>CM067481.1:12439139-12523179 GCA_034552555.1 Semaprochilodus insignis | reverse complement strand
TCCTCTCGTCCCCCACCTCCCATCTCCTC
This sequence comes from Semaprochilodus insignis, assembly GCA_034552555.1. Lineage (NCBI taxonomy): Eukaryota > Metazoa > Chordata > Actinopteri > Characiformes > Prochilodontidae > Semaprochilodus > Semaprochilodus insignis. Next base: position 12,523,150 of record CM067481.1, on the reverse strand, counting down.
CTCCGCTCGCCCAGCGGGTTCAGCCTCACTCTGGCACGCGCTGGGGGATCCGATGACGTCACAGGCCAAACACACTCTCATCCACTCGCCTTACTCTCCCTCTCTCTCTCTCTCTCTCGCCGCGCTTTTCTATTCTGGGAGGCAGTGCTAGGAATAACCCCGTCTGTCCTACCCCAGCTCACACACACACACGCACGCACGCGCGCACACATACACACCTCCCTCCCCTCCCGCCCTCCTCTCTCGCTGCTCTATCGCGAGCTCCTTCTCCTCTCTTGCTTCTGCGTCCTCCAGCAGGAACCAGCCGCAACCGATAACTGGACTATTTACTCTCAACAACTCCTTCTCTACCCCCTCCACCCCACCCTGTACATGTTCCAGGAGCGAGACGCAGAGGCAAAAACAGGCTAGAGCGGCTGATTTATTCACCCTGGTCGCTCGACTGACTTTTGCAGTCGCTGCGTAATTTTTCATATCCTGTCAGACGGGCTCCTCGCGGCCGAAGGCGAAGGCGAAGAGGAGCGTCAGCTGCTGCCAGCGAAGAAGGCTGACGTTTCTCGGGATGTCGCGGACGCTGTCGGATATATAAGCGCGCTACGGTAAGCGAGATGACTCTCCGTGTCTCTCCGAGGAGCTGACACTGTGTTATTGTGCAGTTTTAGCCGCCGGAGCGCACTGGGAGCGAGCGCGCTCGGGCTTATTATTGGGATATGTGGGGAATACCCAGCCGCTTGCATGCAGATAGGGAATGTTGCGTAACATCCTGAGGAATTTGCACAGGCGATGCAGAGAGCGAGACTGCTCGGATAGACCCTCTAACCTCGCTAGCCTAGCGGCTTCCTCCTCCGCCTCAGCCTCAGCCGCGCTGAGCTCCCTACGGCCGCTGTGTTTGGTGAACTTTGTGGCTTTGGCTGGAAGGTGTTGTGATCCGCCTATGTCTATGTACACTGTGTATGTGTGTGTGTGTGCGCGCGCGCCAGGGAGAAGGTGGGTGGGACATTGGCTCGTTCCGGGAATGTTCCATGACGTGTTAGCCGTCAGTGAGGGGGCCCATTCTAGGGAGGCTCTAGACGGGAGCTTGTCGTTGCACGTCGACTCCGTGCGGATGTCATCTGTACTAGCAGAACGTGTAGTGTTTTGAAACTGAGAGTGTCGCGTTTTTCCACCTGTAGCCTGTTGTGTAGCGAGTAAGCATCTGTGGCATTTACCCTTTTACACAGTCACTTCTGCCTAAGAATTCACTCGTTTTGTTCAAGTCAGTGTGGATCTCAAATCCCACCGTTACGGATTTCTGAGTGAAAGGTGATATTAGAGGTGCTCTCTGAGCTAGCTGAACCTTTGAACTTAATGACAGATTGGGTGGGAGGTGAAATAATAATAATAATAATAATAATAATATTTTGATTCATATTTTTTTGCCTGCCCACTAGTGCACAATGATGTAATCAAGGGCACAGTCAATCTCAGAACGTTGTGCACTGGGTTGAATAACATGTTTAGTCCAAACGGTGTGCGACAGACTTTGAGGTATTGTTTCTGTTGTTTGGTGGATGTGCGGCACGTATATATAAGCCTCACCATTTTCAAAAAAGCTGTCCACACAATGGATTCTGATAAAGTTTTCTGAGAAATGTGGCTACTGCAGTTTGGTGTACGTCTGTGTTTCTCGAACCGTGGTCTTGGTGGCCCACTGCCATGCACGTTTTAGAGTATTCCCTGTTCCCAATACACCTGATCCCACTAATCACCTCGATACCAGCCCATTATTGAGTTACACTCAATTAATGCTGGGAAAGCACTAAAATCTGCAGGACAGTGAGCCTCCCGAACCGGGATCGAGGAGCACTGGTGTATGCAACAACTGAAGACATTAGATGTGTGTCATTAGGACTACGAAAAAACAGTCATGGTATGATAAATAGTCTGCTAGGGGTTTCCTCCGGGTGCTCTGTTTTCTTCCCACAGTCCTAATACATGCAGCGAAATGGAGATGCTAAATTGTCCCTAGGTGTGAGTGAATGTGTGTTTCTGTGTGTCTGCCCTGTGATGGACTGGCGGCATGTTCAGGGTGTGTCCTGCCTTCTGGTTAATGGCCACTGGAATAGGCTCCAGCACCCCCTGCGACCCAGAAGGAAAAGTGGTTTAGAAGATGAAGGAATGAATGAGTGAATGAATTAATGAGTTAAGGAATGATTAATAGTGCTTATGGCCAGCTATTTCTTAAAGTTCAGATGCTGACATCTTCATCACCAGGGGTCCTGAGTAAAGTGGCTACAGCTTCTGTACCCTACATAATTGTTACAGAACAAGCTAATTGCATTAGCATGTATTAGAAAGGAAATTAATCTAAGGTTATATTAATATTTGACAGTAGCCATGTGGAAATTTTAAGTTAACTACTAGTGCGGTTTGTGAAAGCTACAAAGTGACCCACTGTGTTTTCTCTGACATTGACACATGAACATCATTTTGTTTTCATCACTTTGGTTCCATCCATCAAGAAACTATAGAGATGACAGGAGATCTTGATCGATGCCTTTAGGCTCTTCTACCACCATGTCATCAATCCAAACTATTCTGCCCTCAACTTTGAGCTTTGATGTATTTGGGTTGTTTATAAGGTTTGAAAGGAAGCTCTATAAATGCATATGTAGCGCTCAAAGCTTATTTGGATAAAGTATACTGGATCGAACTGCTGGCATTAAAGAGGGCAAGATGATGGAACTGTGTTGTGTGGTTCTGTCAAAGAGAGCTAATCGGACTTCTGAGAGATCTGATTGCCTGAGCAAACCAAGACATTGAAAAACACAACCTATTGAGTGCTTCAGTTTTTTCTCTTAAGCTAGTGCACAGAGTCATTCAGCAGTATGTTAACCTCACTGGGATCTAGGGACTGTGGTCTAGATTGGAGGGGATCCTGTTGATTCTCTTTTAGCAGAGAAGTGATAGGGCACGGCACAATGACAGGGCCTCCAGAGATCCTGTGAATAATTCAGCCTTCAATCAAGAGTGTTCCAGGCATAGTGTACGGTGCTGGGTGCAGGTATTATCCACAGCCTAGTAAGGCCTAACACATTTACTGGCCACTTTATTAGAAACACTTCAGAAAATTTGAAAGTTCAGTCTTAGAAGTTGGTTCCATTTTCATCTTCTACACTATGTAGTTTTAGCCCATTTTAAAACTCAAATACAATCATGCATTTTAATATGGGTGGAGGCCCGTAGGCTAACAAACTAGGCGTAAAAAGTAGACATTGCTACCAAAGTCCATATATGTGACTTTACTCTGTTTGAATTACGAGGTATAAATGTTAATACAGTAATTTTGTTTGTATAATAGGCTGTAAGTCTAGGCCATATGATCCTACCATGTACATCCATGTCTTGTTTGTAGCTTCAGTGCACAGTGTTAGCAAAGCTACTCAGTTTCTTAGTGTGTTTGCTCAGTACTCAGTTTGCAGCATGATATTTAGAATGAAGCAGCTTTATTTGAAGCTATTCATAGACAGAACTGTATATAGAGGCTGCACTTCACAAAACATGGACTGAGTGATTTCATACAGTTTGAGTTTAATAGGCTTTGTCTGTACACACAAATAAGACATATACTTTACTTACAGCTGTGCAGAAGTGCTTTTCTGATGTGGAACCAAATCTGGTCTTCTCCACTACAGTGCTACTTGATGTAAGGTAACTAATGTAGCATAACTGACTAATGTACTTGATTTAAATTCAGGTGGCTCCTGAATTTATGTCTGGCCAGTAGTCCTCCCTTTCCACAGTGAAGAGGAGGAAATTGTGCAACAGATGGGCTATGGTCTGCACTGGTAAACCTACAAAATCCACATATAGGGTGTTTTTGAATAAATAAAATGTCCAATGGGTGTAGCTACTGGGTGTACCTAATAAACTGGCAAAAGGATTGTTTGCATTGTGGCTTGCATTTGCTGTGGCTGATCTTGCAATGTGCTGCACAAGGCTTTTCTCGTGTTTTCGATGGCTAATTTCTGCACCACGTCCTCTCCACAACGACAGTGCGGCAAAACATAACCAAGAAGTGCACCGTGCTGCACCAGTTGTGGTTAGCTTTGCTAAATCGTGCAGCTTGACAAAGGGATATGGAGCATGAGTGGTTTGGTAAAGCGAGGCAGCTCAGTATGGGAGAGCCACCAAGTAGATGCCTTTGGGTTTGGGTTTGGTTTGTGTCTTCCTTCTTGTTTGAACCTACATAAATAATAAAGTGCTTTTTTTGCTGTTTGGAAAGAAAAGGCAGTGCATATATGATTTCAGGGTGGAACCAAGAAGCACCACTTAGCTGGAAAAGGTAGAAGTCAAACAAAGGAGGCTCCCAATACACTGAAATTCTAGATGGCAATGCAAACTTGGACTTGTTGTTGACCTTAGATCAGAGTAAAAGCACCCAAAAATTGAGCTTTTACTCCTCGCAGACACAGCTTTGCTCATCTGGGAAAATAACGTCATGTTTCTGTGTAATGTTAGTCTGGAAAGCTTAAAGAGTCAGGATGAGTTGTTGGAGGAGCCTGTGTCTGTGTGCTGTTATCCAGAGGCGATGCTGAGCCGCTGTCTCTGTTGACACCTTGCCAGAATGTGAACGCTGCATGTGACGTCCTCGCTCGCCTCAGCTGCACAACAGGAAACACTCGTGGCCTCCCCTCCTTCCTGCTTAGAAAAAAGGAGGTAGTCTCTCGCTCTATCTCTCCTCCTCCCCCTCCCCTTTGCTCTCCACTCTTTTTTTCTTTCGCTTTCTGCTTTGTGCAGCAGAGTGCCAGCTGAGACCTACTTTAGCGTATGCTTTTTTGCCAGCAGCCACTGCCTGTCTGCTTTTTTTTATTTCCCACGTCCGACGTATTGTTAGCTCCACCCCACTCCCTGTCCAGCAGACCAATGAGAGCCGGGCCGGTTATGCTGATCGGTTTGTTCCACTCTTCATGCTCGGCTCCTTCCCTCGAGTGAGTGAGGTTAGCAGGTTAGTCAGAGACAGAAAGAGAGAGAGGAAGGGAAGGGAGGGCTGCATACAGTGGATGGGAAATCTGCACACAGCGTGAGTGGATTGTGCTTGTAGTACACGCGACTGACACAGCGAAGCAGATATTTAGAAGAACCACCCCCCGACCCCCTCCCTCGCCCTCTTCCAGCGACCCTCACAGCTGGGAGGAGGTAGATGCTATGTCAGGTGGGCAGCTGATCTGGGGAAGAGCTGGGCACACAGATAACAGAGAAAGAAAGAAAGAAAGGCTGAATTATATTATGGTGAATGTTCTGGCAGAGCTATTCTTTGTGTGGATCTCAATGGAACCTTGGAGGGAGTGGTGGGGAGGTTGGGTGGGATGATGTGGGCACTGAGGAACACAGAGAACATCTGTGCCTTGATCGGTCACCACCCAAAGGATAGAGGGTGCTGGCGTTTAGGTTTGGCACCTTCATGCTATGTCTCTGCTGTCTCCCCCAACCCACCCCGTGTTGCTGTGTTGACAATATGAAGAACCTAAACAGAAGCATTTTGCCCTTGGGCACCACTAGCTTCAGAGATCATGTGAGGTGTATGTGTTTGTGTGCATGTTCATTTGTTTAACATCCCCTTTTCCCACTCTCTCTCTCTCTCTCTCTCTCTCTCACTCTCTCGCTCTCTCGCTCTATCACAAACAGGCTGTGTGAGGAGGGCGTGTACCTGGTTTAGCTTACCTCCAGGACGACTAGCAGAGGAAGCCACAGGTAATGTACGCTCTATTATTGTCATATACAGTATATGTAATGTTTCATTCATCTTCCATTGCGATCCATTCCTTGTGTGCAGCATGTGGTCGTTGTCCTCTCGGGTTACGCTTGACTCTTTTACAAGTTATTCTAACACCTGCGTTTTTGATGCGTGTAGTGTTACAGCTTTGGCACACGGATGAAGTTATAGGAACAATGGCATCCTTGGTTTTTCCGAGCATAAGATACTACTGACAGCTTCAAGCGTTCTTCTGGAAACTGATCTAGCACGGGCAGTTTAGCACTGGCAATTTCTGAACATCTGGTGTGGAACGGGCGCGATCGTTTTGCACTGACGATTGATCAGTGGGGGCACTGTAACAATGTAGTACCTAGGTCTCGATCATTTCTGATTTTTGAGACTTTTCCATTTGTTCCCTGCATGTTTACAGCTACATGTCCTACTTTTTGCTCCAGTACTTTTTGTGACATATATTTTATAATATGAAAAAGAATATGATGCACTTTCACAAATAAATCAAGCCAGTCGTAGCTCAACTTCCACTAAATCCCTCCGCTGAATAATGAATGCCAAATTGTAGCTTAGCAGCTGTAACTAGACTGGGGCAAGTCTGACCAGCTTTCAGAATAAAAGAGGAACATAGACCTATGGTGTAGAACACAGTAATATCGTGCGGTCTATGTTTAAGTCAAATACCCGATGATCCAGGAGTTTGGATGGGGAGGGAAATTGAATTGTGGACGCAAAGAGAAGCTTTGTGTTGTTAGAATATTAATTCTTTTACTTTCGATACTTAAAATAGGTAAATTTTTTAATTTAATTTGACCAATATTGTGGCTTTGATTTAAATTGTGATTATTTTGTGTAAATTAAGGTCCATTGCTTGCAAAATCATTCAATTATGTATTTACCTTACGTTAAATGCTTGAGAAAAAGTGGCTTAGAAGATGAAATGAACGAATAAATGAATGAATGAATGATATATATGCATGGCGTTTAAAGCTCAATTCCCATTTGTACACTTTCTGCTTAACCATTTCCCTGAAGAGACTGTAAGATGACTTCTTTAGAAGAAGTAGATCTTAAGGCCAAAGTTTCATGCTGGTGACCACAGGCCAGTTGTTTTGGTCAAGGGGACCCGAATATACACTTTTTCAGGCTTAAACTCTGAATGTGGTGCCCCAGACAGCCAGCTGAGGTTGTGATGGCACAGTTGTCATTGCATAGTATCGCAATATTTTGTGTGTCAATATTGCATTGAATTTTTGGATTGCAAGTATGGATATTTTATCACAGAAAGGTAAGGTAAGGTTTTTATGACAGTGTTAGTCAGGTAGTAAAAATGATTGAACTGAGCTGAACAGACTGAGAACATTATCTTATTAGATAAAACAGACATTGACAACTCTGTCTTTTGGTGACAAAATCTGGAGCTGAAAATAGATAATAAATCAGGATATATGTTATTGCAATACTCAGCATATCGCAATATTTATCAAACAGCAGAAATATTATAGCGAATAACAATGCTGTATGGTGGGGGTCTTTGGTGATTCCCACCCTTGCAGCACATGTGTGTTTGGTAGTTTCTGTTTGGTCTAACTGATCTAACTGATGACAAGCTCTGTGTTGTTAGCTTAAATCTCCCCACTTGAAACATGGACATTGTTGTCAATAATGTAGGCCATAATTAAGAAGGCAGCTTTTGCGATTTGGAAATTGCACTCCTTTAAATCGATTTTGATGCACAAATGGCTCTTTCAGCTCTACTTTCAGTCAAGTACTGGATTTGTGAACTTTGTCCACCACTGCATTCAAGGCAGGCTCGTTGCTGTGCAGTGCCTAAGATGCTTTTGGTGAATTATGGTTGTTAATGGAAGTGAATAATTCATGACCAGATAACTGGGCTGGAGTAATTATTCGTAATGAGAATGATGAGTACCATGGTAACGGGCTGAGTCAAGGGAAGTACTTCCTGTTGTTGAATGTGCTGCCAGTTGAATGAATGTGGTGGTAAACAACGCTAGAGGTTTTCATATTTGGAGGAGGCTCTGAAAGAGCGAGAGCGAGGAAAAATGAATGGGGACGTTGCAATGAGACATTTCTGCCCAGCATTGTGCAGAGCGCTCCTGTATTCATGTACAATTTGTCAATTAGCGGCTGCTGCCTTCTGTGAGGTGTGGCATAGCTGTAGGTCACTGGGCCTAATGCTAATGCTATATGGCTTTGTGGCATGCATCACTCTCCTTTTCCCTCTCTCTCTTGTCTTCTCTCACTGTGGTGTTATCCTCCACAAGCGACGGATGATTTTGGAGCAGTGCAGGAACAGGCGCTCTCAGCTGGGGCCACTGCTTTTTGAATAAGCCACGTACAGAAATAGACATGCAAAAACACTGATAGCTATCAGGCCCTGAGGCTAAGAGTGGCCCCGCACACACAGCCGCAAGCGACTTAGCACTGCTTGAAGACCGACTACAGAGGAAGTGTGTTTCACCGTTCTTTATCTGAGCGTGTGTCTGTTTGTTTTTTGTACAAGTTCAGGGCAAAAAAGTTCCAGACCAAAGACAAACAGAGGTCATATATAATGTTAGGACCCACTAAATGGTCCTTTTACAAAACCTACAATACTGTGCAAAATCTAGAGACCACCCTTTAGTTAAAACAGCCGTTAAGTATAAGTAATTCATTTTACAGGTGATATTCCTTACAAGATTAGACATAATATAATATAATATAATATAATATAATATAATATAATAATGCCCTTACTACAGCTTCCATACGTTTTCAGGAGACTTGCTGTTTAGAAAGAAGTCTACAGGAATATCTTTCTACCCGTCCAAAGTATAGCACTGAGTTCAGTCTCCTCACAGTCGAAGGATGGACAGAAACACCTGTGGATACTCTTTAGATCTGAAGCAAGAGTGGAGCTTGATTTTCTCTCTCAAAGCTTTAAGTACCATGTATTTGATGGTGACAGTTTTGGTTGTCTGCCAGGTCTTGCATTGGTGTTATTAGTCCCATTTTTCTACATCTCCTAGATCAAATCCTGTTTTGGAAAGCACATGTTTTTTTCATCTATTTTCCTTTCACTGTCCCCTTTCTCATGCAGGTGGATTATGTTCCTAATCTTCTCAGAATAAAGTCAATCAAATGAGCAATATGACACATAAAAAAAAACACATGACATATGTTGAAACTGTCAAATTCAAGATATGAATAATTCATGGTCCCCTACCCATATCGTAAGACACAAGGAAATGCCCAGTCTTGTCTAGTTGTAGACTACTCCACTTCTGAATAGAGATTCTACATTGAAAGAAAGGCTTAATCCCTGTCTGGGAAACCGACCCATAGATAGTGATCTATATAAGTCCAGTGGTGATATACTTTACACCACTCCAGCTGACCCTTGGCATTGCACATACTGATTTTAGTCTGGGTCATGGAAACGCATTTCAGGAACTTGTGCTAAGGTTGCTTCCAGAGGCAGTTTGTAACTCTATAGTGTGTTATGCAGATACAGATGGTTAGGGTTGTCCACATATTTTTGGCCATATAGTTTATGTCACCACATCTTGATGTATTACATAAAAGCCTGTGTGTATCTGCTTGTGAGAGAGAGGGTGTGGTGCTGTAATGGGTATGATTGTGTGTGTATGTGTGTCTGTGTGACTGATGGTGAGAGCTAGGAGCATAGCTGCTATGTGACAGTGGCAGAGGAGCGTGGGTGGCTAGCATTGGCCCTGGCCAGGAGAATGGATGATAATATCACAGGCTGTATAAAGGTGGAGGAACAAACAAACCATTTGAGCTTTTCCATTTTCCTCTTGCGTTTACTCAGCCAAGCTCCTCACATTGTCTCTCTACCTCTAATGTTGACCGTCAGCAAACATTTGCCTATCTCTTGGAAATGTAATTGAGAGATTGAGAATCTTAACATTGCTTTACAAATGGTGTCCACATAAGTTAAAGCTCACATCGTGGGGATTGTGCACGTCTGGGGCAGAGACTTTTTTTTTGGACCTTGAATCCAGTTTATGTTCTTGGATATGGTACTTACCGGTAGCTTATTTTAATGTCATTGACAGGGCTTCTCAAATCCAGTTCTGGGGACTAGACGTGCATGATGATATATTCTATATCTTCTGTATAGGTGCTGGCATTGGGCAAATAATTTGTTGTTGTGTTTATTATACTCTGGAAGAGCAGGCATGCATCTTGTTCATTTTACTGCTTTTGTAAACATATCAAAATAAATTATAGGTTTCTCTGGATAGCCTATCCAGGTACATTAGCACTATTGTTTTTAATGGATATACAGTTGCAAGGAAAAGTTTGAATACCCCGAGTCAAGTGATGTTTTGTTGAACAGGGAGCAAACTGTCCTGTAACCTTTGAACAGGTCACGTCATGTGCATTTTTCCCCAATATGTTAAATTCCCCAATATGTTAAATATGTTAAATTAAACGGTAATTGTGCATTCAAATGTACAGAAGTTTGTTCTCTGTAGAGGATGGGTTAACTTAAAATATAATTTCACCTGGGATGCCCAAACTTGGACTTAGCGTTGGCAGATATGTACAACAACAGTTCAATTAACTACCAGGTCTCCTCTTGTTGTAGGGATATTGCAAGCCTCTATCTTCCCAATGCAATGGTCATAAATGTTTGGGAGTCCAAGAGAGCATAATTGGCCTTGCTGCTGTCCGGCTGGGAAGAGGGGAAGTTGAGGCTTTTTCTCCTCCCCTATTGTTCAGTGTGATGGCAAACTCATAGGCATATTAGCTAACACACACTAAATGGTTCTCGGCTTGGATGCACAGCTCTTAAAACTTTAAAACTTGGTAAAACTTTACTGCAGTGTTCATGAGACTGTTTACGTTATGTGGAGCTTCCTTAAACTTTTTAAAAGGTTCTTCACACATTTTATTTACAGCAATGATTCGACCATTTGTTGAAAGGTTCTTTAGTGGGTCAAAAGGGGCTCTTCTACTTCACCTGGAGATCTACTTTCTTGTAGGCTTCACCTACAACACAAATCTAAGATCTCATTAATTAAAGACTTATGAGGGCAGTAGATGAATCAGATGGGGTCAGTTATGGTTTCAGTTAGATATCCAGGTGTGTTGATGACCTTTCTTCTGTTGCATGATGTGGGGCTCCAAATGATGTTGTAGCCGGTTTCATTGCCTTGGAGGCATGCTTGCTGGTTCTCAGTTTAGTAGTGCCAGAGCTATTGATGGAGACCCAGCTAGCAGGTAGGAATTAGCAATGACCAAATGGAAGAAGCAGTAAACAAGCTCACCTTTTTATGATTCCGTGCTGTTTATGTCTCATATACAGCTTTAATTGGCCATGTATATTCTTCCTGTATTAGGTAGAGATACTGCAATGTGTCATTGCAATCAGCTGATTGAAGATGACAGGAGTGTAGTACAGGAGCCCTCTGGATATTGTGCTCTTTGCTAATTGGAGCGATGCATGCTGGCCCCTCTGTTGGCAGAAAGGGCAGCTGTACAGCAGTCAGCTGAAGCTGCCAGCAGCCTCCTCTATCTGCGCGCCTGTATGTGTGTCCTTGTCTGTATTTGCCCTGGGGAACACAGGGTGTCAGGCATCATGAGGTCGAAGGTTGTCCAGCAAATTTTCTAGGAGCAAATGAGTCATATGCAGGTCAAGGTGCCTTCGTCACAACTCTGCTTCAAAGCCGTCTCTGCTATGTAATCCTGCCTATGGAAAATCACTTCCACACCAGGAATGGAAGGACAGGGAATTATCGAGACAGATTTATGCAGTACGCTGTGCCCTGCTTAACCCAGTCTCCTTCAGGACTCCAGGATGAAATGTGTGGCAGTTATGAAATGGAGTAATTGGTTCACTGTGCCAGAGTATGTTTTTTTTTTCTTTTTTTTCAAGAGCAAGAAGAGAAACGAGTGGAAGAGTAGTGGTGTAATGATTCTTTTGTTTTCGCAGTGCATCATTTCTAATTCCTCAAGATGCTGCTGCAGCAAAGGTAAAAGCGAAACACTAAATTGTTACTGTCCAAAGAAAAAGAAGTATCCCCAAAATGGCGACTTTACAGGAGAGGACAAAAACCTAATGGAATTTTAATGGAAGTTAATGGAACCAATTTTGGGCCATTGCTGTTGGTCCATTCATCATGGAATTTTCACTCAATGTAAACAGCAACTCATTCACAGCAGCATTCACAAGCTAACTGTGGATCACAGTAGAAATGCATGTACTGACCTCTCGTTTGAGCATCTCCCTTTGGAAAAACCTTTATTGTAATAAACATTGCTGATGTTATTTCACTGATTCAGTTTTTGCCTAAGAAATGCTGCAGAGACTCTTTTCGTTCATGTTATTGCATCAATTCTTTTTATGCATCATAATCATTCTTAAAGGTGCTTGCAAATGAAATCATTAAATCCAGTTGCTGTTTAGTATATTGATTTGAATTGAACTGAATCAAAATCAGAATCAAATCGACTCAAGATTCTTACAGCAGAGAAATCAGTGAGAAATGATACTTGGTGCAACACTTGTTATGATTACTTGCGATACCAGCAGCAGATTAGTCCTAATAACAAATCCCATCCAGCAGAATGAATGTATGCTGTATAAAGTGTATACTGGCAATTAGGATGTAACGGTACAGCGTATGGAATTGTTTTGCATGCTGTATCATAATGAATATTTGTATTGTGACTCGCATGTTGTCTTGTGGCTAGTCTGTTATGGCCAGCATATATGCGTCTGGATTTAGTGTTAGCTATAAATCATAGCTTCTGCTTCAACAGTGGTATGTTTATGTAGCTGAATGTAAACGTAAACATATTAACTGGCATATTTTAAGCCACCACTCATTTTGGTCAATCCAAAAAAATGCATTGCACCACCGTAATGCATCAGAATGAAATTTGTGTACTGTTAGACCACTAATTGGCATGTACTATGTTGTAATAGATGTTGAGAGGATGGATACCATAACCAGTCTTTTCAACACTATTCTAGATTTATTGTTTTGCTGCTGCTGGATTGAGTTTGAGCTGCACAGGATGTGCATGAACACAGAGCAGGCATTGTGACTATGATGCTGGTTGTCTCATGGTGAGTGAAATGCTGCCTGGTGCAGTCGCCCACCCATACCAGCATTGCAGGGTCGTGCTTTGGAGTTAAAGTACTGCTTTACTCAAAAGTTGATATTGTTTCCAACAATATATGGCAGCTAGCAGTTTAGCATTTTGCTGGGTGAAGAATTCCAGCAACCTTCTTAGTGCAGACATGGCAGTTGGGAAAACGCTGGCACCAAGCAGGTGAGCATTCTGATAAATTGCACACCGGTTTTTGGTGCATGAGCATCAATGACAATTTGTGACATGTCATACTGGCATATATGCTGACAGTAGGCCCACCATACTGTCTGAACAGCTTTGCTTGAACTTTTGGCCATGTCTAGAAAAGACATAATCCTTTGGATTGTGCCAGTGTTGTAATTTCAGCAGTAGATTTATCCTAATGCTCCTGGTGAAGTACATGTTGTTCTAGCTATTAGCATATCTTAAATAAGGGATTATAGTTATAAAGAAGAGGATGTTCTGATGATGAACATGGTCATCATAATGTCCTTCTGTGTGTGCATGTAGGAAGGCGTCACGTTTGTATTCTGCCTGATGCTCCTCATGCCATCCCTGTCAGTTCTGCCTTTTTCAGCCAGGGCCAAAAAAACAGATCTACCAGCATCCACAAGCATTCTGAGAAAGACCTCAACTGTGTATCAGTTACAGCTGGAAGGCTATAGTGTGTGCATGCCTGTCTGTATGTGTACGCCTTTCTTAGGAAGCATTCAAAATTACTGCATGTCACTTACTTGCATGCTTCTGCCACTATTCAAACTCTTGCTGTGGAAAACTGAAGTGTCCCACAGATGCTTGATATTTTTTGCATACGTTTCTGCCAAGCTATAACAAATAACAAATTGGAACAGGATCCATCTGGATTAGCATTACATCATTATTTGTAGAGGGACGCATACAATGTAGATACTGCTTTCTGTTAGCTACAAAGCCTTAAGCAAAGTTAAGCATTAGAAGTCTATAGATGTTTTCCAATATTACTTAAATGTAATTACTAGGGTTGCCAAACCATTAAAATAATGAGTTGGTATTCATTGAATTATGTTGTGTGGTTAATTGCTTAGGCGTAATTCTTTTAAGAGTAGCATTCTATTTTGCCATATGCTTTTGTTTAGCTTGATGCTTATTCATTTGTCTATAGGTTTCCTGTGAGCACTGTCCAGCACAGTCTGCTGAAACTGCCAAAAGTACTTTGAAAGGGAGAGCTATGATTGCAGGTTCTGTCATAGCAACATACAACATATATGAACAGATGGGGTTTCGGCCTGCAATAATGCGGATGGTTTGAAGAGTCAAACTAGGGATATGTGTTAACAGTGTTAGCTGACTTTGACCTGGTATTTAAGTAGATGGCTATGTAAGGAATCACATTTCCGCTAAGTTTGTGCTCTATATTTGGCACTAAACAGGACTATACAGAATCACTTAGCATCAAATTCAAATTATAATAAAACATTTTATGTTCTTTTTACAGTCACAGGTGTGCTATCTATTGCAAGTTTAGAAGCAGAAAACTGTTCTACTAGTTTCAGTGATCCATGATCAAGACTGATTCATTATAAACCTGCTGCACTTTCATATGCTTCTATTATCGCTGGTAGTTATTGCTGCTGCCACTTCTAAGGATCAATCAGGACCATGTTCTTATTCTCATTTAGCGTCGGATGGACAACATCTGAACCGCCACAGGGATTCCAGAACCCTGCGATTGGCGGGAGGGGGCGGGCCTTTGCGTGTTATTGGTCAGTCCTCGTCTTTTGTGCAGCTCCTCGGTGCAGACAATGCACGAAACCTGCCTAAAGTAGCAACACATAATCTGTTACTATGGGAACCCTCTCGGAACTGTGCTTTGTCCTTGACAGAATCAGATGGAGCGCGGAGCTGTGCTAACGGAGCTGAGAGGAGAGAGTGGGGAAGAGAAAGGGAGAAAGAGAGTGAGAGAGAGAGAAAGAGGAAAGCTTGAGAGAAGTAGTGATATGGCTTAGGAACAGCGTTTTGGAAAATGGCGGACAAGAGCGAGCTGTCTTGTGACGGTCAGTGCTGGGTCCTCCGGGGCCACAAAACAGATGCTGTTGACCAGGAACAGTAATATCCCTCTCCATTTCCTCTTGTCTTGTCTATCGATTCATCCGTATTGATTCAGTACGTTTAAAATTTCATACTGCCACAGGACCACTGGCCTTATTGGTTTACAGATGCCTCTGGCCAACAAGTCCAAGTCCTTTCCAGCTGGACAGTAAGGGCATAACCAGGAAAAATCAGTGTGCTGTTCTAGCAAGAAAACACATTGTTTAAAGCATTTTTTGTCAGACTGTACATATAAATTCTAATGCTTTTTTGACATGTGAGCTGGTCTGGTGTTAGTTTAATTGGTCACTGAGCATATCGGCATCCAAAACACAATGCTGGTTTTGGTGATGATCAGATTAACTTCCATTGTTGCTGACCAACATACCGGCATCTAAAACATCACATGTGGTGTCTTTTTCCCGAGAACTAGTTATATATGCTGCTCTATGCTGGTTTTTCTAGGGGGATAATATTAATTTTTCTAAATTGGTTTCTACTGAAAATGCAATGACCTCTTAAAGCAACTGTAACAGGCTGCATAAGAATGTTAACAGCATGGTGCTGTTACAGCTATATATATTGCCAAATTACCGGTGAGAGTGATTTTTTTTTCAGCTAATGCGTGTTGGCTAAAGCTTTGGGGAAAGGAAAGTGAAACTGGGGACCACCGAAACTGGGTTAAACAGTAGGAGGCTTGAGTTTTATTCTGGCAGCGTTTAGGATGATAGCTGTTTGGTCAACTAACTTTGTTTACTAATATTTTTGCTGTCTGTTTACGTTAACGCAGCTAATTAAGAAGCTCTTCCACAGTTGAAGTGGATGTGTTAGAGTGTTGTGGGACAGACATCATTCCCCCAGGAAAACTCCAAAAAAGCATGTAGATGGGGCTGGGGAACACAAAAATAAACATTACCTCTTACAAGGGAAAAACAGGTTTGTTACCTAACAGTGGTATTTTGCTAACTCGTCTTACTTGTGTTACTGATTACTGATTAGGAGTTTAGGGGCAGGTTTTGAAGGGGATGTACCCTTATAGTAAAAGTTGGACTAGTTGTCCCCAGACGTACAGTACATTCATGTTACAAGGTCACATCTGGCCCTGCAACACTACAAAGCACTAAAATATGTAGGATATAGGTACTGCCGGGCAACATTAGGCTAGGTCACGGCGCTAATAAGTTACTAGACCCATTGGCAGAAGTAAAAAATGTAGAGGCCTGTAGGTAAAGGCAGGTGCCTAGATGTGTCCACAAGCCTCTCTCTTCACAGTAAGGAGCCGCCACAAACCTCCGTCTCTATCTCTGTCCACTTCTCTCACTGTGCCAGCTTCCCGATAACAGCTGCATTGGAATTTGAATAGCGCAGGGTCAGGGAGCTAGCCCTACAAGCTGCTGCTTCCTGTAGCACAGGGGCTGCGGCGAGCGGCATGTGTCCGTAGTCAAAGCACATGGAAAGCAGCAAGGCGAAGGCGAGGCGGGCCGAGACGACCAGGAACTGCCCTGCCTTTTTTCTCCCACGGGCTTCAGCGCCTTTCATTTCCTCCTCTCTGAACCATGCAAATGACACTCCGGCAAAGGGCTGCCGAAGCGCCCAGCTGTAGCCTAGCATGCTTCCTGTTGGGGGCTGTTTGACGTGTGTGTGTGGGCGTGCTTGTGCAGTTTTGCACTTGTGTGTGCAGAAAAGGAGTTGGTACTGATGGAAGAGGGCAAGGTGAACGGGGCTGGAATGATTACGTTCATCCACCTCTTTTAGTGACTCTTATAGAAATGTATGTAATTGGAGCTTTAACAATCTTTTGCTGAGATGTTCACAGGTTCATGGAAGTCGGAGTTGAGTCTCGAGTCTCTGGGGTGCTAGTGTCGAGTCTTGAGTCCTCAGCTAAGAATTTTAGTTTAGTCTGTTTATTAGCTCCAGGCACTGTATTGTACAAAAAGGTAAACCAAGCCAAAACGCCAGGTTCTACAACAAGCCATTCATTATAGAACAACCTTCAGTCTGTTTTACAGAGCTAAAACGCTTAATGCATTTTTGTGATGTATTTAAACCAGGGCTGCATGCATGAGTGGTATAAATGTTGCAAGCGTTTAGCACAGAAGTAAAACTATTTCAGATACTTCTAATAAGTTTCTAATGTCTAATATATTTTGGCATATTAGCTCTTCATTCAAGCAGATAGGAGCCAGGGGCCGAATTACGGAACATCCTAACTCTGAAGCCTTATCTGTTTAGTCACCAAGTTAAGATCAGAATTTTAGCTGTTACAATAATAGCTGTTACACAATAACAGTTCCTGACCTCATAATCGCAATGTCAGCTTGGATGTCAACTGTGAAAAACAGAAGCAACATTTAACGTTAATTTCGTTTCTCCACAAGGGGACGCTATTAATCAGCATTCTTCTGTATTTCCTGCACGAGGAAATCCACACCAGCAGAAATGCACATAAATATCAAAAAGTTTATCACGTAAAGGTGCGGCCCAGTGTCATTTAATTTAATCAGCTTATTCTAAGAGACAGCATAGAGATAGAATGCATGCTAAAAATAGCAAAGCTAGCAGCAAAGGGTGCCAAGTCCAGAGCTGCATTTGAGACCTATTTTTTTCAGCAGGCAAAAAGTGAAATCCTGAATCCTTGCTGGCTTTATGTTTTTACATTACAACCTTAAACTAAACAAGTTGGGACCATTTCGTGTAACGTGTATAGCTCCTG
Organism: Semaprochilodus insignis; assembly: GCA_034552555.1. Classification (NCBI taxonomy): domain Eukaryota; kingdom Metazoa; phylum Chordata; class Actinopteri; order Characiformes; family Prochilodontidae; genus Semaprochilodus; species Semaprochilodus insignis. The sequence continues at coordinate 12,505,493 of CM067481.1, read as the reverse complement.
ATGGGCTACAGCTACCCTAAACACAAGAAATTAAACTCTGTCGCAGCTAGCACTCTGAGCATAGGACTTGGGCAGTCCAATAAGCAGTTGGACATATTTGGAAGGTAGATGTACACCCGTGCACACACATAAAGGTCTATCGTAATATAGCCAACTACATTGTGTACAGTTCTTTTTTAAACGAAAGAGGCAAACTTGAAACGGTTGGTTAATTTGTAGTTTTTATAGCATATGTACTATCTAGCTTCAGTTTAGTTTTATTAAGTTTTAAAGAGCTATGATCTGAGAACTAAAGCTATATTAGATAGCAGCTGTGGTAGCTAGTACACTAGTTGTCATACTTGCTGTCCAAACTGCATGCTTTCCTAGTATGCTTCTTTTCTTGAAACACCACATTTACTGCATTCCTTCCATCAGAGTGAAGGACTTTCCCAAGAGCTGGAATTCCTGCCTGCGAGGGGAATCAAAGCAGGTCAAGCATTGAGTGCTTCCTGTGATGGGACATTGCATGAAGGGAGGGGATTCTTGTCCATTCTGCATGTGGTTGCACTGGCAGCCTTCATTGCTCTGAGCACTCAGAACGTGCATTGCATTGCAGCGATGTGTAGCCCCTCATACTCTGCATGGCTTCCTTCTTTTGTACCATCTCCTAAGCCACTCTGGGTACAATGCAGTTTCAAGGACGGACAAAGAGGCGCTCATCTTACCCCTCTTGAGCCTAATCCGTTACCTTAATCAGCACCAGAGATATTTAATCTACTGCCTCTAGCGATGCAGCCTGTTCAGATGAAGCCTGCTAAAACACAGTTATAAGATTATAAGCTCACATAGTTATTACTTCTGAATAATGCAGTTCCTAAATGGTGTTGAGGGATCTCCTGCAGGTTTGCTGTTCCCCTTTTGGTTCCCAAAGGACTGTGTTTAAAAGAAGAGATTTGTAATGTGTGAAGATCTGTTGTAAAATTCCTGTATCATGTAAAACCAAGTTTCTTCTGCTTTTCTGCAGTAAAGGAATTTGATGTAGTGTGTAAATGTTGTTTCTTAAGGTCCCAGATGTGTCATTCACTCTCTACTCCATACAGTCCATATATGGAAACTAAGCTGCAGGAACAGCACAAGTTTCCATATATTTTAATCAGCTGCTTTTGTGATGTCATGAAACTTGAAACACATTTCCATATAAGTCTGTCTGTTGAGCTTCCAGCAGTTCACTATGAAGTTATAAGGAGTGTTTCAGTCCAGACTGCTTTGTTGTTTTACTGTGCAGCCAATCAGAACAGATCTCATATACATAAGCCAGTCTTAAAATGCCTAGTAAACAGCTTATTTAATTTGTTTTAGGGGTAAAGAGGAGGTAGAAAATGGGCAAGTGACTGTTTTTGGTTCGTCCTTCAAAGATTTAATGTACCTTCACAATAAAGCGAAGAGTCTTTAAACTAGGAACTTGAAGTTTCTCTCACTGACATCTCATTTACAATAAAACAGAATGATTTTTTGGGGAACCAGAAGTGGTTCTTCAGTGGTGTCTTTTGGCATGCTTTTGAAGCATGCGTTGCATGCCAATATTATTGTGCCGCTTCTTGCGGCAACTAATGCTGAAAATGTGGGAAAGCTGGTGAAACAGCGACATTGAGAAAGATGGAGGAATTTGTCTGTTTGGCTCAGGCTCTGTCTTCCTCTCTCTCGCTCCCATTCTCTGCCTTTCTGTGACATGGCAGGTGGTGAACTGATCCGGTGAAGGCTGGTGGCAGCAGTTGCTTAGCAGGTAGGTGGGGCTGTAGTGAAGTGGCGGTGTGCTGCTGGTGGGGGAGCAGCTGCAGCAGGCAGGCGAAACGGAGCAGCCGCTCGTTCTCCTGCTGTCTGCCCACGCACCACTCGTGCTTCTGAGGAGCTGCTCACAGCCCTCGCTTTCACCACCACGAGTGCAGGAGAGGGTAGAGAAAAGGGACAACTAGCAAGACAGAACTATAACATAATCTCTTTAAATGACGGATGGTGGTTTAAATGAGAGGTTGTATATGCTACTGTCAGAACCAGCCATCAGAACTTGGCAACCCTACATACCCTAATCTCCTAAATGGTAACGTTATAGGAGAAGTGAATATATAATGTTGCCTCTGCTTCAGACCCTTTCCCTGAGTGGATGAGTCTGATGATTACAAATGAGTATTCAAAGAAAACTCATTCAACACTTGCTGAAGGACGCGTCTTCTGAGGATGAGTCTAAAGGACGTGTCTTCCAAGTGGATTATCTATTATTGACATCATGTCTTCATCAGCATAATGTTGATTTTGCGTTTAAGGACTAAACATTGGTATTCTTGACTCATGTGCATGTGAGGTTAATGTGTAAAGACATGTGACTGATGTCTCTGACTTTTAATGTATTATTCCATGCTTTACAGGGCAAATTGCAGCAACTCATGCACACCTTATTTTATTCCTCTTGACTCTGTAACAATAGTTCTCTCGGTTTCAGCAAAAATACCAGCAGCTTTAATGCTAAAGCATGCTAATGTGAGGAGATTTTATTCCAAATCATTTTGGACCATATCTGATGGTGATGTTCTGATGTCTGTCTTGAAGCCTTCAGATAAGAGCACATTTTACATGCTTTCATGGCCCATTTCTAATGCATTCATAAGCAAAAGCCTGTCAATCAGTGTACATTTTTTGGGTCTCTAAGTGAAAAAGATGTAACACATCATCTACAAGAACAAACCTAAATATGGCATTTTCTGCAAACGTTAGTGTACAATTTCTATTCACACTCATTGTCAAGAAAAATAGTTGCACCTAGAAGGAAGTGTCGGATTGCAATGCTTTTGGCCAATATTTACTGAGCTACACATACAGACGTAGTGTCTCTCAGTATGGCGTTGGGCCATCATGTTTGCTAACGCAACATGGCAGACGTCTCGGCATGGAGTTCCTTATGGTGTCACTGCGATAATCCTTTCCATGCAGCTTGAATATTCTTATGTAGTTCCTGCAGATTTTGCAGTAGGGGTGGAGGTGTAGTGACAACAGGCCTTCTAAACGTCTGACACATGACAAAAAAACATTCATCTTGGCGCTGGCCACAGTGCCTCCACACATGGATTTGTCATCTCAAGACAAAAGAAGGACTTGTCACTGACATCATCGCAACGGTCTGCGTGCATGTAGTCCTGCCTCATGCAGCTGTTTGCCAGTGGTGCTGGAAATGAACGTCCACAATCGTGGGTGAATCGTGGGTCAGTCAGGTACAGCAAGAAGGCCCATCCTTGCTTACATCACACACGCGGCCTTGAAACTTAAATCATTCACATGTCTCACAATGTCAAACCTACCCACCAAGTTTCATTCCTGTCGACTGATTCCTTCTTTTTTGACGATAAGTATATGTATGTTCGATGGACATACGAATGTAAATGAATGTAAGTTGATTCATGTCGATTCATGCAAGTTGATTCATGGCTTCAAACATAATTGAGGACAGCTTTTGATTACAGGAAAACCTACAGTCTGATGAAAGTGCTGCATGTAGTAAACAGTAATTTCACCAGGGGTTTACAAAAAAACTACCATATACAGCTGTATAGGTACACCTGCACTGCTACTCAGCATTGCCTGCTATGCCCTGTTGTTCAGCTGCATGCTTTCCTAGCCACCTCCTTGCCGTTAATGAAGATGATGCCACTGCCGCTTTCAGGTCTGGCCCAATAGAGAAGTGCACAGAGAGGGTAGGCCACCCCATCGCCTTCCCCCTGAGAGGCCTGCTGTGAGTGGACAGAGTCTGTGATTCCAGGCCTCTAGCTATTCCTCCCAGGTTATTAATGGGAATGCTCCATCATTAGCGACTCCTGTGCTGTTTCTCAGGAGCTGACCTTCACGCTGGTTCCCGGCGAATTAAGCTGCGAGTCCAACGGCGTGGGAGCTGGACAGCATGCCTCTGTTGACACACATTATCAGCTGATGACACTCCAGCCTCCCTGCAATCAAGAGGGACGCTTGCGATTAATTAGCACCCGGCCTCTGTGCCTGAAGAGTTGACCATGAGGGGTATTCAGATGTTCACTCTCATTAGGTCAGCACAGACCAAGTGAGTGAGAGGACAAATGGGACACAAACTTGTCTTAGACAAAATAAATAAAGTCCATATACTGGCCTGATAATGCCACTGTTAGACAGGTTGAGCTCAATGAAGACTTTTCCATGATTATGGAATAAAGAGTTTAATGTGGCTTTAGGCTCCTTGGTGTGGAGATTTCAGGTGGGATTTCACTGTCTTGCTTCCAAGCAGGAAGCGTTGAACAGATGGTTTCCTACTTCCGTTTAACAATTAGCAGGAGTAGTGTCTTAGTTATCCTTGCCCAGAGGTATTGGATTTTGATCCGTATGAGGGCTTTTAAGAGATGTTAGCTACCTCTAATTAACAGAGAGAAACACAAAGGCCGTTCCAATCAAGTGTTTCTCCCTGCTACAGAAGTAAAGGAAAGTCTGCTTTGGAACACTCAATAGACTGCTTGGGAATGTTTTTATTAAAAGTGCCATCCCCACACAGAGCCTGGTGAAGAATGGCCTGCCTAATCTTTGCCCTGCTCCAATTTACAGCTAGGATTAATGGTAGGTGAGGTTTAATTATGGCACACGTATTAAAGCTCATTGTTCTCTGTGAACATGAAGCCATGGAGGAAAGTGACTACAGGTGCTTGGAGGCTTTATGTATCAAAGTCTTGGCATGAATCTTTTCAAAGTGTCTGGGCTTTATCTGAACTTCTTGTGTGCTGTTTGAGCATATTATTTTATATCCCACTTTAAGGCTTTTGCTGCATTTATTTTTTTTTTTAAGTATGCTTGCTGAAAATGGGTAGATTTAGAAGTTTTACTTTGTGTCACAAATATTCTTTCGGGACAAGAAAACACATCCAGAGGAATATAATTCCTGTATGTAATGTTATTCTGGTAGCCTAGTGGTAGTAGAGGGGTGCCTTGGATGGTGGTGGATTCAAACCCCAGGATTGTTCTCTAAATAAGCTTGCAAGCTCACTTAGAAAAATCTCTATGTATCCAAAAATAAAGGAATACTCATGCATCATGCTAACTTAGGCGGTATGCTCTGGCCAGTGTGCATATGCATGCGCCATAAGGCCAGAAACATACTTCACGCAAGCATTGTCATTTGCGCTTGTGTACTTGCATTGTGTATGCTTTTGGCCTGACTAAACGAGCTTGTGTGCTCCTTAAAAAAATCATGGTACATCCAACAAAATCCAACAATCCAACAAGGCAGCCCTTTGAAGGTTACAGCACTCGCAAGATTCTAGAACCGGTCACAATAAGTGTTTTCGATTTATTTTTATTGCCTAAATCCCGCTATTGAAAATGCATTCAGTGCACATCTGTTGCAAGTGAATAATAACTGCTGTTGCAGCTTATATAATTGTGATCAGACAATTATGTAACAATTGTCACAGGCCTAGTTTGGGGAGCCATGGCCAGATTCTCAGAATGGATCTCAAGATGCTTGGTTTAGTAGTATTAATATTATTAGTAGCGATGGTATTTTTTTCATATCAGTGCTGCTATGAATTATGACCATTAGACAAAGAATTAGAGCAGACGATTTCCCACTGTGTAGGTGACGCTGGACTATTATGTTTACTACATTAAAACTATGTTTATGGATCGCCATTGATATTGGAATCAGCAGTTATATGGCGAGTGCATATTGTCATCAGCTCACAATTTCTATTTTGGTGCATCCCTGATTATAAGCCTGACTTCAGTAAGATTATCTTTTATAGGCAGCTAGACCTGGAGTACAGTACACCTGGGCATCAAAGTCAGTGACATATGACAGTCCTAAATGTATTATTCACTTTCTCTTGATTGTTTCATCAGCTCTAATCACCCCTCCAGGCTACAGTTGCACATTACATATGGACATGTTTGACAGAGGAGGGAAGGTTTATTCTCAATATTGGTCCCAGGGAGTTTCTGCCAGCAACCAGAAAAGTTTTCCTGTGAGCCACACCTGCCCCAGTGAGCCACGACGACATCAACTGATGTCCAACAAACAGTGAAATCAGTGGTGGCTTTCCTAAGCAGGCTACTAATGTATGCATTCATGTGTTTGATGCCCACCGAAACATTGCTTGGGAGGGGGGCGGACTCTCCTCCATCTTTGAGCCGGCATCCCTTGATCACCATGCTCAGAGGCTTTTTCAGCCGCCCTGTTCCGCCACGCTCCGTGTCAGAGGCTCTGACAAGTGCAACCGCTCGATCTGTCAGCCTCGTGCCGCTTCAAAGGCCGAGCTGTCTGCTTCTACGCATTGATCCCCACTCCTCCCCGATTTGGTGTGGAAAAAAAGAACGGCAATATTTGTAAAAGAGCCCACTATCTTGACGAGTGTCAAAATAACGTAGCGCTTTTAAGGGCCCACCAACTGAGGAAGGATTCTTAAAAGAAGTATGAAGGCAAAGTAACGACGTCTCACAATGTATTTGTTTGAACACCACCGGTTGTGATCAGCTGTTTTGTCGTTGCCGTGGCAGAAGAGCGGGACTGTCAAGGCCTCCACGAGACAGGAAGCAGCGTGAAACAGAGATGTTGGTTTGGTGACAGCGAAAAAAAAATAAAACATAACAATACCAGGGCCGACGCTCTGCCTCTCAGCGGGGTGATGAAAGTGATTCGCGCTATCGGAGTGTTTTTGGCATTGTTCGAGTGTGTTTACTCGTTCAAATCCGTCTGGTCTGCTTCACAATTTGACACTATTAGCGCTTCTTTTTTGTTGCAAGACGGGGAGCTTCAGCACTGTTTTGCTAACATCTTTGTCCTTTTGTTGTGAAAGAGACCAGCAGCAGTCGAGCTAAGTTTAGCATTCGCTGAATTTAACCCTTAGCTATCGAGAGTTATTACTGTGGTTTTACATTATTATACATATATATAATTACACAATGTCATGGTTAATTAATAAGGAATCCCGTCTGACCTCCAGTCTACTGCTTGTTTCAGTAGCAGCAAATGACAGCCATGAGCTAAAATAGGAAGGATGTTTTTTTTTTCTTTTCTGCAAAGGAAGATCAGCACAACAATGAGTGCATTTATATGTGCATTAACTTAATAAACTAATTAGCGCATGCAATCTGATTTAGAGTTAGAACTAGAGATATCAGATAGTGGCAAAACTCCCGGTTTAATATCAGATTTCTCCAGGCAGTTATCAGATTTCTCCTTTTCAGTCAGCCAGTAAACTCACAGAAGAAAGGGTGACATAAACTCATCATAAAACGTCATGCTGCAGCCTATTTTACAAAACGAGTCACTTTACATGAATATGTGAACATCCATCATCTAGAAGATGTCCTTCATTTCGTCAAGCATGTAGTTGGTTTCAGCATCACTCCAAGTGTTTTGTTACCCATCGTAGAGGCTCTGTGTTTACGCTCTTTGTTTATTTCTGGTCTGTTTATGCACATGTGCAGACAGAGAAATCTGAAAGTAAGAGTGCAGACAGAGAAACCTGAGTAAGAGTGTACATGCACTGGGGAATCTGATTACTGAGCATCCAGCTCTCTTTATCAGATTTAATAATCAGACAGAATTGGAGTATGCTGTTTGCATGATCTCTTGAATAATCATGTAATTGCAGAAATCCAATTACGATTGGGTTATCAAGTGCACATAAATGCTCTCAGTTATGTTTGTAAGTTTAGAAAACACCTGAATCATAGTAAACACTGGAGCTGCTGTTTTCAATTTCTGCTGTAAAATACTTCCACACTGCAAATGAAAATACACCTCACTGATGCATTTCGCTCTTGCCAGTGTGCACATGCTTGCACACTAACTTCTCTAGAAGCAGATTTAAATGAGTTGAAGCCACCGGATTCTCAGAATGGATCGTAGGGTTCAAGCTGCGCTGTGTAAAGGCATTGTCTCTCTTTTCCACAGTACTCAAGTCCGCACCCAGGGAACCCACATTTGCAAAATGGTTGAACTTCATCCATTTAATGTTTCCATTGTTTTTCTTGGAAACAAAAACACAAATGGCAAAGAACGACATTTTTCTTCTCCACAGCAGTCCCTTTCCTGCCATCACATAAGTTGATAATGGAAATAACTCAAATGCAAAATCTGCGTTACACTGACGAAGATATGATGACAATACTCCCCAAAACCTACATAGTGTAGTTTCTCTCCACTTCTACTCATGAACGCAAATATGGTATCGAATAGAAGCTACTGTTTGTTTTAGTTAGCTCTATTTCAGACATAATACCAAGTTAAACCATGGTTTTGTTATTGCTAGCACTGATGGTGACTTATCAGGATTATGTTTGGAATGTCAGAGCTGTTTAGACACTACAATTAGCCTTTTAACGCCAAAAAGTGAATAGCCTCATTGGGGGCTGATTAATGAAGAGGTTGTTTTAGAGGAGCGCCTTGGTTTGGTGCAGTTTCTTCCCCGAGCTCGGTTTCCTCTTGCGGGAGGGTTGCCACCTGCTTTGGTGTGATGTCAGCGTTGTCTCTTTTCCTTCGCTCAACATGTGGTGTGAAGTAGGGCGGCTGAGTGAGAGGAGGTGTTGCTGGTGCTTTTGCTCGCACACGCACGCCTGCACACACTCGTACACACGCATGCAGACACTGTACTGGGAGAGCTGAGGAAGTGTGAGCTGCCAGTGTCAGGTCTCTAGTGCTCCCAGCGGCCCACGCTGCATACACTCAGCTTCCTGCCCGAGACTGCAATCTGCTCTCTTCTGCTTATTCCTCTGTGTGCACGCGTGCAACTGTGCATGAAAAATAAAGTCTTCCTTGAGAGCTGCAGGTGCAGAAACCACCAGAGTGAGCGAGCTAGCAGTGAGCCTTTCAGCCTCACCTCCAAGGGAGCGCACCTCAGAAACATGCCCAGAATCGCTACGTTAGCTCCTTTTTTTGCGGACCTTCCCTCTTTTCCAGCACTTCTAAATCAAAATATTTCACTCTCCCCACTTTCACCCTCTAGCCAAAACAGATTGCACGGCAATGTGGGACTGTTTTAAGTGCGAGAAAGAAGCACTGATACTGAAGGACTGGCTCTTGGCAAAGCTGCACCGGTAGCAAAGCAGGAGGGAGGGGAGGTGTTTCACTTCATCTCAATTCTGTGGCTTTCTTCAGCCCATCTGTGTGCTTGGCAGCGGCCATTAAACCGCCATTGCTAGACTCCCGGCTCACCTTCTAATTTAGGCCCCTCTAACCCACCCAAGGATCGCAGGCGCATCCGCTCTTCTGGTTTCCATGGCGCTCAGGGCTAGGTCTGTTGCGGCTTGCCAGTTTGCTTGCATGCCATGTTCCTGCGCTGCTCCTGCCCGAAGCACACTGCTTTACTGTCTTACAGCACTGTGTGCTCCATCTCACACACTTAAACCACCAGAGGTTAACAGGGTAGCATGAGCAAAAATGCTAATATGGCTAACACAGACTGGTAGCTAGTTGCCATCAGTTAGCAGGCTGTTATATTTGCAGTTAAATTGGCAATTATCTAGAAACGATAAAACAGAGTTCATTCCCCAATGTGCTAATGCCCACTCTTCACCTAAAAAATAGATGCACCCAGACAGACCTGGCGTAAAGGTAAGGATGGATGTGGAGTGACATCTTGGCGCTGACCACGGTGTCTCCACACACAGATTTGTTGGCCATCTCCACCAAGACAAAAGCGGAACTTCTCACTGAAGATCACCCGCTGCCATTCTGCGTCACTTCATGACAGTCTGGCACGACACCATTGCAGTCTTTGGTGATGTTGATCTGGTGTTAAGGGCAGTTGTCGTAACGGTCTGCGTGCATGTAGTCCTGCATCGTGCAGTTGTCTGCCAAAAGTGCTAGCACTAACAGGAAGACTCATGGAGGGCATCACTGCTTGCTGAATTGTGAGCAATTGTGGCTGTTGGGTCACCCCACACCTGTCGGACAATTTGTCACTTCACTGTCTCTGTGGTTTGTGTAGGTCTCCCAGATTCTTCATGTCACTGGTGTGTGTCTTCTTATATTCACTGCCGCCAACAGCATGCTATGGTAGTACCTGCACGGAGAGTATGGTGAGCAATAGGCCGATAACACCATCATGCTTCCCTACGATACAACCCCTCTCAAATTCTTCCAGTTGCTCCAATTATATGTATGTGTGTATGTGTATATAGGTATATAGGCAGGTTGAAAACAACTACATAACCCACTTTTCTTTCTCCTGGTGCCAGCTCAACTTGTCTTGACACCACAGACACAATATTCGCTATGGGTGCTTTTCCATGAGATGAGATACATACACTTATGATAACACTAGCTACCAGGTTAGCTCACCCTCTTACATCACCAACCAGAATCGTCTCATCATATGATCTCTGATGTAGTATTTCCTGAACTTTGTCTATTCAGCAGTCTTTAGTCGACTTTGACAAGCAGCTACGTCGAAGGGGGTACTATATTTGCAGTGTTTGGTACCAAAAGCAAGTATAGTACAGCCGAGCAAAGCCGCACCATGTGGTGGAAAAACGGCAATAGATTTTGCCAGCATGTTAACATTAACTCAATGCCACAACAAAAAAATACACCTCCTTTCACAAATCTGGGCTTTTATGTATTTTCAAAATGTATGTATACATGACAAATAACTAGAATATGTGTTACAGTTTCCCATTATGCAGAAAGAAATTTTAAAACATTACAGAATATCCTTTGGACCTAATAAAGATTCAGGTCACAACTGTCAAGACTGTCTCACTTTTAACAGGCTAAAGATTCTCCAACGAGACTGTTATCTTTCAAGTATACTTCTTTGTCAATGACAGAAGAAACTGGCAAGAACGCACACCAGTGTCACATTTAGAATGGCTTACACATTAGCTCAATCACTTTTTGGTACTTAGTGTTTGCTGTATACTGGAGAATGACAGTGAAACCACTGAAAGATTCATCACTGAGAATTCTAACAGTGCTATACAACAGCTACACACACTATCCCGTGCACAATTTCAGTCACAAGGAGCGATTTCAAATACAGCTCAGGCTACACTAAAGAGTCAAAGTACATGATAAAAGGAGAAGGAAATGTTACGTGAATGCCTTTGAGGCTAGTAATATAGTGTGTAATACAGCATCGTCCAATTGTCCCCCCATCGAGTAATGATACTCGGGGAGGGGTGGGACAGGTTGCTTTCACCAGCGCACTGTCAGAGCTACAAAATGAGCTACGTTTGTCCTGGAATGTCCCCTATACACTATGGTTTTAAATATTAGTCAATGAGTAAATATCTACCTATACTGATATGGTTCCTATATCATTGTGCATCGCTGTCATCTGCAATGGCGTAGGACCTTAAACTGGAAACTCATTATTATGTAGTGACTATATACGCATTTTGTAGCAATCCAGTGTGAACAGTTGATGAAAGAATGAGTATGATGGGTCACTTACAACTGATTATAGAAGTGGCTGTTTGACCAGATTACCGTGGCTTTTTGGAGGCCCTGGGTGTTCCTCTGGCAGAACTGGATTCTGAGGAAAACCCTGTTATCTGTTTATGTGTGAGCTGTCAAATAGGATTCGTTTGGTTGAATTGGATTGGGCTCAAGAGAGAGGTTAGGGAGTCGCCGTCTGGAATTGGGCGAGTCTCCTGCTGCTTGTGGCAGCACTTTATCAGCTCGAGTGATCTACATAGTGTAAATACACAGGCCTGGACGCCCGGCAGCGCTTGGGTGAATTGATTTCCTCTGGCGGGACAGGCCCTGGCTCTTGTTGGTGAGAGCAGTCAGACAGCCGGCTCTCTGAGCGATTCCTTTCCTACCACTGAGCTGCATCAAAGCCACTTCACACCCCCCGTCCTTTACTATTTATTACTCTTTCTCCTCCTTTTACTCCTCCACTCTGAGTCTATTGGTTGTTTATTTTTTCATTGTTTCCCTCAGACACTCAGACACGCTATTTGTGTTTTTCCCCATTCCCTGGCTAACACTGACTTTATGCATGTGGTTCTTCTTTCCCTTTGTCTGCATCTTTGGGGTCTTTATAACTATGTAACTACTATATAATAACAGTCATTTTTAAAATCATACTAGCAGTTTTGTAAGGATGTAATTGCATAATTACTTGCATAATTCATGTCATAATTGATGTCAAGAAACACCAAAAATATAAATGATGGTTTTCTGCAAAACAATTTTGCTATAACTATTTTGCTATAGCTATAACTTAACAACAAATTCTAATTGCAATATAATATCTGGTATTTATTGAACATTTAGAATGTGCCCTTTTGATCAAATATGAGTAAAAAATATTTAATGTAAAATAATGACCTGTATTATCATCTGTGATGACTGCAACTTATGCTCTTGGAGGTCATTTGTTCCTCTCCCACTTGTCTTTCTCTCCGCCACCTGATTTCCTATGTGGATCTGGCCGAACAAACGAGCAGGCATTCCTGCAGCCTCCTGCTGTTCCCTCAGCCTCCCCACTCTGCGGATGGGCTTGGGGAAAGGACCTAAATTTAGCAGCCCTCCTTTCTCTGTTGTTGCATGCTGCGCATCGCTTAATTAGTTGTTGCACACATTATGGTGGAGCCAGACTCTAGCAATGGATGCTTTATATAATGTGTTATGTAATGCATTACATATTTCATGTTGATTGCCACATTCGCTATGGATGAGGATGGGAAAAGGTGACCGAGTCAAACGGAAGGCACAGGGTTACGTGCAGTCACTTCAACGTCTGAGCTCGACACACAGGGTGACACTAAATACAGCTGCCTGAAGGTAATTGCAGCTTCTATCACTGTGACTACAGCAGCAGTTCACCACTGAATACTGGCAAAACAGATCATGCAAAATGTCATCAATACATTTCTGTTTCGTCCTAAAACTTAAGGCGAGAGAGCCCTTAAGGCCGCTTTCGACCTATTATTCAGTAATTATTATTAGATATTCTGTTACTCAAACACCCTACAGAGACAAACGTATGTGGACACCACATAATAATGACACTTACAGTTGACCTGGCCAAAATACACAGAATGACTTTGCAAAGGTCTATGAAGATTTTATACCTATGTATTTAATTTTATACACATCTTAGCAATGAGTGTGGCTGAAACATCTGAATGCAACAGTTTAGGAGTGGTGTCCACATGCTTTATGTATACTAGTCATAAGAGCGGAGATTTTAGTGTTTAAGGCTGTTTAGGCAGTTAAACATAAACATGTAAACTCCATATAGTAGTCGTTATATAGTCAATCATAATAGTCAGAATCATTTCATTCTGTTAAGTGTGCATGATGTACACCACTGTATGCAATATTTACTCCTCATATATCATAGCTGGTCTTGATAGATCAGAACAAGATTTGTTCCTTCCAGAACTAATATCGTTTATTGTTAAAGTAATTGCAAAATCACTCAATGAGTCATTCATATTCCCAAAGGCTGTTGGCATAGCACCAGATTATGCATATACTGAAGTGGAGAGAGCAAAAAGCAATACCTCTCCAGCAGCTCCACCCCAGGAGATGAATATGGAAGCAGTGGTGGTAGTTATTAACAGGGAATGATAATGAATCTGTAATTTAATGAGAGTTTATACACATTTGACATATCACATTTGGTCAGATGGTGGACTAGCAAGAATATTAGAATATTATAAAGAAAAAGAGAAAGAGGTTTTCCCCCCATTTGAGCAGGAGGAGGAGGCAGTTTAGTGGATGGGATAGCTCATAATGCCCAACATGGTGACTGTCTTCCATGCTTCAAAAAAAATCTGTTGTTTTGCTAAATTGTAAATGCCAAATGCAGAGATATGGGAGAGTTTTTTTGTGTTATACAAGACAAATTATTAGTGAAAATATTTTATGCGTTTTTTGGCAGATTTTCTGAAGTATGTTTTTGAAACGTTAGCCTGACTGTCACTTACAGATTTATAGGTTTCTCTTCATTCAGTCTGATAGGTGCCTTGTTTTATATGACTGTAACTAACTGCCCAAGACCATTGCTAAGATAATCACCGAGTAGACAGGTTCTTTAGAGCTTTACTTTTGCTCAGCCATGGTGCTTTGCATGTTATAAGCTAATACTGAATCTGAAGCATAATGTGTATAATGAGTTTATATATTACACATTTTAAGCTTTAGAAGTTGGTGATATCAAAAGTGTGGGGAAACTTTATATTAATTACCCTATTTAGCTGTTTTTGCCATATTTGTCTCGTTTCTTGACAACACAAATGCGGGAAAAAGCTCAGTACCTGTTTAAACCTGTGCGTACTGAATGTAAATTATAATTATATATTGTAATGATTATAAAGTATAATCACAATGTAATTAATATAAAATTATATAAAAACTCTCTTCTAAAGGATAAACTGTGCTAGAATAAGCTTTGCAGAAAAGAGGGAGCCTATGCCCCTCATAGATTTTGGAAAAACTCTGACTGACTTTGGTTTGCTTATAACATTTACAGTATTGACAATGCTGATACTGGATCTTCTCTAATGGTCCAGAATGGACTTCCAAAGCTTCCAGGAGGCCTGAGGTTGTGGAGCTACAGGGCTTGTTGTGGAATCTGGCAGGGCGCTCTAGGGGAGAACTTGTGACCAGGCCGCTGCTGTGTGAGAGGATCGCATTTCCACTGAGATCTACTGTAGCGCAACTCGCTGACAGAGCCTCGTTTATACCCCCTGGCAAACTAGCCATGTTCGCCATCCTCTCGGCTTACAAAGCCATTAGACCTGGAATAAATCATCCAGCAGGAGGTAATGGGTCTGTGGACCTTTAACAGTGTTTTGTAGCCAGCATTATAAGGCTATTAAATTATTTTGTCATCAATTGTTTTACAGAAAAACTGTAGATTTTAAAAACAGTCGTTGAAACAGCCAAAACATTTTTGGGTTTTTAGGGTTTCCTCATGATGGCTAGCTGTCACCATATGACAAATATGGTACAGATTTAGAGACCGTGGACAATCTTAGCTACTTATTCAGGGAACTTTCCGGAGCTGCATGTCTGAGATGGTGGGGAAGTCCATGGGGCAGTCCGCCGTATTTTTAGAAAGGGTCAGACAGTGTCCTTCAGTGTTCATCCAAGATCAAGCGCTCAGCACCCTCACCCGAATGCAAATTTTACAGCATGGCTGCAAAGCCCTGCATAAGTTACCCTCACCAAGGACACACGCCATTTTTGTTTCTCCAAGGAACATTATGAAAGCACAATCTTAAGCACTTTGATCAAATCTTTCAGCTTTTCTCACTTCAGTGAAAATAGGCAGGTGTTCTTTGTTCATTGCTTGTCTAAACATGAACATTTCTCCGTTATTTCCGTTGGACAAACAAACCACATACAACTCATATTGATAGACATTAGAAGCAGATGAATCTCCGATTGTGCTAATGCTATAGCTGAATGTTAAAATTCCATTCAGTCATCTGACATTTTCCTCCGGATATGTGCGCGGCTCAAAAATGTCGTCAGAGCGCTTGAGCTAATTTCGTCTGCTGATGTTCTATTTGCTGTAATTGTTGGGAAGTGGAAAAATATAATTTGTCAAATTACCCTCATCTAAGGTCATTTTTATTTTCCCCAGGGCTCTTGCTCTTGATTTGCCGGTGCTTTGTGCCCGGCACAGGACACCGAATGAGAGGCAGTATTCAAGCTTGAGTTGGTCAGGGTTGTACTCCAGCAGAGCAGTGCTTGTTATGCCTCGAAGCACGGCGGTGTAGGAGTCACCTGCCTGGACACGTGCTTCCGGGCTGGAAAGCCTGGGGGCATTAACTGCAACAGGGGGTCTTCTGTTTGGGAAGCCCCCGGTGGTGCTCGGTCCGTGCATGAGCCAGTTGATCTGACTCGGAGCCAGAGCTAAAATTGGTCCTGCTTGTCTGGCCCATTGCTGTAAGCCGACACTACATTAGAAGTGTGTGGGGTTTTGGAGGAAGGTAGGACTGCTGTATGGACCCTAAAATCTTCTTTGATAGGCGAAGCCAGGCATCAGCCTTGAACTTTGGATTTGATTTAAAGAAATCGATTGCCATTTTATGGAACATTGCTCTTTTGCTTCATAGCAGTCTCACACTGTAGTATATGTTGGTATATCAAGACGATACAGTAAGACTTACAGACAGGTTTGCTAATGACAGCTGAATTATTGAGGGGTTTAAGTCATTTGTTTATGTTTGATTTTACGTCAACAAATGACGCACATTCCAAACTATAAACTACGCTGTAGGTGTATCAATAGGTATCAAACACAAATCTGATTCAAATAAGTCAAATAAGCCATAGAAGTTACACTAGGTGTCCCAATTTTCATGCACAAGCCTGAACAGGAAAGTACATTCATGCAGTGATTGGCTAATGAAAGATCTCAAGCTCCCAACAGGTTGGGCCATGGCCTGGGTAGCCTCCGTCAGTCCGTGGCCCATGGGTCAAAAAGGTTGATAGCTGAGGGGTAGTGCCAGTTCTTTAGCAGCTCTTACTGCTCCACAGTAACAGGTGCCGCAAGGCAACATGAGAGCCCATGGAACTGGAGTAGAGGGGAAGGGGGTTTACCCAAGAATGTTTTCTTTTTTTCCTCCCTTTTTCCACTCCTATGGATGAAATGAGAGACAGCTGCTGGGGAGGGGAGTGGTGCGGAGAGGAAAACACGGCTCTGGCGGTTGTGTAACAGGCAAAAGTGGGTCCCCTGATGGCACGGAGAGTGCGAGTCGCTGCCTTGCACTTCGATGAGCAATTGTGCACTGCTTGCATGAGAGCCTGTTTGTTTTGGAGTGGCTGCCGAGCGACTGTTTTCACCAACGCTTGCTTACGGCCATCTGATGTCAACGCACAACCCCCACCCCCCTCACAGCTTCCTCCGGGGCCTGCTGGAAGAATCGCCTATGGTGTGAGACTCGCTCAGGTCAAGAGGTCAATTTCATAACATGAAAACGATGCTCGTCTGACTGGAGCAAGAAGTGAGCTGTCACAA
Source organism: Semaprochilodus insignis (assembly GCA_034552555.1). NCBI lineage: Eukaryota > Metazoa > Chordata > Actinopteri > Characiformes > Prochilodontidae > Semaprochilodus > Semaprochilodus insignis. Next base: position 12,488,517 of record CM067481.1, on the reverse strand, counting down.
ATGCATGGCGCTCTCTCTAGGGCACTTGGCACTAATGCTCTTAATAAAACAGGTTTTAATATGTTTTAGGGATGGTCCCATAAATGTATTCTGGGCTACTTCGATGATACTGGTACTAATAATTAATAATTAATTTAATTTGCATCTTAGAACTAGTGCGTATTATTCATTTATGAGTTATTTATAAATGTTATAGTACACATGAAAAATTCAGTGAGTGTTTGGCTATAATTATTAGAACATCACTGATTTTCACACTGCCACAACATGAACAGTCATGAAAATTTAAGTAATTACATTAATTTAGGTGAAGATATTACATTATTTACACTTTCATCCAGATCAGCTATTAATGGAAGATGAACACAACAATGGTAGGAGCTATGCTTTCCATTGGATGGTGCTGACAAGAATGGGAATATTTTGCACTAGTGACTACATATGTTACTGTACATGCACAGGTAAAAAATAAGATGCAAAGGATTGGCTCTGAAGGCTTGTAACATGTTGGCCAGATTTCATCCTCAGCAATGCTACAGCCATCCATGACTGGGAGTTCAAGGCAGCATAATTAGCCTAGCTTTCTCTGGGTGATTAGGGTTTTAGGGTGGCATAACAGAATTAGCTTTAGCGTTTCTTGTTCAACCATGTTGCAGTGTCCAGTAACGTTGGATCAGTGGCTGTTTGAAAAGATGTGGTGGTACTTTGTATATTGGAGCAAGCATATGCTAGCTATGGCGCCCTGGTTTGGTAGCATCATGTGAAATAGTCATGTAGTGGAATTGAAAATGGCTATATTGGGAGAAAACTCTTAAAAATGATATAGGTTGTAATCAGCCTTAACTGCAGTGTTGAAGCAATACTAATATTTTGCTATTTGCCATTCGGATCACCCCCAATGCATCTATAGATGTTCAGCTGAAGAACAATTAGTTGAAAGTCAGTTCATTCTCAACAATATTAGGTGTAAAGATTAGGGCTTGGGTTAGGGTTAGGGTTACCTCAAGGTTCCAGGTTAGGGATATTAAAGTGAACTTAATAGATAAGTTGTAGAATGCAAGTTCTACTACTGCACGATGAGCGACTGTAAAGCATTTACAGTGGGATAAGTGTTACCATATTTTTCATTGACTGTTGACATAATTGATTGTATGTTGAAAATATTTTTTTGTCCATTATTTCTTGGACAAAATTGTTCTACAAGACCCCTGCTGCAAAGTTCTGAATTTTGTCGTGGTTCAGAATAAATTCAATTTCTGTTTTCCTACGTCATTTGAGCACAACAGCTGTCCTAAACGTTGCGGGTAAATTGCATGATGAATGGACCAATAGAAATACTCCAAGATTGCTTGGAATAAAATGGAATAAAATCTCTTTACATTTAACTTATGTTAAAAGTTGATATTGTTTTTGCCTTTTCCTTGAATGCTGCTATTTTGTAGACGCTAGCCTGTGTCTGGAAAGTGTCAATTCTTGGACCTCTCTGAGTATGCACCTGTCATGTTTCCATGCTCTGCGTGTCTGCCTGTGTTGCAGTGCGTTTGTGTGCAAGGTGTCATTTGCATGCATTTGTCCCCATCCCACTCTCTCTGTGCGCCCAAGGGGAATCTGGTAAAAGCCACTGTACAGCATTAAAAACACGACACGGCACAGGTTGCCTTCCAATTTGCTCCGCTCCACTTGTTCGTCTGTGCATATGGTCCTCTTTACACTCCCTCAGCCATTACATCCCTGGCAAGCATATTAAATATATGGCTAGTCTAGTAGAACATACTTTACGAGAACTGCAAGAAAGAGCCGAGTCTGGACTGCTAATGTCTGATTTTGCTGGCATATGTGGATTTAAATGTGACTTTCCCCTATTCCCTTGACGATCACATCACCGGAGAATTGATGGTTCCCACAGGCACTGCTTGGTTCTGACACCAGTGCATGGAATTGCTTTTAAATTCCAGCCTGTCAGCTCCAAAAAAAATAAAGCACTTCTTTTTTGTAACAGCTCCCTAAATAGGTTCAAAAGAATACATTTCCAGCAGTCGCATGATGCAAGCGCTTCGTTACCCAGAAATGTTTAATTATTCAGTATTAATACGAAACCACTTTGATAAAGATATCAGAAGTTTTTTTCTTCTTCCTTCTTTCCTTATGCACCTCAGAGGGAATATAATACTTCCAGCAATACTTAAGATTAAATATTGATGCAGTAAAGATGTACTGGAGGGGGATTAAAAGGCCCCAATTAACATCAAGTCTGTTTGCTACAAGAGCGGATAGGTCTATTACACGGGCCCATCAATGAGCAGCTGCAAAAAGGAGCACGAAAGAACGCAGTGTCATACTTGGATTAGCATTTGACCTTGGCTTTGTCCCCGATACACACTTTGGACGCTTATTTTACGTTTAGCCTCCACAAATGAAATGCTGACCTGAGGTGAGCTACCCGAAAACGCCCTGGAGAACACGAAGATTAAACTGCTCTGTTCTCAGCTTTAATCCTCTTTTAAAAGGCTGCCTGCTGAAAGGATCCATTTCATCCTTCACTTAATTCATGGCAAGTCTATGAGAAACAGAGGCTGCGAGCCTGAGCCAGCATGTTTATCAGCATATTAATCACCTGACTGCAGGTAGCACTTATTATCATGATAATGATATTGCTTCTAATCATTGGTACCGTACAGAACAAGGACAACAATAGTACTTAAACAGTAATAAAGTTTGCCATCAGACTAAAAACCTGGCTGTAGTAATAGTACGATAAGAAGACGGCTGGCGGTGTTGATTTATCATTATCGTCCTAAGTGCTAAGCAAAGGGGAAAATAGAGGCAAATCCCAGCTGGAGGTTTGGTGAGGTAAGCAGAAGAGACGCTAGAGACTATAGGGGAAGTTGGGGGGGAAGGTGGAATGGAGGATCCTTCATTTCCCCGGTGTCATTTGCACTGCTCCTCGCCGGCGAGAGTAGCACTCAGGGCCTGGCGTTGGCCCAAGCTTGCACCTTGGCCATTAAAGTGATCAGTCAGCGCGGATGCCAGCCCAGTGCTTCTTGCTGCCCTATTGTCACAGAGCTCTGAGTGTCTGCGTTCAGCCTGGCTCCTGAGGATGGAACTTACAAGTGGACATGTTCCCAACCATATTTTAAAAAATGCTTTTTTTCTGCATAACAGCTCATAACTACAAGATTGCTGCATCTGCTTAGCCTGGTAGCAGATGCCTTAAGTTTAACAAGGACATCTGGTTGAAAGAATATTTGCGTTTGTTTCTGAACAATGGAGAACCATGCCTATTAGAGCTAGGCCTTCAACTGGTGCCATAAAGGTCAAACCATGAGGAAAAAAAACACATTTACACTAATGCGACCTTCTGCTAGCATCCCTAGGGGATTTTAGTAGTTTGTTAAGTAAACTGTGAAAAAATATGAACTTTTTTGGCATGTCTAGATTAAACACAGACAACTGAAGCTTCTAAAAGACATTCTGTGTTGCTTTGAAGCTTGTGACAGACATAACAACCTATTGGTTAGGCTGCTGCTCATATTCGGTTAGTGATGTATCTAGGACTTCCAGGAGTACTAGAGTGATTAATGTTTCCTCATGAAATTGGTCCTGTCTATTGGAAATCAAAACATGATTGGTTGATACCTCTGTCACCTCATAATTGTGTTGATAGTTAATCTACCAGGTTAGCCCTAAGGTTAGCTCGTAAAGTCCTAACCAATAGGAGAACTTGCTTAGCTGTATCTGCCTAGATACTAAAGGGAAAAATCATGATGGCAGATGGCAGATATTGCACTGGCCATTCCAAGAAATGTATTCTTTTTAGGGTTGCGCAGTATATCGTTTGAGCATGGTCATCACATACATGTGCACATACGCATTACATTGCACTTTTCCTTGAATCTGATTTAAGGCTTCTCGGATACACAGAGAAGAGAAGTCATAGTGTTTGGTGTGTTCAAACTGATTATAGAGCATTGAGGTTCAAGAAAACATGATTCAGACTCACACAAGCGTTAAAAATAATCCTCCATTTTTTACTATTATTCAGGGAAAAGTAAAATGCAATGTAATTTTTCTCCAAAATTGTTCAGACCTAATCCTTTTGTTTCTATTCAAAACTGAGCAATCAAAGGAGAGTAGTACTGTAATATTTGTCGAGTTGAAATACAAGCAAGCTATGAAATTAAAAATTAACTAGAAATGACAGAAAACATTTCCTGAAAACAGAGTTTAAAGCTTGATCTAGCAGATGTAGTGTACCAACTATTTGTACACTGTGTAGTGGTTTTGAAATCGAAATTCTGATTGAATTCTGCCTCATTTTTTGACCCAGCTGTAGAAGGTGGCTCTCCAGGAAAAACGTCTGACGTCCCCCAGGATGAAGGACTTATTCCACACCTGGGGGGTTTGGATCAACACAAAGTTATGTCACCTAAACCTAGTGTCTTCCTGGATGTCCATGTACTTGAGCACAGTGTCCTATAGGCTGGCCTTTGGACTAAAATACCAGTGGTACATTTCATTTTAGTTCTGAAATCCTGTTGCGTTTTACTGCTGAAGTTAATTGGTATATCTCGGTCAGAGCTGGGTCACAGATTGTAAATGATAGATGTGGCATTTAGCCCACATGCAGGGGAAATGCGTGACAAACCATAGAACCCATGTTTAAACAGAGGGCAATCACATATTTGCATAGCAATGAAATATTAATCACATGACTTAAAAGTACTCTAAATTTGCTATTACACAGGTGAGTTTGCAAGTGTTTCCATGGGGCCATGGATAGCAGATGAATAATTGATATGTAGAGTATGTTGAGGAGACAAAAGAGCAGAACATAGCAGAGAGCAGCCATCAGCGCTCCCTCTATTTAGAGCAGATGGTCCTCTTACCCTCTACCCAATGACAATATATTTTTGCACTGACATGTTGAAAGACATTTTCAGTGTTTTTAATTGCTTGTCTTCTATACGTGTATTCGATTAACTATTCTATAATAATATACCATGGGTATAAATATGATTATGATGTCTTTAACCTTTTCCCACCCTTTCACAGTAGTTCCCTCAGAGTTCCTTCATGGACAAAAAATCTCTGAACTCCCTTTTTTGTCCCTGTAACACAACCTTCTTTTGAAAGTGATAATGCATTGGTAAATGGTTTGCCTTATTTCCGAGGGATCTTGTTTCTAAGGCCTTTTTTTCAGCAGCCTATACTATAATAGCATGAGGTTGCTCTGCAGGGATCACATGCTTATACTGTATGTAGCACCCCTGTCCCTGAGGGTGTTGTTTACTGTAAGGCTTGTTTAGACAGTGAATGCGAGCCCTGGAGGATCAGGTCTCAGTGCTTTGTTTTTTTTTTTTTTCTTTCTTTATTTTCTTTTTCTTTTTTTCCTGATTTTTTTTTGTGCAGAGGATTACACACAAGTTCATAGCATGCCATGCTTGCCAGAGAGTCCATCTCTGGAGGTCAAAAGAGGTCAAGTATATTTAGTTGTGCAAATTCTATGAGAAGGCCAGCGTATCTACGTGTCAGGAACAGAGTTTCAAGGGTTGATGACAAGATATTCATCTAGGGATTGCCCAGTGGCATTGGCTACATCAGATTTGGAGCAGCACAAATATTTGATGATATCTGAAAAAAGCGGAATCGTTCCGGGTACTACAAATGAGAAAGGAATGAGGTTACAGGTTCTATGCTGGGGCTTGATGGGCCCGCTGTCACTTGTGACATTCAATGCAGAGTTAAATAATGCAAAACTGAGTACATGTCTTTTTGCAGTGGAGCCAAGTAGGTCTTTTTATGATCCTGTTATGACTATTGTTGCATGGCTGTTCCATCGTTTCTTTTTTTGTGGACATAATCCTCTTACACACACCTGCATACAAGTCAGTCATATCAGTGTCCAGTCAGCCAGAAATAGAAAGGAGAAGACGCATCTGTAGAGGGATTTCGCAAGAATTAGCCTGGTGAACTATTTATAGCTCTGCTGGAGAGGCGGGGGGCAAGAAGGGGAGGTGTTGCCGTGTTGTTATGCCCTGCTCGGCACTCTGTGGACAATCCCCAGGTCAAAGACGCTGAAGCCAGACCGGCGTTTAAACCGTGGTCTGAAAGGCACCGTATTGTTATACACGAATTTACTCATGCACTCGCATGGCAGTCTCAGTGTGTGTTTCATTCCCTAAATGCTGCCTTTTTCTTGACCCTTCTATTTGCGGTCGTGTCATGCTTTGGAAAATGTAAACTTCGTTTGTGAGAAAGCCCTGCGAGCAGCCAGCAAGAGGCGAGCAGACAGCGGGCCGCTGAAAAGTGCCTCCAAACGTAGTCTGTTGTATAATCCCTCTGGGGGCCCCTAGTGCTATTTTTGTTCCTGGATATGCGTCACAACTGGGTATTTTCTCTGGTGACTAGCTTACATCAGTAGGTCTCCTAGCATACGCTCTATCAGCGAGTGGCTTCTGATTGATGGCCGTTTTGGCGCTTGTGTTCCCGACCTCCTAGAAAATGGACAAGGGGAGTTTCAGCCCGGAGGAATGCAGCGGATGACCGTGGAGCTGGTGAAGCCAGGTCGGTACGCAAATCTGTCTTTTTTTTCCTTTCCCCCCCTTCTACTGCTTCCCTCTCCGAGCGTCTCTGAGGCTTCGCTCGGAGAGGTGCTGTCTCTGTCCATGTGTTCAAAAGCTGACAGGATAGCATAACAGAAAAGGCAGTGGTGGTAGTGGAGACAGGGAACTGTAGAAGCCAGTTTTCGGGTTGGGCTAGGCTGCAGTGGGCTGTCACAGACAGCAATGTCTCGGCTCTCCGTCTCTTCACATGGTTCACACACTGTATCCTCAACTCACATCTGGGATTCTTCTTACTCTACTGTCCGGATGAGAATGATGTTGTCGTTGTCTCTCTTTTTCGGTCCTTCTTTTCCTTCTTACGTGCTGCACATCCAAGACCTCAGTCGCCAGCCAGGGTTGTAGCGGAGCCCTTAGACACTCAATTTAGTTCTGCCCTCAGCTGCTCTGGGCATGCAGGACAATCACAGATCTCTTGTCTGTGGTAGGACGACCCAGGAAATACAGCACAATTAGTACTGCTTTACAACAGCGGTTCTCAACTCACCTCATTTGTAACCTGCAGTTTCCGTACCCTAATATACTCAAGATAAGGCTCGATAATTACCTGATGAGCTGGATCAGGTGTGTTGAAGCAAGGCATACTTTAAACCGCAGGGCAGTGTGTCCCCTAGATTGGACTTGAGAACCCTTGAGAACCCACAAGATGGTTCTCTACCTTCTTTAACCTTTCCTTCAACCAAGGAATGAGGAAGAGGTTCTGTTGTGGACAAGACAGGGAAATACCATGTGGACACTAGGTGCTAACCCCCACAAAGCTCCATCTCTGGAATTCTATAGCATCAGCCAGCAGAGACCCCCAGTTTGACAGTCAGTTCAAGAGTGCATATTATTTCTGAGAAGCCCATTTTTTTTTGCATCTACATGCATAATTCTCCACTCATACACGCAAACGCCTCTGTAATCCAGTGTCAGTGTTTCATGAGCTTGGGGCAACCCTGGCATTGAGATTACAGTGACCTTGAGACAAGTCTGCAGCAGATCAGTTGTGTCCTCGCTTTTCTTCCTACCCCGCCTCCTATGTGCCTGCACAGAGGAGTCAGTCCTCCCTGACTCCTGATAACTGATAACTGTGGAATGAAGCTCACCTCCTCCGCCAAGCTCACTAAAGCCTTTTCCATTCACAAATTCTCAGATGCTTCATAATCTCTATGTGTCGCTGCTGTCTACTGCTGCAGCTCTGGCTCCCCTAGAAGCATCTCGGCGATCAAAAGTAAGGTATGCTTAAGCTTGGAAGTGGAGATCAAACATGCTGCTATGAATATGTCGCAGTGAACTGACCTCTTACTCCAGGGTGATGCGCGGAGCTGCCTGCAGCGGATAAGGCAATTACCCACCCATGTACGAGTAGCCTCGTGTGCCTGAGATGGGAAAAAGTAATGAAAAGCAGAAAGCAGGAGCCATGTAGCACCGCCACCTCTACACTTACGAGATTACAATGGAGCCACATCTACTTCAAGTGAATGCGCCTCCGTTCCCTTCATCAATTGCTCTGTGTTTGGCAGTAGAACAAGACATAATTGTGAGCAGGTTTTGGGATGCTGCTGCTTGTTTTTCTGGTTGCCATTATTTGATTAGTTTAAGGGCTTGTTGTAGTATGCATGTATGTGTGTTTGTATGTGTGCGCACATGACTAACCCAAAAAACGCCTCTAAGGGGTCTTCGGCTTTGTTACTCTAATTTCCAGTGGATGTCGGGAAAATAGTGGCTTTGTTCCACTAACCCCACTCTTGACTTCTTCAGTGAGGATCAACAAAGCACACTTCACTTCATAATGTGTTCCTCTGTAAGGTCATATATTCGCAAACTTCAGGCAATGAAATGCCAGGCATACCAGCTTAGCAGGGGGGACCACCACAGTCACCACAATACCACATTAGCTATCGTGGTGGTTAAAGTCAACGAATTGTGGCAAAATCTGTTTAGCTAAAAGGGAACAAGTACACAAAAGTGGGCATAATATGAATTGTTGTGGTCAGAGGCACCGGGCAGTAGGCAGTGTCTGAGTCAGCTTGACACACGCACGTCTGACAGTTTGGGCCAGGTTTTTTGGCGACAGCAGATTGTGCCATTTGTTGACTCCATGTAGACCTCTGAGGAGGTTCGGAAGCTCACCAACCAGCCTTACAGCAAACAAAGCAAGGTGAATATTGGGGGGGTGTACCACAGTTTTCATTTTATGCTGCTTCTTATGTAATGATACAGATTAAGTGGTTATAGGAACTGATCCTGTTTCACTTATTTATTGATCCTGGTCAATAAAGCATACCATTGCTGTCCAAAGACAAACCATTATCTCCAAAATGGGAGCTTTACAGGAGAGGGAAAAAAACCTCATTGAATTTTAAGATAAGTCAATGGAACCACACTTTTTTCCAAGTAGTTGTGGGCCCTTTCTGTTGGTCCATCAAATGATGCATAAAAGAAAAAACTGACAAAAGTAGAGATACATGTTTTTCCCTGGACAGCAACGATATATGGCAGAAGAAAATGACTTCCAATGCATGTGAGAGCCAATGAACCTGTTTGGCTTTGTACTGAGTGTGTAAGAGATAATCAACACATCCATGCCTCCCCCTTCCCCAAAGATTTCACTCTTTCTGAATACTGTCTCTGACTCCATGGCACCTTGAACTGAGTGATGCTGAGGAAAGAACTGTGGTGAGTAGGTGTGCCCAGTGGCAGATCTCAGATCAGTGTTCATGCCCTATTCAAGGAGTCTGACACCAGATAAACGTGACAAGGAATTATACCTGCGAAGGTATTTAACATCCAGGAATGATTGTAAGTCAAGGCGACATGCCACTATGTTTGAACTAAAGAACCTGTGAAGTCTAGTTCCTTTGACTTACATGTTTGCTTTTTACATGCTTTATTAAAGTTTCCCACATAAACATGATCTAATTCTTATAAAGCCTCTGTGACGGATTTATTCGGACTTCAGAGAAACCCAGAGGTTTGTTAACTGTCGTTATCGTACATACGTACCAGTAACAGTTTCCCATTGCACAACAGGAAATCTGAACTGATGTATTTGGTCACAAACTGACCATTAATCTTCTGGGTTAACTCCTATATCCTGAAAATATAGCATCAGGCATGTCGTTTTCTAAGTTGTGCTGTGTTCTGGGAAGCATGACAAGTACATGAATCACTTGAACAGTGTGATCATTTCTTTAGCACTAGCTTTAGGCAGATGGTCCACTGAAATTGCCTGTGTTATTTTTGTCACAACTGACCGGCACAAAAAGCACAAAAAACAAGGCTCTTATTTTCAGCAAGGCTGTGGTCGTGATACACAGATGACCAGATAGATGAGTAATGTGCATATTGCAAATACCAACTGCACTTGATAGCAAACGTTACTCATATTAGTATTAAAGTAGGGCTGATTTCTTCAATGTCAACTGCATGTCCTTTAAGAGCAGTCATTAATCCCTAGATGCTCACAGATATTACTTTTGCTGTGCTTTACTATATGTAATAGTAGATATTGAAAGTAATTGTAAGTCATTTCCCTGACATTTGATATAACTGCGACATGTAGAGGTTAATAATGGCAGAGTTCGTAGGAAAAAACCTTACAGGCAGCTTTTAATAATGGCCGCATAGGCTTTCATTGAGAATTATCCTAACCGGGGCTTGTGACGCAAATGCCACTGAATATGGTGCCAGAGGGCTGTGGAGGTGTGTGGCTGCTTGGACAGACCCTGACAGCCCCCCTTCCCTCTCTCCCAGTCAGACAGTGTGTCCGTGGCCCAGGCTCTTGCTGGGCTAAGCCCTCCATGCCTTCTGTCGAGTACCAGCCCATGCCAGCACCGAAGCAGGAAAGAGGGCTGAAATGACCGGCTGCGGTCCAACAGGCAAGGACTGTCGGCCTTATCCTCCATCACGACAGGTAGCGGAGACAGAGGGAGAGAGAAAGGATGGAGAGGGAGGAGAGATTATGGATCGTCCCTGTGGAAGTGATGGCTGTTTATTGGTCAAAGCTTTTTGTCTCAGCTGTGGGTGAACGTATGCAGATCCTGTTTTGGTGTAGCACAACACTCAGTGAGTGGCGAAGAGTTCCTGTGTAAACAGGAGGCAAGCTGGGGTGGGCAGAACATTGGAGTCAGGCTTTGCCTGCTAATGTACTGTACAGTATGCACTGTAGTTGGTGTGTTGTTGGTATTTCTTACCTGCTAGCAGTGTGTTTGTCTGTGCTTGTTTTTGTTAATTTTCAGGATAATAATATCTTGACACACAGGAGGCTTATGGTCCTGACTTTATAAAGTGCTTATTCCAGGAGCTTCTGTTTGTAACTTTTATTTTGGGCGTTAGAATTCGGTTTTGGGAATATACTTATTACAGATATATGGTTTTATATACATGATAGAAATGGAACACAAGTACTGTGCAGAAAGTCTCTCCCAACAAAAGAGATTCCCAAAGTGAGCACTGACACTGTTACCCTTCAAAGAGACTATTCAGTCTCATCTTCACTGCCTTGGAAATTATTGTATGTAAAAGGAGATATTATTTATTACTGATATAATATTATGTATGAAGTAATCAGTTTGCATGAAGGAGGGGAAAGTCAAAGGAGTTTTCAAAATGTTCAATGATAACAGAGAAGGAGGGACTCCCAACGACTGTGCAAGGCCTGGTGGACCACCAAAACTGTCATCAAATAAGCAGTAATTAAATATTTCATTTTAGACAGAAAGGAGAAATTAACGTCCGCTGTCGCTTAAGATCTGAAAAATCCAGAGGTGTTTCTGTCCATGCTTAGATAAAAAAAGACCACTGTATTTGTATTTTCCTCAAACTGACAAATGAAAAATGAACTGGTACTTAATTTCCATTTCAAGTAGAAATGATAGGGTGATGTCTGCCCTTTGCATAGTACTGACCCAGTGTCCTGACATTGTATAAAAACAAAAACTGTGTGTGTGTGTGTGTGTGTTTATGGAGCAAGTACAGTGGCCAGGCCCAGTGTGTGGGCTGAGCTCAGGAAGTGGGCAGGCAGGCATGTGGCCCTCTGCCACTGGAGCCCCAGGGCCCCTATCACAGATGGCCCACTGACACTAGCACAAGCCTCAGGTCAGCTGAGACTACGGAGAGGGAGGGAGGGAGGGAGGGAGACTGCTATCTTTCTGATGAAAAGAAAGAATGAAAAACAGCCTTTTTGTCTGGATGAGGCAGAGTCATGGGGTGAGGCATCTTGGCTTTTGCTCAGGTGAGAGGCCATGAGGTACTGGCAAATACAAGAGTGATTTTTAGTGGAAGACGAGTGGGATTTGGAGTATATGGAGAAAGATGGACTGGGTTTGACTCCATGCAGAGGAGAAAGAGAGAGAGAGAGAGAGCGCGGCCAGGAAAGCAGTGGATTTTGTTCCATGGCGTAACGGGTGAACTGCAGGTGAGACCACCTGTCTCCACTGGCTCGAGCTACCCACGTTCCTGGCAGCCTCCAGATAGAAGAAAATCTGCTCGCCACGCTGGAGATTCACAGTAAAACAATGTACATTTTGTCTCAGGTACAGCTAACCCAACTTTAGCTTAGGGGAAATTCATTGTGCATAACAAAGAACACATTAGCACCAGCCAGTAATGAAGTATGACTAAAATTAGGCACAGGATGCTGTCACATGATACAGATTTTGCAGTATTATGTAGTAGTGCAGTGAAAACGGTAAACCTAATGAGGAATTCCAGGGATTTCTGTATAATTCAGTGGTTGAGATATAAGTTACTCAGAACGGCTTGATTAGAAGTGGTTTATTGTGGTTTAAACTTGCCAACTTCTTTCTTTACAGTGGTGGTGAGGAGAACCAGGGGTTTTGATGTCAACAACCCAAACGTAGCCATATTATATACCATCCAAAACCTCCCGTGTACATCCTACACCTGTATTCTGTGTTTATATATGCAGTGTTGGTGGTGGGAAAAGAGAGGGTGTAGGTTTATACTTGGGGACTATATTATAAAACAACATCTCGGACATCAGGCAATCATGTAACAGTTTTCTGTAAAGAAACTTCTAGAAACAAACAGACATCTGGTTCCTATCACCGCCACTGTGAACAATTTTGGCTCTGTAAGTTCCTTTGTAGCACATAGTTACAGAATAGCGAAATTCATTATTGAACAAGCAAGTGTAACACACCATAATATAAACATTAATATAGTCATTATTATGTCATTAGTGCAGAGCAGCAAATGTGGTAAACCTCTGACAATCATAATAGCTTATATCACCCTCCACTATGTGAAATACATGTTGGATCTCTCTGATTGAGTGTACACCTCTAGCCTTTATGCCACAACCTGCTGCTGGGTTCACCTTTGCACATGCTGAGCTTTGATTTATTTATTTATTTTTTGGGTAAATCAAGGTCAGTCACACCTCCGTGATCTCTGGCATGGCCGAGTTTCCATCTGCTCCTCACCCATCTTCCTTTTAGTTCCAGGAAAGTCTGCTGCCCTGATCATTAAAGGCTGGAAAAACCGGCACCGGGCTTACTCATCCAGGCAGGTGGCCCGTGCCGTTAAATTATAACGCCTGCTAGGATGACTCACTCGCACGTCACTCGGCCCTCATATTTCTTTTCAATGCCTCAAACATTCTTTGATTTCTTATATTACCCCTTTAAAAGGTTGAGTCATATCTATCGTTTTGCTCTTCTGTTGATCTTTATTCACAAAATTATGCAATTTATTATATAGTTACTTGAACTGAGTGCATATGTGCATGCAAATGTTTCGAAAGGTTAGACTCAGCGTTTCAGAGCCTCTTTTTACTTATTTCATTGCAATTCAAATCAACAAATGACAAAAGAGCAAAAATGTCAAGGATGGTTTTCATTCCGCAAAGTAAAACTGAACAATGATAAGATTTATTCAAATTCAAAGTCATTATGAAGTTATTTAATGTATAGGTAAGGTTTTGATTGATTGACTGCTTGTTTCACTGAGCTATGAGAGAGAAATATCAAATGGCAGTATTTGCAAAGTTACAAAGTATTATTCAGCACCTACTATGGATTATTGTTAGTGAGTGAATATTGTTAATTAACATATATATGTTATAGGAATGTACCTTCTGACTAATGTTGATATTTAAGAGTTAAGAAACAGATATCTGGTTATTTGTAGGGAAGGAAAAAGGCTCTGGTCTAAAATCTGTATCAAAATGCTTTAAATTATTTAAAAGAAATGTTGTTAGTTTTCAGGTTGGCTGAGTAACGGATGCTGCCCATTCAGGTTCAAGCTAAAGCTACAGCTAATGTCCACAACTCTGGATGCTGATGTGGATGCTGTGCCAGCATGTTATTTGACAGAGAAACAGATTTCCGATGTTTCTGTACCTAGCTTACATCAGCGAGAGTTATTAGCCTAGTAAGCGAAGCTATGCTTAACAATGCGAAATTGACAAGGAGCTCATATTCAGGTGCTCTTGTTTCAGGGAGTTAAAATACAATATAATATATGACAATAACAACCAAAACTGTTACAACTTACTGCCATGTTAATACCTAAAAACGTCATTTCATTGAGCTGTTGGTGTGTGTACATTGTGTTTGTGGTGTAACCTAGTAACTTGAATAGTGATTTCAGGTCAGTTGAGTACTCGAGTACCCGTGCACAACCCTAGTATGTTATGTAGTGACCCTAGTGTGTTATGTAGTGCAGAGAGCGAGGGCTTCTTTAGTTGGAGGGGTTAGCAAACCTAGTGTCTCCTAAGCCGCAGCTTTCTGAAGGCAATAAAATCGTTGCTCTATTCCTTCCACAGCCCTTTTACGATTCCTCGCCTTCCAGAAGGAGGCTTGCACCAGCTTTTTGTCGCCAGGCATAATAGGGTACAGTGAGAAGCAGCAGACGGAGAGAACGAAGGAGCCTGAATTTGTCCCACTGTGTCCCTCAGCGCTGCTGTAAATGCACAGAAGAGAATTGCTTTACTTCCTTTCAGCTGCTGAGGCAGGGTGAGAAGGCTGCAGCGGTATTTTTAGCCGCTGAATGGAAAGGAGCCGTCGGCTGAGTCAGACGGAGGGACGGAGAGAGTGCTGAGATGGATGGAAGGAGGGAGTGAAAAAAAAACCAACAAAAGGCGTAGGGCAGGGCCAGAGGTGGGAGCGGTGGGTCGCCCAGGATGAGGCTGCGCTGCTCTATTTAAAAACCGCAGGAGATTGCGAGTGCTGCCATGGGGTGTACGTGTGTGTGTGGGGAGAGAGAAGGAGAGAGATGGAGTGTGTAAGTGAACAGAGAGAAGGAAATAAGAAACCGCCGCTAGCATTGTACTTCTCATTACGCTGCCATCCGGTCCGACCACATACTGCATCAAGCACGACAGCGAGGACAGCCGTCCACAGTGACACTTTATCCTGAAGCTTTCTCTCTCTCTGTGTTTCTAGGGGAAGGAGCTAATACACGCCCTCCCGAAACTGAATTCTGCTCGGAATTTCTGTTTTAAGATTAAGCTTAAGATATAAAGTCATTAGGAGTGATTTGATGTGAAATGCTCCTTTGTAGAGAAACTCAGTCAGGATTGTTGACAGTGGTGTTTGATGGCTGCCAGGCGTCTGCCTCTAAAAGCTCCTTCAGAGAAAGTTATTACATGAAATGATTACAGACACGCCACTTGATGACTATGACATGGATCATTTCGAACATATTTTTTAATCCATTCGTGGTGGAAAGCTATATGCAGGGTAATAACAAAGTTCCTTCTGTAAATTTACCACTGTGTTATCATTTTCATCAATACAATACAAACTCAGAACCTGTAGATTCACTGGTGGTGGGTAGTACATAAAGTAGCTATACTTTGCTGTAGGCATCCTGGTTCCTGTCACCAGCATAGGTTGGTAAGAGCTGGTAAGTTGGTTTCATATCCGACCACTCGCAGTGACGTTGTTTACATCAGCCACTGAGTTTTGCAGAACTTTGATGTAATTCCCCTTTAAAATAAAGGCTCTAAATGACTTCTTTTGAAAAGTTACACCTTTCAGTGGATAATTATTTGAAGAACAATCTTTAAAGTTCCTGTGGCTTAAAGATCTTTCCACTTAACATCAATGCTAATCAAATTTTTTTTCTCCTAGAATCATACACCCAATGCAAGAACCATATATTGTTAAGCGTATGCGCACCTTGCTGCAAGTTGGTTTGATTCCAGCTGCTCATATTGCCCCTTGTATAAGAAGCGTCTCTGAGTAAATACACTGATCTGAGACCAGTTCTTATCCAGTCTAGTCTTTTTCAGGCCTATGTGTGAAGCCAATACTGACCCTAGATCAGCATTCTTACTCTAACCAGTGAGATTATATACTGAATAAAAGCATTAGATTTAGATATGTGCAGCATAACAATGTGAATAACATATTACCTCAACACAGTCTTTTCCAAAAGTGAGTATTGAATAAAAAGGCGCATGAATACTACTGAATATAGTACTTAATATATACTGAGATGCAGTTCATAAAAAAACACCATAGAACACGATGAAAGAGAGGCACTAAGAGTAGAGTGACATGACTAATCTCTCCTATGTGCAAATTACATGCTTTTAAAGGACATGACCTGACAGTGCACAGCATGTACAGCTATTAGAGCAATAATGGTTCTTGAAATTCCAGTTTCTGGACTACTTATGCGTCACACCATCAATAGTGACTAGTGGTGTTCACATTTGTGTACGTGGTACATTTGGACTTGCAAATGGCCAAAAGAAGAAGTCACCTTCTTCCTTTGAAGATGCAGTGAATCAAATTGTAATTAGCGGCCAGTCTGACAGATACTTTAGCTAATATTAAGGAGAACTGGCTGAATTAGAACTGTGCTTAATTTATCACTACAGCAAAAAGAAAAATCTGAGTTGCTATTGTATTTAAAGCTGCTCCAGGCGTCGGGCTTGAGCGAGAGGTCTGAAAGAGTGGGTGAGAGATGGCTGCTCTCCACATGCAGCAGGGTCACTGTAAGTGCAGAGCACATTGCACAGTCTGCCTTTTCAGATACAATAAACAGAAGAGAGAGAGAGATACAGTGAGAGTCAATGAGAAATAAAGAGGAAGAAAGAAAGTGAGAGAGAAGAAGGAGAGAAGAAAGTGACAAACAGACAGGGAAACAGTAAGAGAAAGAGAGAGAGAGACAGAGGGAGAAAGATAGATACAGTGACACAGAGGGGAGAGAGAGACAGAAAAAAGAGTGAAGGAGAGACAGACAATGAGAGAAAAATACATTGAGAGAGTCAATGAGAGAAAAAGACAGACAGTGAGAGGTAAAAAGGAGAGAGGAACAGAGAGAGAGTGAGAAAGAATAAGAGGCAGAGAGACAGAGACAGTGAGAGAATAAGAGAGAGAGGGAGAGAGAGAGACAGATAAAGACAGTGAGGAAAACAGAAAGAGAGACAGTGAGTGGAAAGAAGGAGAGGAACCTGAGAGAATAAGAGAAAGATAGAAAGACAGTGAAAGGAAAAGAGAGAGAGATGGAGGGAAAATGAGAAGAGAAAGTGAGAGACAGTGAGAGAGAATAAGAGAAACAGAAACAGAGAAAGCCAGTGTGAAGAGAAGAGAAAGGAAGAGAGAGAGGGAGAGACGGTGAGTGAAAGAGTGACAGTGAGTGTCTGCAACCACCTGAACAGGCGCGCCAAACAAAGGCAGCGGAGGAAGCCATTCAGCGGCTGCGAGAAACCAGATCTTTATTTGGTTTCTGTCGGCGTTTATCACCCGTGGAAACGGCCGAGGCCAGCCAGGTTGGAGAATGAGAAGAGTCACCTCGGGAGAGGAGGAGACTGTAACGTCAGACCAGGAGAATTTGGATGTACTTTATTAAACAAAGCCTGAAATCCCAGAAGCTGACATAGACAGTCCCAGTCGAAAAAGCACACAGGTCTCAGCAGAGGAGAGAAGATGAGTCAGATAGGGCAGAATCCTAAACAGAAACAGAAACAAACGCTCCAGAGATCAGAAAGCAAACTAACAGGAAATGATAACCGAGCAGAATAGACAAAACATAAATGTGACGGTGCCTCACGAGGAGAAAGAGGAACCAACCCTGAATTAAGGCCAGGCACGTAAGTGCAGCAGAGAGTGAAGTGCAAGCGACCGTGTGCCCAATTCTTCCTCATTTCCTGTTTAAACATGAAAAACACAGACGGATATTTAATTGTGACAAAATCACACGTTGTTATTGTTTTATATACAGTGGCAACTTGTACATATAAATTGTACATATAAACACTCTAAAACTAAATGACAAAATGCACTGTTAGGTGGTTTATTCAATATTTCATGTATTGTGGCAACAAGAAGAAATTATTCAATGATAAATTATATACCGGAATTATAGATTTGTTGGAGTCATGTCATGATATCTGTCTTAGGATGGATGGATGGATGGATAGACAGATAGATAGATAGATAGATAGATAGATAGATAGATAGATAGATAGATAGATAGATGTGTTGTATTGTGTAAATGAAGCAGCAGAATGGAAGAGCTTGTATTGTAAGAGATGTATGACACATGCCAAAGAGGCCTGAAACACTGAACGTGACAGGGGAGACGGGGATGAGGGGATCTGTTCTGTCAGATGGATGTCTTAAAAATGCTTCAGAAATGGTTTTGGTGTGAATTACCCCTAAGAGTCTTTAAACAGACCATACTGATCACTGTGTGATGCGGGGCCAGAGAGTGACATCAGGAGGCCAGATATGTATAGAAGAGGCAGACACGTGTGAGGGTCAAGGAGGGATTGCCATGCATGGAAGTCGGCAGGATAAATGTGCTGCACATTAGGTGCTTTTTTACACCTGGGAAGCTGGAGATATGGCTGTGACTGAATGTGTAATGAAGTGAAAAAATATATTTGTTCTGTGGTACCTAGTTGTACCCATAAGGCATGGATAGGACTTGTCTCAGCCTCCTGCACTGAAAAGAAAGTGATACGCTAAATTTACTCTATCTTTTCTGCATGAATAAAACACATCACTTCAGTGCAGCTTACCAAAAGCAAGGAAACTGAAAGACCCAATTGTCGTAATCTATTATATTTTATTCATGAGGGAATAAACAGGTTTGAATCATTTGATCCAGTGCATCACCTTTCTGTCTTTATTTTGAATTGCAGTAATGATTTGGATTCTGGTACAGGAACTGGATAGCACTCTAGATGTATTCCGAAAGCATCAAAACATCAGCAGTGCACGAGTGAAGTAACCCTAGGAGTATACAAGACATATGAACGTGTTCAAAATCCCTTATGCGCGCACACACCCGCAACTCCCTGAGCTAGAGCAGATGTAGGGCATGCGTGTCTGGCCCCGCGGAGAGTGAGGAATGTGGAAGCCTCGTAAGGCACCTCGGATTTTTCCATTCCTGCTGCGTACACATCCCATTATCAATTTTATATGAACGCTTGGAAACTCCTGCAGCCGGGCGGGCCTTGGGGGCTCTGTGCTGAAGGGCTGCTGCATTCCAGGCCAGGAGGCCTCCTTGTACCCGGACAGCCCAGTGTGGCCCCTTTGTGGCAATGTTAATAGCAACATAAAAAAAGTATGCTAGTATGTGCTGCCAATGCATCACCGTGTAATGAATGTGTTTTGCTTTTGTGTGATTGTGTATATGTGTGTGTGTGTGTGTGTGTGTGTGTGTGTGTGTGTGCTTGTTTATGTTACATTTTCAGGACCCTGTAAGTCCAGGGATGACTGTTTTGTTATATACAGTCCTATGCAAAGGTTTGAGTTCCCTCATCAAATAACATACTTTGTTGATTTTCTAAGTGCTAATAAATAAGCTTTCTTTACAGGGAACACACATTGATGATAAATGACTATTACTAGATTTAACATATTGTGGGATAGAAGCCTGTGTAAAAGAAAAAATGCCAGATGTTTTGTATGTATTTTTTCAACATACTAAACTCAGCAGATAAATATTTCTAATCTATTTGTAGTTCATATACATATTTGCTTCCTATAGAGGATGTATTATCTTATTTTCACTTAGGAAATCGACAAAACATAATTTAACCATGGGCTTTAATTTCATCTGTTGGATTGAGGCAAATATACGTATATAATTTAAAGTTAGCACATGTATTGAGGCACATTGTGGGTTCTATGAAGACAACAAGCTCAAAAAAAACTCTGATTACCTTTAGAGGGCAGCAGTAAGTACTGTTTGTTTGTTTGAGCATAAGCTGTCTGTTGACAGTTGGCAGCTCGTACAAATATCTACAGCTAGGACCCATTTGGCCAGCTTTGCATTAATGGTTAAACAATGAACATAAGACAATAAAAAAGACAATTCAGCTGTACGTCACTTATTATTGTTTATATGACAATTAATGTTCAGCCAGAATCTCTTACATAAAGGCCTTATGTATGGCCTCATGTCCTGACATTGTATAAAAACAAGTCTGTGTCTGTGCCTGTGGGGTGCGATGTAACCTCATAAGCTTGGCGGTTAAGGCAATCTCGCACTGTTCTTTTGTCGGTTTGAGTGTAATTAAAGGGCGGTTAAGGAATATGTGTTTACCCAATGGTGGACTGTAAAAGGAGTCGTTGATAGATTTCTGATGTGTCACAGAAGAGTGTGGCTTGTTTATTTTTGCAGTGTGAACACTCTGTTCCTGAGCTAGCTGAAGCGAAAGCTGCGTTCTTTGTGGAACGCTGATTTGGGCCTTGTGTTTGACATTGTGGCCAGTGTTGTCAGAGACACGCAGCAAAGAGAAAATGTGGCTTTTGGCCACTGCAAGACTGTGACGTACCTTTCTGAGGTCATGAAGCTCAATAGGTTCATATTGGGTCTATCAACAAACTCTGGATGAATTAGACTCATTCAGCAAACACTGGCTTTTAGAATGAGTTGGATTGTGTTTAGTTGGGTGTATAAGCAGGTTTTTTTCCCCCTCCAGAATCCGTTTGACGTTTTCCCTCAAAAATCCTCGTTAGCCCACTTAACAATGTGTGGACTTAGTGTCAGACATTCTTGAACAGATTTTGAAGTGTGACGTGGTTGGGTTTCACTATTTGCACTCCGCAATAGAGTACGCACAAGGCACTAATCTAGGTTAAAATGGGCTCTGGTTTTGCTGTGCCAAAGTGGCATTACGATCCATTTTTTTGGTAATTCTTGTGTGATCCCTTCTATTTTTACCTCACAAACCTACCTGATTACGACAGGGCATTTACGCCAGCTGCAGATTTATCTGGAGCCTTCATTCATAAGAGAGTTGTCTCTGTCATTTCACTATGCTTTTTAAAGGACCCATATCATGGACAAATAAGATTCCCTCACTGAAGTAATACGTAAACTTTGTGCCAATATTTGGCATTCACTCTCCAGTCCATATATGGTAGCTATGCTGCAAAAACAGCCTGTTTTGAATTCATTGTTTCTGTGATGTCATATATATATATATATATATATATATATAGCACCATCCACCCATATTGAAGTTGTAAGTGTTTCAGTTCTGAGTGCTTTCTGAATGAGGCGCAATACAGGACAGCCAATCAGAAGAGAGTTAATTTACATATATAAGGGGGGAGAGAGGTGTGGGGTTTTATTTTTTTAGCCTTTACATATTAACATCAATCACACATGCTTAACTAGAAGGTCCAGCTTGATGTTTGAGTCTGAAATGCAAATCAACATTATAATGGTGAAGATATGATGACCACTGTAGATAAACCAATAAACCTTTAGAAGACCACCAAGACCGCACACTATAAAACGGCTATAAAAAAATAAAATCACTGTTTTTGTCTGATTTGAATGTCCGTAGAGCTTGTTTAAAAGCCCGTGTGTGTGCTGCAGAAGTCACACTGCTGCATCACCCATGTCATGCAGAGGTAGCATGAGGTAGTGAACCAGGCCTAATGTTTAAAAAGGCTATGAGACAGAACTCCCTGACCTCATCTCATGGTTGTTATGGGCTGGAGAAAGACATGTAGTCTTTTTTTCCTTCACCTTTTTTTTATGGTGCCGCAGCTTCACCCATCAATAACACCGCCAATCTCGGCAGCCAGACGGCAGCCGGAGCGCATGGAAAAAAATATTTGCCCGCTTTCACCCGCTCAAAAAGGCCCACTGGCAGACTTGATTATGCGGTTTGTTTATTTGTTGATTTATTTACTCCTCGATCCCCCTCTCCGATGCCTCTCTAGGGACGGGTATACAGCGAGTGCAAATAGCCAAATGCGTGTTTATGAACACGGGCACGTAGGGGCGCACATAGGGACACACGCGCGCGCGTGCGGTTGCATCGGTACACACACTAACATTCATGACCGCTCATGTTGGCACGCATGCTCGGGCTCAGATGATGAGGGCTTATTTGCAATGGAGGCCAGAAGTGACCTCAGCCTCACAGAGAACCCAGTGTACCTCTCCACCCTAGCATACACACATACACGCAGGTTTGTTCTCTTACACTGTCAGGACTTAGAGGTCATACATATGCCTCAAATGTATGTATGTATATGTTTGCATGATATTAATATATGTATGTGTTATATATGACACTACCTACAACACTTCATTCATTTTTCAGCATCAGGGGAAGAAAACATTTAACAGAAAACATTCTATTATGTACCAAATATTATGGTGAGAAATCTGCTGTGATATTTTTCCACGCCTCCAAAAGTTCAGTCTTAGAAGTTGGTTGCATTTTCTTCTTCACATGGTCCATATAATGCTGAACACATTGGACTGAATGGACTGAAACATCTGTGTGCAAGTGTGGAGCTTGATATTTTCCCCTCTCTGAAAGATGAAACATGCTTTAAATACTGTTTACCTGATGGTGGTGATGGTGATGATGATGGTGTGCGGATCTTGCATAATAATTTTTTTTTCAACCTTTTCTCTTACTTTATTTGACTTTCCCCTTCCTTATGCAAGTGGATTATCCTATATCTGATCTCCCCAGAAGTGTCACACTGACTGGCTGCTTCGACTGGAAGTGAAATAAGTGAAAAGCAGTTGCTGACATTTGCACATGGTTTTACTCGTCGAGTTTTTAAGATGAAAAAAAAAAAGGTGCACTTCATAAAGTGCATTTCTGTTGGTCCCTGGCTTTACTGCAAAATCAGGACACTTTGGTCCTGAAAATGTTGGAAAACAAACACAAATGCACACACGCGCTCACACATGGCCTCCCAGTGAAGCGTGCGTACCCCTACGCCCCAGTGAGGCGGCGCAGCAGCTGCTGCAGTTACGTAAGAGCTGTCAAAATGCTTACACACACATCCATGGACAAGCACACGCTGTCGCCCACAATGGAGCTCCGCAGTTCAACCCAGTGACACCTAGCCACTCCCTCTGAAAGGAGGTCCCCGCTGTAGAGAACACAAACTAGGGAGAGGGATTCCAGCCTGTTATGTAACAGCCTTTCCGCCTTTCTCATCCCATGGATTTGCAGGATTGTTCCTGTGTGTTCCCTGTTTGACATTTAGTGCTTCAGTAATGTGGTAGTGGGAATTGGCAATGTTGAGGTGGAAACGTGAAGGTCAAGCAAACACGTTGCTCCATAAACAGTCCTGACTGGAAAGCCTGTAGCCATGAAAGGTACTAAGTAAAGATGGCATTTATTTGCTACCAGCAGAAAATGTTGGATCCAAAATTGGAGGGCAACTCTGATTTTCCAGGATTTGTAATGTGACATAATATTGTAGCATAATGTAAAGCAGTGTAGGTCACAGTATGAGAATAGTAGATGCATACAGTACAATTGGATGCAAAAGTTTGCAGGCCACTGGTCAAGTTTTGTTGTTTATGATATATATAAATGTATTGCAAATAAATGCAAATAATGCCATCTTTTAGTTTGTCCCCTGTAGAGGATGTGTACCTTTCAGTCTGATCTACAGCATTCACATGCATGATAGTTTTGTCTGTGACTGTGTAGGCTAACCTTAATGAGCCCATATCCTACATTTTTCTTGTATTCATTTTCTCCCCTGCTTATTATAAAGCTTGTGTGGTTTTATGTACCAAAACCTTTGCATAACCACTTAATATAATAATGTGCCTTTAAGGCTAATATATGTAAATAATGACTGGTCTGATTGGGTGCCCTGCATTGTGCTTTATTCAAAAAGCAGTCTGGACTGAAAGAAGCTTTATATCTTCTTCATGAATGCGTGGGACTTAACTGCTGTAGGCTGAATAGATGGCAGGATGTCAAACAGTGAATTTAAAACCGGCTGTTTGTGCAGCTTCTGTATGTGGACTGTATGGAGTGGATAGTTATGACCAGCTGCCTACCTGCCCAGCCTATCACTGATGAAGGACTAACCAGCCTTTCCCGCTGCAGACTAATTTTTCCGCTATTGCTGCCTGCATCGGACTATTATTTCACAATTGGTTCTTCGTTAACTTCATCGTCACCACTATGACTAGATCAGCATAATTAGATACTCAATTGATGTTACTTTGAACAAATTCAAAATGTAGTTTTGACCAGAGGAGGATGGGTTCCCCTGTGTGAGTCTGGTTCCTCCCAAGGTTTCTTCCTCCAACTTGAGGGAAGCTCTTAATCATTGGTCAGTGAACTTAAAAGGACTGTCATACAGGCTGTTGATGTACTGCGCATAAAAAGTTTGGGGAAGTTGTTTTTTCTGAAATATGCATTTTCCCAATCGTGCTTTACTGTATTGTAAATATTGTGATAAATGCTTAGTGTTGTTGTTGGTATAGAAGGCTGGCTTTGCCTATTTTTATCTTAATTCTTAAACTACTATTAAAAAGCACATATCTTACTGGCACAAGCATTGTCAGTGATCATATATTCCTCAAAACAGACCTACCTAAAGGCCAGAGCACCCTGACCCAGTGTTATCCACCAAAGATCAGCAAATCCAAACAAATAGTTGGTGTGCCATTTAGTGTTCTCAGTGGTTGACTTGCTGCTGGTACAGTCATGTTCTGTAACTATGTAAATCTGACTGCTAGGGCTTGATTCCAGAAATCAGTGGCTCTTGATTTTAAAACGTAAGACTTGGAAAAGACATCTGGTAAAAATAAAATATTAAATATGTGTTTGATCTTAACAAGGAAATTCTGAGGGCCAACGAAGGCTAAATGAACTGAGCTGACTAATTGGGTCTGGCTAAACTGCATTTTATTCTCTTTTGTCAACTCCTTCAGGTGGTTGGGCAGTTGTTTTGGCATTGGCAGTGTTGTTTGACTGCAAACCAGTTTTCCTGATTAATACTACATTTGACTTTAGTTTACACTTTGTCCAAAGTACAAAAATACAAAATACAACTTGAGTATCGACATGTGAGGATTCTTCAGACAGGCTGTCTAGACAGTGACCATGGATTATCTTGCTCTCTGTGTGCATGCAGGTGACTGCAAACCTGAACAGCACTGTGTGTGGAACCGAGTTTAAATATTTGAGGTCAACTCTCAGTTCCTAAAAACCTGCAAATAAGGAATTCTTTTTGGGATCGACTCTAACAATAGCCACTATTTGTGGGTTGGTGTTTCATGGGTGAGATTAAGATCCTAATATGTAAAATAACTACATTTTTACTCTTTCTTACTAAAAGCGTTTGTGAGAGCTATGTGCTACCAAACTTTGTAGACTTTGTATTGATGAGTATTGGTATCGTCTGATGTCAGCAGGACATGCTGGATGAGATATTAGAGTGGAGTACGGTTTGGTCATGGTCAGGAAGTCTATCAATATTACAAACTCACACTGTATGGCATATTGTTAGCTGTATAATTGTTCCTGTGGGCTAATGTGAGGGTTTGAGTAGGTTGATTTAAGTAATCATCTAAAGTGAAGTGCTCATTTAAACATAGTGGAATTAAAGAAGAAACAGTTCGTACTGCCCATTTCAATACCTCTTTTAACAAGCCCTCGTCCACTCGCCTCATCAGAGGAAATCCCCGGTGCCACCTTAAGGCCATTCCATTGCTTGATTAGCTCAAGTAAAAGGTGTTAGATAAGCCCTCGGAGGGGTGAGGGATCGAGTGAACACAAGTGATGATTTCAACCATTACAATGGTGCCTAAAGCTGTTCATAAGCCGTAACAGTAACCTTTTAAAAGTTTAACATTTCGAACCTGTACCATTCAATTTGCTGGACTCTAAGTTTCAAACTACTGTGTCTGTTATGCATGATTGCTGATACAGCTTCACTGTTTTGCTCAGCTAGCTGGCAAGTTAGCATGCTAAAGGCTACGTAGTTAACATAGAAAGGCACGCCACTATGACTCTACAGCAAGTTTATAGCCAGACAAATCAATTATTCAAAAGCTTTATATACGTTATGCTGAAACTTCCCCCGAAAAATTTTAATGGCAAAGTTTGTATGGTCACTCAGCAGCCAGCTCACTGAGGCTTGCGTACTTCGTTCACGCCACTCTCTATCCCCTCCCCTCGTCCCCTTCTGCCACAAGTGACCACTGTAACATAGATGTGACGCACATCCGAGTGGCGAATCAGTCGGTGAGAGCATGTTAAAAAAGGAATTGAAACAGGGACTTTGTCAGAATGCACATCCTTAGTTTCATTAGTTTCAGTGTCAGTATTGGGAAAGAAAAAGTGGCATTGTGCCATCTCTACTTTTGATGGTTCGAACACAACGACCTCGACAGCTGCGTTAATCAGAGCAGAGCTTTCATAATCAAGCCCCAACTTGATTTGGTCCCTCATGGTACCTCGTTAATGCACGTGACTCAGGCAAAGGGGGGAAAAAACAGAGGGTGGAAGCAGGAATGTGACCGCAGTGGAGAACAAGCTACGGAAACAAACACAACAGGAAGCACCGGGAGGCTGTTCCGAAATCCCGGCAGAGCTGGAAAAACAATTATCCCCAAGGTTCTTATTAAGACCAGTGATGGGGGTTTGTGGCGGAGCTCCTCGAAGGCCAGGGCAAATTGTGAATGAATGATGCCTCTGCGCCGTCTTCTCCATGCGTCTGCATCTCTAACGGAAATTCATGATTGAGTTACGCCAGTGTCTCTGGAAACGAACCCCCGGAGTCTGCGAAGCAGATTCAACATGTTATGACAGACATGGAAAAGTCTGCACCGTTTTTTTCCCCTTTCCTTTGGCAGTGGTTAGCAAAAAGAATCCCTTTATTCAAAGGCGGTTAGAAGCAACAGGGGGAAAAAGAGTGCTGTGACATGGTCAGAAAACAAGAATGTTTGTGTGTAAGAGAGCAGGTAAAAAAGGGTTGGTGTGTGATTTTTCCATGGGTGATGCTGGGTCATATGGAAAGATGGGGTGAGTTCCTCTTGCTCCACTGGGGAGCATGTTGTGAGAGAGAACAGGACTTGGAATCTGAGTAACTTTCCTCCAATGGAACCCACTTTCCAGGCGTGAGAGTGCCAGCTAGTGTTTGCTGAAGCCCAGGCTGAGAGTAGCGTGTGGCAGGTTTGTGCTTTGAGCCAGGAAACCTGAGGCTGACCCCTTCGGAAGGGTAAGAGCACTTTCTGAGTAAATACAGAAGCAAGTAAAAAAACCTCACTTTCCTTTATGTTCTTGCTAAAAGGAACTATAGAAGTCACTCTAGCTCACAACATGTGGGTTTGTGAGCATGTTGAGCGAGAGAGAGAGAGAGAGGGAGAGTGAGAGAGAGAGAGAGAGAGTCATCTGTACTATTGTGGTGCAGTCACTGAGTCTTTGGGGAGTCGAGTTCACACCTCTTTGTGACCACTTCCCCCGGCGTCATTGACACAATTCCGGCCTCGCACAGCGCTCACAAATCGCTCGCCAGATCCACGACACTGTCGCTCTTTAAACTCACCCTGGAATGCCTCTCGGCGTGCAGTAAAAACACAACCTGCATTCATACACGTCCTGGGATTGTAATGAATTACGACGCGGCGCAAATCACAAACACCTCCTCAGATTCCATATTAAAGTCTTGAGAACAAGGATTTAGAACCAGCTTAGGGATTTAAAGCAAAATTCCACTGATTCTGTAGTGATTGATGGATAAGACATGAAATCATTCAGCGTGGTTTAAGCAATACTTGAAGTGCTCCCTTCTAGAGAAACAAATAAAGTTCCCTCACAGAAAGTTAAAAAAAAGAAATTATATTACATATCATCTGAGTCTTTATCTTCATTTTTGTTTTTTGTTTTTTAAAAGAATTGAAATCACTGGCTGTCAAAATCTATGCAGAAAATGGTCCACAAAATCTCTTTCTCGATTAACTTCCATTGAAAGTTAAGAATGTATTTTCCTTCTTCTGTAAAGCTACCTATTTGGAGATACAGGTTTTATCCTGACAGAGTCAATATATAACCTCTGAAGACGGATGTAGGTTCATTGGTTGCAAATAAAATTGTTATATGTGGTTATGTAGGGTTGTAGACATTATGACCCCTTTCTCTTTTCAATGACATTGGAACATTGCCTTGGTTGGTATGTTTCTCTACCATGGACTATTTCACATCAAACCACACTGAATGACTTTGTTTACATCTCAACTACTGAATAATGTAGAAATAAAAACAATTGGAGAATTGCTCTTCAATTTCCTCATAGGGAACATTTTGTCAGGTAGCCAGAATATGTTTGCTGTCTGATTTGCTACAAGGCCCTGGAGCTACAGTGTAGCCAACGTAATGTAGCTTATGTGGTTTTTGGCAATATATGACTGTAATATATAAAAATGAAAGTAGGGACAAGTTTAGGCTTCAAGCTATCCCTGTCATAGGAAACAGCACAGACCACCATGCATTCCACGATGGTTTAATCCGGTCTGGTGCTGTTTAGCTGGTCACCCAGCTTGGTCATGCAGGTTGACCAGCATATCAGTGTCAGTGGTTTTGACCAGCCATCCTGTTGGTCTACGATGGTTTTTCTAACAGGGACGTGGCCCACTTTAGGTTTGCGTGATGCTATTTGGTGTACATAAGCTTGTATTGCTTGTTAGCTGAATTAGCCTCATAGCTGTAGTGCAAAACCCAGAGAAGCAAAACAACTCCAAACACCAAACATGTTTTGGCTGATTAACTCCATTTGGGATAAGAGGAAACCTGGGTATTCTGTGTCTATTTTTGCTGTGCTGTTGCTATAACACATGGCTTGTGCTTGTTTTTCTCTGTCTATTCTTTTCTGCCACACATTTGCCTAATGGACTCTTTCTTTTCCCTTCGTAGTCCAGGCAGTCACTGTGAACTCCAAGACCACTAGGGAAGCAGAAACTGAAAGACAAAAAAGGAGCCCTGTGCTGCTTGAGCTTGAGGCTCTTTTCAGGCAAAAAAAGAAAAAGAAATGAACAGATTGAGATAAGAAGACAGAATTATTGTATTGTTGCCTGCTGCTTCCACCACAACCCCCCACCCCCCAACACACACACTCAGCCCCCAACATAAGATCCCCATTAGGGAAGCATCTCAAATATTGTTACAGCTGCTCTGTTGAGAGATGTTATTAGAATTATTTCAATCAACACATTAACCCCTTGAATGCCCTTGGCAGGGCTTTCTGTGGAAATGGCAGCAAGACCTCAGTCAAGCTGTTAATTCAATTGCATTTATAGGTGTGCAATTATGGAGCCATTTCTTTGGAGGGAGAGTACAGACAGATTTACACTGCCAGCAAGACCAGACGGCATGGAGTCATTGTGGTCAGTTTTTAGAACTGGCCTCAACTGGCACCCTGAATTTAACATGAACATGAAGTGTAGTCAATATGAAGAAGCACTTGCTTTGAGTTATCTTATTATAGCCAAGACCTAGCAGAGATAGTGAGTTAAAGGACATTAAAGTTAAAGGAAAGAGTAGGAATCCTAGGTGCTGTTTTCTTTAGGGAGTCATAAAGATGCCACTGGGGCTTCCTGAGCTTTTATCCACAGCTGTGATCTATCCCAGTCTCAGCACCTCAGCCAGATGCTAAAGACTCAATGAATTCCTGGAGTTTACAGCCATAATCACGTTAAACTGGTACTTCAAGGCCTCACCCAAATAGAGATTTTATGTGGTGCAAGGGTTGATTGCATTTGGAATGTGCTGTTGTTTTCTTGGAAGACTGACATCATGATGGGCTCTACATTGCGCTATGTGTTGTGTTAACTTACTTTGTATTCTGTTTTTGCTTTTTGAAAATCATAGAAAACATGTTATTTGACAGGAGACGTTATTTGCATACAATTGAATCTCACCTCAGTTTTAGAGTTACAGTCAAATCATGGTGCAGAGAGGTCAGTATCTTTCCTATCACCAGAGAGTCTTTAGGTTTGGAAGTTCAAACATCCTACTTTGGCAGGAAGAGGCCATTTGACATTCAAAATGAGAAATCACAGACTAATGTTTTTGCATGATGTGCAAAGTGCTTTAAATAAAGCTCTTTAAAAGGAATGCAATTTGTAAAATGATGCAACCTGTTAAATTAACACTCCAAACAATAGGGGGCAGCATATCACCAGCATCACTAAACACATCGCTCAACCTCACCCTTCGATTCTTACCAGTCTAGAAGAAAAGTTGTGAGTTCAGTATCAACATTCATCCCTTTACTCACTAAAGCGTCTCCAGTGGAAAGCAATGCCAATGTTTTTTTTCTGTTTAACTTATTTTGTTTGCTGGCAAACTTGGTTTCTTTCTGAGAGCAGGTAGCAGCGCTGATTATAATGATTGCTTGCCTAGAGTTTCAGTCATCATTAGATTTACTCTTTCATTGTCTACTTGTCCCCAAATGGTCTAACTGGGAGCAGGACCTTGAACATGATTGACAAGAGATTAGAAACATTGTCGGGGACAAGCTGGGGCTAGCGCAATACATCTGTAAAAACATAGCACAAAAGATCAGTTATTTCTTTACATTCTGCTGATAATTATAGGTAATATGGGAAGGTGATAAAACCTTACATATTGCTCCTTTAAAGGTGGGATATCATGCACTTCGCAAAAGTTTTTTAAAGCTGTAACTGTATGTCTCTCTGAAAGGATCTTTGTCATCACAGTGCGCATAGCTGGTAGCATTTAGCATGATGAACAAAGGACTTTTTAAGATAGACTACTTTATTTATTTGTTCATTGTTATTATTTGTTATAGCAGCTAATTTTAATTGCATTACACTTTTTTATGAATGCTTGACCACAAAACGACTTGCTGTGGCTGGTGATCCCTGGAAACGCTAGCACTCGAACAGTGCATTGTGAGGTGTGACTGGGCATGTGCTTTTGGGGACAGAAACGGCATTTACGAGATCTTCCCACAGCCTAAAGAAAGGCCCTTGTTCTTCATTCACATCTGCATCTTAGGCGCTCAAGTGGGCCGAAACTCCTGATACAGCATTGTGCTTTTGTTGGCATTGTGTAGGAAAGTGACCTCAGGGATACCAAGGACAGCACAACGTAAAAAAAATGTGTAAGTGATTATGGGAATTATTGAAAGCTTCCTGTCTCTCTCTTGCTCTCTTGCTCTCTCTCTCTCTCGCCCTTTCTGCTGCTGGATTAGGACCTGGCAGGCGTGCTCGTCTGAAGTGGGCCACTTTGCCCCTGTGCTTAGCTGCACTTTAATATTAATGCATTGGGAGGCTTATGGGAGCCACTGTTATTATCTCCAGAGCGTGCTCGTCTTCTGCGGAGTGACAGTTAAAGGGACAGCCGCCATGATGCAAACAGAGCCTGTGAGCTCTGTGGTGAAAGGCCTGGAGAAACACGGAGGGTCTGCTGATTGATGTTCTTGGCCCTGGAGTTTCACACTCCTCCGCCCCTATTCGTTCTTTATTAGGAGCGGGGAGAGGGCAGGCCGCGGACTGTCCAAGACCAACATTATTCTACTGGGTCCTCGGGGACAGCCGCAAAATGTCAAACTCTTTCAGGCCCATTAATACCCCGGTGGTTCTGTGATCATTAGCATACCACTTTCTGTAACATAAAGGTCAAAATTTTGCATGTCCTGTAGGGTACTGTCTGTGTTCACGTTACAGCTATACCTCTTAGAAGCAGAAAGGGGACAATGCAACAGAATTTTAGTGCATATTGATAAACTAAAACAGAGTATGCCACTTTTGTGAGCATATTGTGGATATTGTCAGTGCTTGAATGTTGATGAAGAATGCCTGCTTTGCCCTTAAGACACTTTGAACTGAGCAGCACCTGAATCACGGCCTCCTTGGCCAAAGAAGCTTGATTCAGATGCAGCAGTATCTGTATCAAAGGCCAGACCTTCAATGGCACTGCTTCTGCAGCGGTGAGTCAGCATTTCACCACTCACAAGCATTCTCCTTAGAAAGGAGCACTTTTCTCAGGAGTTTCGTGCTTACTATACAAAAGCGCACACTATACAAAAGAGGTCTACATAAAGTAATGACTTGTTGCTAAAATCAGAAAATCCCTGGCGGTAAGAGTCATACTGAACAAGGCTGTGGTCAGTTCTCAGGATCCCCGTGACCTTTGACCTGAAATAAGACATGCGAAAAGTGCTGCGATAGACGAATGAGGAGTTTGTTGCTGGGAAGCTGTGACTGAGTTTATGGTAAGGCCTTGTCATGAACCACAAACTTCCCCTTTTTCATTAAACTCCCAGACACCCATCTCGCTTCTTTTCTGATCATTCGTTGCAGTGCCTGAGACCAGACATACTTTCTGTGGATTTCTTTCCACCTTCTGCCCCTACGAGATGATTTATCACGGAGACTTGTTGGACATTATAATAACGTCTAGACAGATGTTCAGACCAGGTCTGTCAATGTGAACTGGCGTATGATTCCAGTGATGCAGGCTGCTGGAAGCTGCTCAGTTGGCCTTCTGTTTACTTTGATAAAGCAGTTCTCTCTGTGGACAGTGAGGTGTGAATGTCACCAACACAGTCCCTGTAGTTTCAGTAATATTAGGGCTTTGCACCTGTAATCTTACCTGAAGAAAGGGATTTCTCTGTTGTGCCAGAGTGCCACTTTATGACCATTTCCAAGGAGTGACAACTAGAGCAGTGAAAGTAACCACTGTTCAAAGCAAAGAGATATCATTCAGTCACACTGCTGCATCTAAGCCCTCTCTAGTCTTAAAGGGTGATCCATCATATTTGAAAAATGTCAAGATAAATTAATTGTTGAGACGTAAACAAAGTCATTCCAAGTCTTTTGATGTGAAATGGTGCAATGTAGCCATTTTGTTTACTATGCTAAACAGCCAATGAACCTACACTTATCTTCTCAGAATGTAAACTCACCGGACAAAAAATTTGTCACCTGTGATTGAAATGTACCTATAGTGTATAATATCTCCACAAGCATGAATAACAGCTGTGACGTGATTCGGCATGGACTGGATAAGTTTCTGGATGTAGTGTTCACTAGGCAATACTACTAGTGTTGTAGACACTCTTACATCAAAGAATTGTGCAGATTTGGTGGATGCCTTCCCTGGCACAGTTCTGAGGGAAATTTCCTGTAGACTGGGATTTGTGCCACTGCTGGTACACCTGTATGATGGTACGCTTCCATACACCTGCAATTTCAGCTACTTCCTTCACACTATGGCCTTTGGCACGCCCAAATGCTTGTTTTTCCAATCATTAACATCTGCTTTGCAACCCATTCTCCACACATCAAAGGAGACATTTACTACACTGTCCCACCTCTTCTCAATATATTAAACCAGTCACACACTTTGCACGTATTTTTCGTAAATATTTTTTTGTAAATATTTTTTTTATAATGGGAAACATAGCAGTGAAACAGTGTTGTCTTTGGGACCTTTTTGCTCAAAGCAATGTCTCAGGCAGAGTATTTGTAATCATTTCTCATGTCTCATAGTTTTCTGTTAGGTATGAAACTCTCGAGACGTATGGTTTCTGCATTTCATATCAAATTGTTCTGAATTATTTTGTTCATATCTTAAGCTTTTAATTATGCAGAAATTTAGAAAAATCTGTGGAATTCCTCTTTACAGCAATACCCCAAATGCAACATAGCATTGTGGGATCATAGAGAGAATATCATGTTGAACAGATCACATGACATTAAGATTGCAATGACATTTAATAAACTGCCTTCAGGGTTTTATTTCGTTCCTAACATGTGAACATAACTGTATGACAAGTCACAGATTGGGGGTTAAAGGCTAGTGGCTCAGACCACTAGTGAGGATCCAGCTGCACTCCTCGTCTGTGTCTGCTGTTGAAGTACACAAAGGCCGCATATCCACAGAAAGTTCTCGCATTAGCTCACAACCTCAGGGCAATTTAGTGGGAAACCTTAATGTGATCCCAAACATTTAATTCCTACGGAAGGACTGTGAGAACTCTCAAGCATCAATCGAACCTCTCCAGCTGAATATCTAGTTTCGAGTCCAAAGTTTAGATAGGCTGCAAAAAAGGCCTGAAATATTGTAATTTGCACGTCTGTCTGGCTCGTTGCCACCATTGGTTGGGTGTTAATAGACGCCAGTGCATAAAATTTCCCGAACTCCTCTACCTCACTGTCATTTAGCATGTTTCCGGAGGGACCCTATAAAAAGGAGCGCACGTCTCATACAGGATATGGCACTCTGCTGCCGCTGGGCTGCCTGAGCCCATCAATTACATTGCCATAAAGCTCTCATTTCGACTAGCAGAATTCTGCCACAGCTCTGTCAAAATCCCACCGAAGCGCCTGGCTGCTCCTAAAGCCATGCTTTTAGAAAAAAAGGGGGGGCATTCGTGTTAGGGAGAAAACGAGTGGAAACTGGACAGACGGGCCTGGATGTCTTTTACAGACTGACTCAGAAAGCTGCACAGCGCCAGGTCCTTTGCCTTGTATAACAGCCCTGAGATTGGCACGGATGGCGTACTCTTGACTCATGGCGCTATCATGCAGAGTCTGGTCTTGTTTTTCTGCAGAAGAGGTACGAGAGTAGGCCAGAAGGAGGAGTGGGCGTACTCACCCCGCATAGCGAAAGGCAGTGAACTCAGTGACCTCAGTCTGGTCTTCAAGGAGAAGTCTACTGTTAGAGCTGTAGACCACCGCAAGGAGACACTACATTCATGTTACGAGCCTCATAGTTTGACTTGCATTGTTTGCTCAGATCTGACTTCTGTCCTGTGCAGTGAAGTGCAATGTGCAAAAAAACACCCACAAATTCGGATTCCATTGTTCTCATTAAGGTCGTAGCCTAGTTGGTGGTTTTGATAGAAATGGAAAACAGCGGGCAGCAACTCCAGAGCTCACTACTGCCAGAGTCAGTGTAAAATTAAACTAGAAGAGATGAATCTGATCCTAGACCAACACTCCTATATGAATACTTGTTTCATGGGGCCAGATGTTATCTTGTAGCAAGAATGGACAAAAATTGCTAAACTTTTGGTGCTGGATTGTGGTGAAATTATTGCAAACAAGGATATGCCCCTCCTCTACAACCTCCCCTAAGATGCCCAGTAACTCCTAGAGAGTTATTTTCCTCCATAGTTTAGTTCTATCCAGTGTCCAATAAACTGCTCTGTTGGATTGTTTGGGAAACTTACACCTTAAAAAGTCTACATTCCCACCTACCTTTAGCCCAAAACGGATCATCACAAATGTGTGTTTGGTCTTGCGAGACTACAAGTGTAGATCTGTGCCACATTTAGGTGCCACTTCAACCCTGTAGTGTAAACATAGCCTATATACATAGCCATATTCTGTGCTACATGATCTCATCCTAAAGATGCTTAGATAAAACATCCATTGCTGAAATCCAGAAAATTTGGTGCTGACTCTGGCACAGTAGTCATTCTCTACCGGTCGCACTGGTCGGAAGTGTCAAGAAAAGCACCAATTAGGAAGGGGTACCAGAGCCCAGAACTGGTGCCCTGACGCAAATGACACTTCCCCCTTTCAATCTGGTGCGTGGAGCCTGAGATACAGTGGTGGTGG
This sequence comes from Semaprochilodus insignis, assembly GCA_034552555.1. Classification (NCBI taxonomy): domain Eukaryota; kingdom Metazoa; phylum Chordata; class Actinopteri; order Characiformes; family Prochilodontidae; genus Semaprochilodus; species Semaprochilodus insignis. The sequence goes on along the minus strand of CM067481.1, from coordinate 12,453,097 downwards.
TGATTTTGTTGGGGGGAGCAGGGGGGCTGATGGAGGCGCGAGGAGATGACACTGATTAGCCCGCTCTGGAGGCGACTGACGTGGCTTACGCAGAACGGTCGCTTCTCTCTGTGATTAATGCCCATTAAACACCATGTGGCTCCAATTTGATGCAGCCCAAATCCTGTCCCCCAACGCGCTGATTACAGAGTGGGTGCCCGGCTCTTCTCCTACACCTGCTGGACTGAAGAGACGCTCATTGTGTGCCACGCTCAGTCATGTGGCACCGCTGTCTGTTTGGAGGCACACACACAAGGAAAGGCTTCTCCTCCCTTTGGAATAGAGCCTAATCAGCGATATATGAGTAGACCTTCGTTTTTCTCCCTCAAATATCACATATTTCATGTTATTGTGACATTCCCATCAGCAGAAAATGTAAGAATGGATGGGATAAAAGAATGAATCCAGTCCAAGTATTTGGGTAGATTGTGCATGATTAGCCAACATTTAATTAGTTTTTAAAAAGGCACAGTAAAGAAGTTTTCTGACAGTCATGAAGTCTTGAAGTCATTTTTGAAGTAAAAATTGTTGACGTTTCCAAACTAACCATTCACTCCCCGGTCTATACCATTCCTTTATGGAAGCTCTGTTGTTAAAAGTGCTCGTATTGAAATAATTGTTTCTGTGATGTCATGAGAACTAGCTGTCAACATTTCCATATATCCATCTATTCAATCTGCAGCAGTTCATCCCACCCGCCATTTGAAATAGAAGTTTTAAGGAGTGCTTCATCTCTTTTGAATGAGGCACACAGCAGGACAGCCTATCAGGGCAGAGCTAATTTCCATATATCAATCTTTAAGACCCTTTAACAAAAACAGCCTGTTTAATTTAAAGGGATAAAGAATGGTTATAAATTGCTCATGTAAAAATGAATTATGACCATTTTTCTTACATAAAACCACAGAAATATTATAAGTGGGCCTCAAGGGGGACAATAAAATACAACAAAAATGTAGGACATGGGCCCAGAAGAGATATTGATATCAGCAGATGCTCAAGTTTTCAGTGTCGGTACCAGTAACAGAAGAGATGAATAAAATCTTGCCTTTACTAACTTGGGTAAATAACTATAGTCAATTTCAACTAGTCTACCAGTCCATTCATCATTATAAATTCATACAGTGTAAAGTCAGCTGCCCTTTTACAGCAAAAAAATGCTATTTGAGTTTTTTGGTATTACAACAATTTGATTAGTTGATTAGTCTGATGATGCTTAGTTTGCTGTCACTTTCTTAGTAGGTACTCAAAGTCACGCCTACAACAAGCTTTGCTGTATTTCTCTGTTCTGCTTCTGTTTCTGTGCTCTGCTCTGTAAATATAAGTGTGGGGTTTATTAGCACAGCGTTTTGCGCTATTCTATTATGTGTTGGGATTTCATAATGATGTCTAATGTAAACAGAGCCCTCTCGGGAATGAGAGTAGTCAGGTCTGCCCTGAATATAAAACTATTAATTAAAATAAACAAAGCATACCAGAGGACTGGTCATGTTCGCTCTGGGAAGGAAAGATGGCAGGATCTCTCTTTACACTCTTGCGTTGTTATGCAACCAGTCAGACGGGCACCCCTGTGATTGCCTGGCCGATTTGAGCGTTTAGCGTTCTCCTCCAAACCCCCTGACATTTCTCGAAAACACTGAATTGGTTTAAAAAATAGCTGCCCTCTAACTGATGGGGCTGTGTAGAGCTTCAGTCTACAAAAGAGGTGGTTGGTACATTGGGTACTAGCGGTAAGCAAATTTGGTGAAAATGGATGAAAAATAATGTGTTTAAAACGCAGGCTGTCAAAGCCGAGACATTGTGGCGTTTATTTCGTTATTTGTACTTCATTTAAGGTATAACCACATGCATTAGCAGGGTGCCTTTGCATGGAATCGAAGACTTCTCCAAATTTGAAGAAGAAGTCAAAGAAGAAGTGTGATGCTCAGAGTTAGAAAAGGGCTTTACTGTATTTTGTATGCCATTTTTTTGCTTGGAAGCGGGCTAGTACAGTGCTCTCCTAGCATACTGCATAACAGAGGTAAGAAATGCCTTCTTCTTTTCCTCTGGCTGGACTACTTATTATAGTTCACGTTGTTTGTTATGGACAATAATGATTCAGCATCTGCTCCTTGGCCTCTGCTGTATGGTTTGCTCTTCTTTTCTTAACCACTGGTAAGTGGCTATACAATATAGAGGCGACAGATAATGATCAGGCTGAAATATCCCAGAGTATTTCTGTAGACAAAATCATTCAGGTCTGCTTGAAAGATCATACATGTTCAAAGTACAGTTGAAAGCACCCTAGACTTTCTCATTTCGGGCTTTTTGTTTCTGTTGCTGATGCTGGCCCGAAAATAGGGCTAATTTTACCAGAAGACAGCCAGTGCCGTCAGGAAATTCACTTAGGCCGATTTCCCGGCTCTTGCGATGGGTAACGCGACACTGAGCGCCGGCTGTCAGAGGAACACTCGCCTGGGCCGACAATAAAAACGCAAGCCTCTGATGTCATGACCACAGCTATGCTGCGAATTCCACCCTGATGCACTCATCTGTCAGCCGTGCTCTTTCCATTAGGCCGCTCCGTCAGGGGGATACATGAAAACGGAGGGGAGGAGGGAAAAAAAGAGAGAAAGAAAGAAAAAGAGAAAGAGGGTGGGAGCGAGGGATGGCGGGGGTGTTGTGTGCAGCTGGGGCTGGAGGAGAACAACAGTGCCTGCTGATCAGTTTGTTTGCGCTGAAGAACATGCCGTGGTTTAACAGGATCCGCCGTCCACTTACCCCACCCCTTCTGGAAGCCGCAGGATAGAGCTGAGCTGTCGCCCGGGCTGGCCGCGCCATTCCTCAAAACGCACTTTTCGGTTTCCTTCCATAAATTTTTAAGTCGACCCATTAAATGTAAGGTAATTGCATCGTCTCTATAGAACGCCTGGAGCTACGAGCCTTATTAAAGAGCCACAAAAGTCAGTGAGTTTTAGAGTATTTATTAAGAAGACTTGTATTAATTATGAAGGAGGCGGAGGGTGTGAAATGAAGAATATTACCAGAACAACGCTTCGCTGCCAGTGAGAGAGAGCCCTAGGTGCGCCAGGAGCACAAAGCAGCTGGAGCAGACTGCTTCAGTCCCCTTTAGGCTCATGTTTGTGTTGTAGTTTTGTCCAGATTTTGCTGTGCTCTACTGCGTTTCTGCACCATCCTTGATTGGTGGTGGGGTAGAATTAGCCAAAACAGGGAGTCCATAATTTGTCAGACTAGAAAGGCAGTTTTTTGTTGGGGGATGGATCATCAAACAAGGACAGCACAGTGTGCTTAGTGCTGGAGAAAGAGAAAGAGAAAGAAGCAGAGAAAGAGAGTGATGCCATTGTGCGGGTTGTCGGAGGTGTCTGGCTGGAGCAGGTGCACCTGACAGGGCACTCATTGGTTCCCATGGTTGCAGGCCTGGCGCAGTGAATGGGGCAGACAGGGTGATGACAGGACGGCTAGCCTCAGGGCTCTTCCTGCGCCGTGATACATTTAGCTTCCTAATGCCACCTCAAATGATCTCACTAACTTTCCTGTATTACTTCACATGAAATTTTCATCAGTCTGAATAATGTTGTGGAAGTAAAGAAACAGGAAGGCTTTAACACCTTGACTAATTTCGCTGTCATTATGACGCACTTTCTGACCACACTCGGTGTGGCAGCAGAGTTAACTGTTGGTAGCTATGGCTTGATATGGGACAGACTATGCATGTTTACACTTCTCTGAAAATACAAACCCCTAATTGGGACAGTTGGAGAACAGGAATCTGTGATTTGTTTTTTTAACCATTATTTAACTGATGAGAATAATGAAACGATTTCCAGTGTTTTCACTGACCAACTAAATTATATTTTATAAATATAAACTAATTTGGAATTTGATGTCTGCAAGATCAAAAAAACCTGGGACAGTAGTGTGTTTACCACTGTGTTACATCACCTTTCCTTTTAATTACATGGTTAGATCATTTAGGAACTGATGATACTAACTGTTGCAGTTTTGCCCATTCTTGGAACCTGACTTCATCTGCTCAGCAGTCCGTGGTTGTCATCTGATTCATAATACGCTATACATTTTCAATAGGTGACAGATCCTGACTGCAGGCAGGCTAGTGAAGCACACACCCTGTGTGACCATGAAGCCACGTTGTTGTAGCACATACAGAATGAGGCCCGGTATTGTCTTTTTGAGAAAACCATGACCTTCCCGGGGAAAGACATTGTCTTAATGGCAGCATACGTTCCCAATACGATGACAGCTGCTGGCTTTTATACCTTTCGTTGATAAAGTTCTGGATGGTCCCTTTTGTGTTTTGACACAGGGAACTTTTGTCCTTTCTCAGAAACAGCCTGAAGCGTAGATTCCTCTAACCATAGCACAAATTTCCACTGTCTTTCGGACCACCCGAGATGAGCTCAATCACAAAGAACTGTTGTGCAAAAACCCTCCATTTTTGTAATTTGTGAGTGTAATAAAGTAGCCTGGGAAACTGTTATTTTACATTAACTTCTATTACGTATTAAGTTAAGAATTGTTTTTTTCTTTTATCTGTAAAGTTACCATTTTGTTCCAACAGCTTTAATAGGTGGCTTTGTCACTTCTTATCAAAGGGAAAATGGGGGGAAAATAATTGGCTTGTTGCCGGATGGTTGCCGGTTTGATTCCCTGAACCAACAGACATGACCGAAGTGCCCTTGAGCAAGGCACCTAAACCCAACTGCTCCCCGGGCACTATGGATAGGGCTCCCCACCGCTTTGGGCAAGTGTACTCACTGCCCCTTAGTGTAGGGTGTGTGTTTACTAGAGTGTGTGTATGTGGATGTTTCACTTCATGGATGGGTTAAATGTGGTAGACAAAATTCCTCTGTGTGCAAACACATTTGGCCATTCTAGTCCCCTACGGTTACATTAAGGAGCATTCTTAGCTGACACAGGTGCACACACAGCTTGTATAATCTCCATTCTCAATGGCAAGTGTTGGTTAGAGGCGTATAAAGCTCCCCAGTACTGGGGTGTGGAGCAGTAGGACTGTGTTCTTTTGAGTGATGAAGCTCAATCCAGTGTCCTTGCGATGAAGTGGAGAGGTGTTTGTGATCTAGAACTGATCCTCTAGCATCAGTACCTGATCTCACTAATGCTCTTGAGTCTGAATGCAATCAAATTCTCACAGCAATGTTCCAACATCCAGGATAAAACCTTAGAGGCTGTTACCACAGCAAATAGGGACAAACTCCCAATTAATATCTTTGATTTTAGAAGAAAGGTTAGATCAGCAGATGTCTATAAACTACAGTGAATGTATAGGCAGATTTAGTGCCTGCATAACCCGAAGAAATCAAGGAATTGTAATGACTCTTTGAAAAACTGAAAACACTCCGTCAAATCTATTATTGTGAGACATAAGGCTTGGCATTGCTGTTTCAAATTTGTAAGAGTATGTCGTCAAACCGTAAGCAGTCATGGCTGCTTACAGCCTGACAAGTCTCAACAATTAAACAGACACATCTTTAACAATTTCGAGATTGCATAAGATGTACGGTTTGTTTTTGCAGTGCATCCATCCGATTAACTGCAGCTTCCTTGGGTTTTCAAGGCTGCATGGATTTGCAATGAAGAGGAATTTGCATGTTTTTCTTCTTTCTAAGAAAAGGAACGGATTAGGGGTGGCAAAAAAGCTTCGTAATATTGTGTATATAGTATTTCCAATGTCAGTCCTGTAATCCTATTCAGCCTGAGACAAAGAGGCAGAAAAGAGCGTTAGGATGTGCAATTAAAGAAGGGGGGACTCAACAGATGCACTCAGCACACTGCATTCATTTTGGACTGCGGCACATAAGAGTGTGGGAGTTATATACATTGCCGAGATTTTTTTTTCAGAAATAAGCCAGATCTTCAAAATGGGGGGATGGAGAGAGAGACAGAGAGAGAGAAAAAGACTACTGCATCCATCCGTCATCTCTTAACATTTCAATTTCCCAGGCCCATCCTGCTGTGCGCCGCGCAAGAGAGCTTTTAACAAAACGCACCACATGTCCTCAAGTATTTCGAAAGTGCGAAGAGCAGGCGCGTGTAATTACACGCAGTTATTTATACCGTCCATATCTCCTCATCACTCAGCAAATGGTCCAGGCACCGCGCCTGCCTTTAGGACCCGCTGAGCAAGGTGTGCCAAAGGATGGAGCTGCCATCCGCCAGCCTCGTTTCCTTCAGGGATCCGGCCTGGTAAGAATAGCTGCGGACGAATCTCCTGACGCCGAGAAGAGCTCGCCCACTAAATGTCAGTCATCTGAGTCACTCGTTTCAAACCCAGCTTGCTGAGGAACTCCTGCAGTTGAAGAGCTCACTTTGGGAATAAATGGGCTGGGAAGATCCACCATTGGCTGAATGTCAGAGGTCCAGTTTGTAAAGCGAAATATTTCCGGTTCTAAAATCTGATTGGCTGCGTCGCCTTCCTGAGCTTAAAAACTTGATTTACAAACATGTGGCTGTATAACTGATTCAGGGTATTTGTAAACAGGCGTCTGTACTTCTGACAAAGCATTAGCAATAGAGGGTATGCACGTGATGTTACAGTTGGTGGGAGTCACCTTGGTCACGCCCTTGGACTTCAAATGGTGGCGTACTAGATAGACCACTAACTGACTGTATTGTATCGTGGTATTATGGTGGAAAAGTAACATCAATGCATACCCTTTGTAAGTGTAAAATATTGTCATGTTTGAGGATGTAATGTGAAATATAGCTACATGAATAATGGATTTGACTTTTGGTTTTTCCCAGTTTTCCCTATTCAAAAACTTAGTAGTATTAATGAAATGACCTATCATTGTCATATCTTGTCAGCCTGAAGATTATATATACAGCACAAAAAACTTTATTATTACCTTTCACTGAGTGTTTACTGAGTAACGTTTGCACTTTGTGTTGTTCTAATTCTTCTAATACAGTAGCTGATAGACTTCATTGATAGATATGCTCAGCAATGATAAATCCTTCTTACATATCTGCAAATTCTTTTGTGTTACATGTGAGCCAATGCGAGAGATTGTTCTGTCTTGATAAACCCCGTTTCCTGTGTTTATACTGGGTGAGTGCCGCCACAGATTGTGATGCAACCCCACAGAAATGCCTTGTTTTTCTGGGTTAGCCGAGCTGGCCTTGGCGCGGAAGCATAGGAGCATAATGGTGTTTGTAATATCTCCAGCCTCGGGGCTCACGGAAGGCAGCAAGAGTACGGAAGGGTGCCTTTCTGAGTCCGCCCCAGAGCAGCGAGAATGGAAGGAAGAGGAGGTATATACACACGCTTTGCCGTGGACGGGCTTATGCAAAGCAGGCCTCTGGAGCTCTTCATGAGAGCGAGGAGTCAGAGCCCACCTCAGTGACTCACCTCTGTTGCCATCCATTCGCACAAGCATTGTTTATCTGGCCTGAGAGAAAAAGCATAATGGTGAATCCTTGTATGTCCTATTGTCTGTGAACGTACTTACACAGAAGTGGTTTCTTTAGGCAAAGGCTGTTCTCACAGGAAAAAGTAGTTTCCTTCATCTTTCCACTAACCCTCGCCCACATAGTCAATGCTGCCATTGTTCCTGGTTGAATCTATAAGTGTCGTTTTGTCTTACTGTATGAGTAATGGAGCTTGAAACTGGCTACATAAAATGCAGAGGATGACAGGCAGGCACTGTTAGTATTGTCCATTGCTTTTTGTTCCCTTTTGGTATCTAATCAGGAAGAGGTCCCTCGTATACGAAAACCGCAGTGAGGCTCTTCTTCCATCTCCTGGTCTGTTGGACAGGAGCTTATTGCCACCCAGGCAAGAACACAGGGGCTTTGTGGTCGTTGTTTCAATAGCCCTGAGGCTTGTGGGTACTTTTTTTTCCTTTTTTAAAAATTTAATTTAATATCTGTGATTTGTCGACAGGGCCTGCGGTTCGGGACGTAGTTTTTCACCCACCGTTCTGCAAATGAGAAGGGAAATCTCATTCTGTTAGATTAACAGCCAACCTAATTAGGCCCTGTGCTCTATTGTGGGCGGTGGGATTTGCGTAATTTGTCAGGTACTGTCAGCTTCAGGGGAAAGGGTGAGGGATAGGATGAATTTCGAGCTGAGAATGAAGGGAAATGATGAGAATGGGAGATAGTAAGTGTCCAAGTATACTTTTACTCTAATAGCGAAGAATTTGTCTCAGCATACTGTCGATGATTGCCCAGTGTTTACAGAGGGGTCACATTTATTTCTATTAGACGGACACTCAATAAGTTTTTGGAAAAGGGTCCTTTGCCGGTTTGAATCCGAGCAGGTCATCTCTCATCACGGTCGTCTCATATTTTCAGAAATGTTCCTCATTGCGGTTATGGGTTATGCCTAAACGCAGCGGAAGGTTCAGATTAATAGAGCACGGTTACTCCTCCAAGGGAGCAAGCTTATTGTTTCAGCAGATGCTCAGTTCTAGTTCATTTAGTCAGTGTGAAGAGCCCAAGCAAGACACTAAGCTCTATGCACTCAGAGCAGAATCATTAAACATTCTCTCCTTTTCTCTCTCATTCTTTCGCTTCCTTCAGTGGTCTGCATAGTCTCAGCACCCTGGCCAAGGGATCCTTTTGAACGCCTTCCTGGCCTCTGTCCCTCCGCCTGACCCAGCTGCCCAAAGGAGGCGCAGAGTCAAGTGTTCAACCAGGACCTCATTGCAGCACTTTTGGGTAAGTCCACACAACAGTTCCATATTGACTAACCAATTTATCGTCGCTGTCTGAGCAAAACTTTTTGTGTCTCTGCTAGTGATTTTACAGTAAGGGGAAAAACATTCTTACTTATAATGAAAGTTGATGTAAAAAGGTTTTATTTCCAAGTGATTTTTGAGTATTTTTATTGGTTTATTTATCATACAATTAAGCAAACAAAAAAAAAACAGTCAGAAATGGAGATTCATTGCAAAATGCTGTATTTGCACTTGTAAAGATTAGGAAATAACACATTTTAGAAAATGGGGAAATACTTTTTAATATCTCTAAGAAAGGTGGTATAATACTGGTATCAGACTACACAATATTTTTTGTGTTTCATAGTGTGCATTATATCAGATTAGAATCATATTGCCATGAATTTTTGATGTGTCTTATTTGGAGGACTGGCAACACTACATGTTTGATGCTGACCGATCATCAGTCACATCTTTGCACAAGTTAATTTGCACAAAATCACGTATTACACTAGAGATTTCAGAATCTCTAATAGCTGTGATCGGCGAATAGCCAAAAGTATTTTGGCAACCTGTTTATAGTGCATTGTGTTTGTAGTACAGGTAACTTCTGAGCAGAAAATACTGTAATATATGCGATCTGTGACTCCACACTGTGACACACTGCGCTGGTAACTTGTCGGCTACAACAAAATCGGGTTAAAATTGGCCCGAATTTGTGTAGTCTGATTCCGTTGTTGATTTGTTGTATGTGTAAAGCCCACTCCCAACAATGTATTCCATGATAAAGGTGTATTTTGCTTTTTGCCACAAAACCCTTTATATCCACTGCAGTCAGCTGTCAGCCTCTTGTGGCTATTCGTACAGCTATTCCTGACTTGTTAGCCTAAAGTGATGAAATTTCATGGGAACAGAAAAAGTACAAAGCACAAAGTGGGGCTGGAGCCTACAACTGTTCTCAAAGGGCAGGAGGCAGGAAACACCCTGGACAAGTCACCAGTCTATCACAAGGCAGACACACAAACCAATATGACATTTTGCCTACTTCTGTAACATAATTAAAATTCTAAGTCACTCTGGATAAGAGCAAACCGAATGTAAATTCAGTTTGTAAGTGCCATTCTTTTGTCACTTATTGACATTAGGTGACTTGCAAAAGTACTCGTGGAACCCCCGGTCCACACAGGAGCAAACATGGCCACAGACGCAAAGCCTGGCAGCTCATCAGGGAGCCAGTGTGTAGACAAAAATACTCACACAGAGGAGAGGGAGAGGGAGACACATGTTCCATCAGCCACACATCTGGCAAGGCCGGGAGCCGAGGCTGCACGCCTCGCAGATGCAGACGCAAGATAAAAGGGCATCACTGATGATATCTGATTTACTGCTACTGATAAAACTCCTGATTAGCTTGCTAAGAATCTTTCAAGGCTAGCGTTGTCAGAGATGCCTAAGCGCAGTGTGTGTGTATGTGTGTGCCCTTTCAAAACCTTATGTTCAAAAGGTTAATTTTCTCATTCATGTATGCTATTATCCTTCAGTCAAATCACCACCTTTTCAATAGGGATTACCTTATTTCTGAGAAGTTAAAGGCTTAAAGGGAACACCATCATATCATATACAAAGTTAATTTTTTTAACTAAAATGTAAACATTGGTAAAGTTTTAAACCATAACATTAACCCCCCCGGTCCAATATAGGAATTGTGTGATGTCAAGAGAAGCAACTCATTTACATACATAAGTCTATTCTACTTATTACCCTTTGATTGGCTGCCTTGTAAGGACCGTTTCAGCGTGGCCTTCTTTTTGAATGAGGTGCAATACAAGGCAGCCAATCAGAACAGAGGTCATTGCATATATTCGCATTAAATGCACAGTAACAAAAACAGTCTGTTTTGGTCTAAGGAATAAAAAGAGGTTGGAAAATGGTCTTAAAATGGTCTTGGGTTATGACATAAAACCACACAAATGCAGATATGTGCAGTTCAGGGGCTAAAGAAATGTAGGATATGGTCCGAATTCTGTCTTAATACTTTAATACTTTCATTTTAATGTACCATGTAAATGTAGGCACATATTTACTTAATTAAGTACAGTTAGATCAGAAATCAATTAAATGCATTGTGTGTAAATTTATATCAGTGCTTTCTGTTACTTTAATGGACAAAAATGGGGCTTAAATATAAATGCTGGGCTATGGATATACTATTAGTAACAGTAAATTTTTTTCGAATATAAATTATAAAATGTCTCCCACCTGTACGTGTAGCATTGTTTGAAAGTTTACAGTCTGCAGTTTTGATACGTTTTTCTCACTAGAGGCTCATAGAGGTTTTCTCACAGGGTTAATATGCCTTTAGAAAGTAAAGGTTCTTAAATGATTCTTGGCATGGATGTATGGGTTTAAGAAAACCCATAAATGATGTAGAACATTTACATTATGCAGAGCTTCATGTATTAACATCTTGACCTTTTGCGGCTGATGGTCTATTTCAGCCATTTAATCCACTCTCTTTCCATAACATGACTTTGAAAGCCTGTTGTTGCATTTACTTCAGATTTAAAGAAGCTAATAATTTGTAGATTATTGTGTAGTCTGTCTCACAAACTGCCTCGTTACATTTTATCAATACTCTTATTAAAAAATATCAACAATAAGTGCTCGCTGATTCAAGCTCTGGAAGAGCTTGCACACAGTCCAACACTGAAGAAACCCTTAAGCATCTTTTATGTAGTGACAGAAACTCAGTAGCTCCAATTCTAAACCCTGTTCCATTGTACCACAGACAATTTGGACATGCACTCAGGACAACTACTCTGGCTGTAGACTTAAAAGGGTCCTCAAGTCTTGAATCTATAGCTGGTAAGATGTTTGGCTTAATAGGGTTAACTGGCCAGGAGCCACTGATAGGTCCAAACATTTATTACACACTACTGTAACTTACGAACAACAGAGCCAGCTGGCACGGTAGTCCACGTAGTAACTAAATAATAAGGCCTGGGATGCAGTATATCTCTGAAGTCATGCCATCAGCTGGCATCATGGTCATATGAGGAACACTGGGTCTGTGCCACTTTTCTGAATGAGATAAATTAATGACATTTCGAAAATGGCACACACAAGACAAAACGCAATGACATTGTAGTTCACCAAAGGGGGAAAAAATTGCCATTCATTTTTCTTATAGAGGAATTCTCTTACTTCCTGTGAAGGGCAAGATGATGATAACAGGTTGACACATGACTGACATGAAGTATATAAGCCTGAGAATTTAAAGAGTTTTATTGCCTTTACACTAGGGCTGCCCTCTAGAAGTCGACGAGTCGAATCGTCAGTCGGAGACCCTTTAAGTCGACTGAGAACCTTCAAGTCGACTGACAACAGTGACGAGTTTTTTTTCTTTCGTAAAACAGACAAAAGCTTACAAAATGCACAAGAACTTTAAGAATTTAAAAAGACATTTTAATAATTTTTAAAAGGGGAATAATAAATATATATTTAAGTTCTAACTGGGCTATGATGCATGCTTGCTAAAAAATTAACTCCACGTGACAACGTGCGCTGGCGGTTCACCGTTGAAGGGAGCTAAAGCTGTGAAGCTGAGAAACACGGGTGGAACGATGTCTCAGAAAAAGTCTGGAGGAGCTTTTGAAGAAGAGAATCCGAACAAATTCAAGCTAATTCTGCTCGTCATTTAGTCAGACATCGAACACTGCTTCAAACCAGTGAGTTGACTTTCGTTTTAGACATAATGGCTGTTTGCGGTGAAGGAAAAACGGACAGAAGACGTTTGTTTTATTATAATTCCATTATTTTAGAACCTGAATTACAGATATTTTTATTTATTCGTTTACAGCTAAGATTATTTTTATTTAAAGATAAGTACAGTCACTTAATATGCCTGCCGATAAACGAGGAATAATTATTTCAGCGCAGGTGATATAATAATTAAACGGTTCAGGTCTACCATTCTTCTTTTCATCTAAAAATTTTAATTTAAATATTGACTAATTTGGTTTTATTTAGGAGTTCATTATTTATGAGAGATGAAAGACGAAGGGTCATCCTACTGAAGAAGCTGTTAAAAGTGAAATTAAGAAGACGGGCTATAAGCGCTAATTTTTTGCATAAATACGTTGCTTGCTGCTCGACGCTATATTCTGTAATTAAATCAGGCTCCAGTTCAGATCGTTCATCATATGCCACGTCTCTTTTAGTTCAAAAATATGTTCCTGTGACTCTGCTGACTTTCTAAATGAGGACATCAGATCTGAAATGTATGCAAACTGATTTACTGATTACTAGATAATGTATATGGAAAAAAAAAACATGAACGAATAGTAGAATCGTCGGCCAGGACGGGCGAATCCGATTCGACTGACAAAATTCTGAGTCGGGTACAGCCCTACTTTACACAGAAGGCTGCTTTAAAGACTAGGTTTTGCTTCTATATGAACCCCCGCCATGTGTCCAATGTGTCCTGCACTCCTCTGAAGAGTCTGCTAAAGTGCCACAGCTTCAAAGACTAAGAACAGTGACAAGCTCTTCTTTAGCCTGGTGTTCTGTTGAGCAGCGGTGGCTGCCAGACGGCCCTGCTCGCATCTGTTTGCCCACCAGATCTGGAGCTGTTAACCTTGGACAGTGACTAGAGCCATTTATTAGGTCTGCTCCCGGAGGCTGGGCTGCTTTGGTGGCAGATGTTTTGGCTTTTATTAGCAGGGATGACGGTCCTTACATGGCCTAAACTGCTTGTTTTGTATCAAATTCTCATTCCACTTATTTTGGCCAAATTGTATTGTATCAATTTATTCCTATATAGTTTTGTCCATTGTGATTTTTTTAGCTTTGCTGTTTTCTTTGGGGTTAATGGAATTCTGGACATGCAAGCAGAGCATGTGGGGGTGGAGGCTGATGGTTGAATCGACATGTGTTAGCCCACAGGCTAAAAACTGTGTTAAAAAGCCTTTTGGAAGCATGCAGGCACAGCTGAGACATCCTTCGGAGGCAGTCTTTGGCCCCTTAGGCTGCATGGTTTTAAAAGTTTACAACTGGCCACCGGTCTTAACGTATCTACATAGTGAAATACCTCGTGAAGTGGTAGGAGAGGAGAAGTGAGAGACCAAAAACACACACACATACACACAAGGATATAATTTCAATGAAGTGTAGAGTTGTAAGTCAAGGATCCAGGGAGAAAGACAATTAATCAGTGCC
>CM067481.1:12393624-12439061 GCA_034552555.1 Semaprochilodus insignis | reverse complement strand
CAGGGAGAAAGACAATTAATCAGTGCCTCTACAGCTGCTTCCTGACGTTTCTGCAAAATGTTGTGGAAAATTTAATGAAGGCTAGCTTCGGTAATGGTTTCAAGCCTACCCGGTGGAAAATATGACAGTCTTTCCATAGACAATTAAGACCAACATGAAGCCCCCCCTTTTTCCCCAATTTCCTTTTTTTTTCATTCCCTGTCTTTCCTTTCGTAGGGCGATGCTCTGTGGTTCGGGCAGGGCTAAATGGAAACATGTACATTAAACAGCTGCAGCTGCACAACCTGAAAAAAGTGACAAGCATTGTTTGTTGTTTATGCAGTGTGATCTCCAACTGGGGGCACCTACAACAGAATGCATTAGCATCAGTTCACATGATGTGGCCACAGTGCACTGAGCAAATGTGTTTTGTATCGTCACGTCCAAGAAAGTGTCATTATTCAATCCTATGGCCTATTTGTTGTGCCTACAAGGGCCCCATCCGCATTTGCTTCAGTTCACAAATATGCAGCACTCATACTAGGAAAGCCTTATTCATAACAAGTGTTTCAACCATACATATATTATAGAGCTAGATATACATAGAGACATGAAGCCACTTCGCCCCCATAGTAGTGCTGCATCTCTACACTTTAAAATGAACTGTTGTCTATGGACATGAAAATATAGTTTCTAAAAAATGCAGATATATAACAAAAATATTTGTTGTTTTTGTTACTGCACCTCTAAGACCAAGACATTTAAATAAGCTCTGTTCTGATTGGCTAGCCTGTATTGTGCCACTTTCAAAAAGCAGGTCATGCTGAAACACTCCTTAAATCTCCATTGCGAGTGGGTAGAGCTAAACTGGTGTGGTCTGAATAGGTGGATGTATGAAAATGTGCTGATGTCACAAAAATGTCTTTTCAGCTTAGTTTTCATATACACTCTCTGAGCACTATTATTTAAATATACCTACCTTGTATCGATGTGTTTTATCAGCTTCACTTGTTTTATAGGTGCGTTTTGTAGCCCTGTTCTTCAATAGTCAGGACCCACAGGACGACCACAGAGCAGGTGTTATTTGCGTGGTGCATTATTCTCAGCACTGCAGTGACACTGCGGTGGTGGTGTTTGTGTGTTAGTGTGTGTTGTGCTGGACTAAGAATAGTCCACCAACCAAAACTATCCAGTCAACAGTGTCCTGTGGGCAGCATTTTGTGACCACTGATGACGAACTACAGGATGAATAAAACAAACTATACATCAGTAGATGAGCTATTGTCTTTAACTTTATAACTACAAGGTGGACCAACAAGGTGGGAGTGGACAGTAATTGGACATAGTGTTTAAAATCTCCAGCAGCAGCTGTGTCTGATCCATTTGTACCAGCATAACACACACTAACAAGCCACCACCATGTCAGTGTTGCTGCACCCAAATAATACCTGCTCTGTGGTGGTCCTTTGGGGGTCCTGACCATTGAAGGACAGAATGAAAGGTGGCCAACAAAGTATGCAGTGAAACAGATGGACCACAGTCTGCAACTGTAGATCTACAAAGTGGAGCTGATAAAATAAGTGTAGATACAAGGTATGGATTGGGGGTTAACTGTATGCTGCTCCATTACATGGGCTGTTTAAGGCTTGTGGCAGTATATTTTTTTAGACTAATCTAGGCTACCTGACTAACTAACACGGTAAATGTTGGATATATTGGATTTTGCCAAAGCAGTAGACTTCATTTCACTAGCCTGTTAGTTTTCAAGTAGTGCTTTTGACCCATAGCTGGCATACACCACAATGGAGGCATAAGAAAGTCACAGTGCAATATTCATGCTCACTGATTTCCAGGGAGTATGTGGAAGTTTTTCATCCATACCGTTTCAAATAGCAGTTATATCATTCCATGTCAACTATCCCTGGCTGGGTCTAAGCGTGGGCCTCCAGAGAGTGAGTTACATTAAGGATGACCTAATGCTGAAGCGGGATAATTCACTCTTAAATGGCTTTGGAGTTTTCCAGCAGCAGACTCATCTGGCCCACCCCTGAGACAGTCGACACACAGAACTCTGGTCTGGGCATCTCTGTGACAGAGACAGAAACAGGGAGAGAGAGGAGAGGTGACAAGTGCCAGTAGTGCCAATGTATCACTAGCTTGGCTATGCAGATGGTAACTGATACTGTAAACATTAGTGGAGTATAATGACCAGACATTTCTAAGGCTAATGCCCTCAGTCATTCAGCACAATATTAGCTTGCTAGTTAGCCGACCTAACAGAATTTGTGTTCTAGTCTTCAGCACTAGCCTTCAATCACATCATACAACCCAACATACGATGAGTCACGTCTTGAATCAACAATTATACCTCATCCTCCAGCCTGCACAGTAGTTAACATTAGTCAGCTAACTTTAGCTACCTCGTGGGGTGATTCATTAACTTACCTTCATAGACAAGTAAGTAGTTCTTAAAGAATAGCAAGCCAACTCTTCTCTGAAACCGGAAAGTGTGGAAGGGTCTATTGGGAAGACAAATTTGGTAAACGTCCCCAAACAATGCATTTCATATTTTGATATTGGTTATTTCTTACTTGTAGGTCAATGAAACAATCGAAGGAATCCCATCAATTCTATACCACTCTTGAGTTGATTCTATTGAAAACTTGTTGTCTTGCCACGTTTGTCATATTTTTTACCTTAAAAGAGCAGAAATAGATCAGAAATGCATTTCTCCCATATGTGAATACATGATGTAATTCGAACGGAAGTATAATCCATTATGTAGCTATCCGCGTAAGTAATCCTGTAATTACATTTAAATAGTATAGGAAAGTAACAGTAATGACTCCCCACTTCCAACAGCAAGCAGGCAAATCTTTCTTAAGAGTATTTTGGTCCATACGAAGGCGAATGCCCATCATTTGAGTAAATGGGAGGCCTGCCTGATGCCCGCTTTTTCCGGCACATTCATTCACTCCCTCCTGCCTGCTTCAAGTGGCTGGCATTGCAGCTGCCGGATAATTGCGTATTCGACCAAATCTCTTGAAGGGTTGCGCGGTACTGCGGATCCGGCTGCAGAGCCGCTGCCATCGCTGCCGGCCCACTCTGGCCGAGTGCCGGCAGGGCCGCGTTGTGTAACCACGTCTACCCCCCCACCTCCTTTTCATAACGCAATTCATAAGCACCATAACCCTGCATGGTATTCATGCCTTCTCCTCCCACACAGGAACTGTCACCCACGCTCCTCACCCCGTCTCGAGATGGCTGTGGATGCTTCCCACGCACGCGTTCTCTCTCCAGCACTTGTACACACTTGTGCAGACACACACACAAACATACTTGCGCACATTCAAGCCCTGCTGTCCGCTGCGTTAAAAATACCTCTCCTTTTATTTAATTGCTTCCTCTCTGCTCCAGATATCTCAGTGAGCTTTTTTCTCTTTCTTGTCGTTAGTCTGCCTCTTTGTGTGAAAGGAAATAGAGCCGCGAGTACAAGTTGCTTTTCATTGACTCCTACAGTAATCTCGCTTTTGCCTTCACAACGGCATGTGCAAGAGCCCAGGGCCTCAGGAATGTACTACATAAATTTGCAATTTCTGATATGACTATATGACTATGTAACAATGAAAAAGTGATACATTAAATTTGCACAATTCAAACGTCCACATCATTTTCACATGACTGAAGTGTCATCGGTGTAATTCAATACTGTGCAGAGTCCACACTTCATGTTCTTTAATTTCCAGTTATAATGGCTATAAAGTAGAAGCTATACATTTTTCAGGAGACATTTCTGGAGACATTTTTGGAGACATTTCTGATACATTTCTGAGACATTTAGACATACAATAAGATGTAATCCACTTCCATAATAAAGGAGAAATTCAAGGGAAAATAAGTGAAAAACAGGGGCTTCCAAAATTGGAATTTAATTAAAAATAGTTCATGAGATATATAAAAATGTTCGAGATTTGGTAGCCCACCAAAAGACCATCCTTTAGTCAAAGGATGACAAAATTAAGCTCCACTCTTGCTTCAGATCCTCAGGTATTTAAAACAGGTGTTTCTATCCATGCTTTCACTGTGAGGAGGCAACTAGACATTGAGGGTCTCAAAGGGTGTTTAGCTTTCCAGAATCAGTTACTGAGGAATTGAATTTTCTGAAGTAGAGCAATGAGCTCACCACCCCGGAGTCCAGACCTCAAAACCAAATGCATTTGGGATTGCTTGGATTGTGAAAAGCAGACACTGCAACGAACTTTAGAGGTGTGAAATAATATCCCTGCAGAAGAGTGGAAACTACTGAAAAAAATAAATAAATAATTAATATATATATATATATATATATATAATAATTATTTATATATATATATATATATATATATATTTATATATTTAATATTATATATATATATATATATTTAAATATTGAGGCTTCTGTATAACTGTCTGTTAAATACATCTTTCTGTTTTTTTTGCTAGTGTTGAAATACAACTAACATGTGCTTAACAGCAGTTTTGACTGGAATGTAAATGGTCTCTCACATTTGCACAGTGCAGTGTATTCTGTTCATTTTTGTGTACATATTTGAATCAAGTGAATCAGGATTTTTCAGCATGCTGACCATCTGGACACGATTTGAGCCGACTCGCCTCTTCGTGTTGGCCTCTCACCCGTGATGCTTACCGAGCTTAGACGAGGGGTCGGCCTGCACTTCATCTTTGGGGTCCTAATGAGGAGTCAGCGGGACACCAGGGGGCTGACTTGCACACATTTTGGGGCGATACGTCCCCCAGACCTGCTAACGCCGGCCAAAAAAAGCTCCCCGCAGAAAGTTGCTGGGTGAGCAAAAGATGAATCTTCCATGAGGAGGCAAGACAAACTGCAAAGAAAAAAAGTTCCGAGCTAAAGAAAAGGGGGGTGATATAAGGATAGTGTCAGTGGGTCATTATTCAGGGGTTTTGTCTTTTGGAAAGTTCCTGAGCGCCACTGCTTTCGCTCTGCACCGTTAGGGTTATTAGGTTATTTTTCTTTTTTCTTTTTTTCTTTTTTTTTTGAAGACATGATATTGAGCTTGTGCTGTCTTCACAGAAGGAACTTGAATAATTGGTGAAAACAGAAATCTGCCAGCTATATAAGAAAACACAATACTTCATTGTGGGATCCTTACCTCAATCTATTTTCAGACTCACTCACTCTTCTGCTTCGTGCCAGTTGATAAAGCCAGTTGGAGTTGTAAAAGTTACCTCCATCACTAATGAGCTGGAATACTTGGACCATGAATGTAGGAAAAATCAGCCCAGCTCACCCTCCGTCTCTGTCTTGCAAAAGTCTCCTCAGGTCAGCATTGGGCATGCAAATGAAAGCTTAGATCCACAAACCCAATAACTCACCAACAACAAAAAGTGCACCTTTCTGAGGTGAGGTGAAATTTGGATCTGACAGCAGGACTTTGTTGCCATAAAGTTCATAATTGCTGAATGGAAACTATTAGTGTGTTGTCGGATTACTCAGGTTCTACTGTGCATAAATAAGGGAAAAAAAACATTCACTTATAAACATAAATGGTTCTTGGTTGGGAGTATGATTCTAGATAAAACCTTTGTTATAGAACCTTTTAGTAGTTAGCGATATATCGGATATGTAACTGATTGAAATTTTTTCTCAGGAAAGTGTTTTGTGTCTGATGGGCCCCAGTGGACATGATGTACGTATAAGACAAATGTGAAATAAAACTTTTGATGAAGCTGAAATTGCCTTCTTAGCTTCCCGTTCCAGCTTAAATAGTGTAGCAGCTACTTTTAGGCATCTCTACAGGTACTAGAATGTGACTGGTGCAACATTTAAGATGGAATAGAAATTTTTAACCAAAAGCTGATGACTAAGAAACCAACTTCAGCATTTTATAAATTAAGACGTCTAACTAAATTTGCAGGGCTAGTATTAGAAATCAGTACTGACATAGATGTATCTATATAATGTTCAGTTTTTACTATTTGCACAATGAAATTATTTCAGATTTACATTTACTAAAATGGCTCTCTTTAAAAAGGTATAGTACATTCCAGAATAATGAATTTGCAAAAACGTTTTGCTCAGAAACTCTTTGAAGGTTGAGGGAACTGGAAACAGACAGGCTTGACTGACCTACCTCTATTTGTTTATGGGTATAGCTGTCTAACTTTGGCAAGTGCAGAGCAGCCAGGCAGCTGATGATAGGAGTGTTAAAGAACGTACTTTGGCAAAAGGTGTGCTTTTTCCAGGCCTGCTTCTGTTTTATTTTGTTCTTATTTGTTAGTTTATTTTCAGGCTTGTGGTGCACTGCAGTGAACTCTTAGAGAATAAAGGGAAGCATTGTGGTCTATTATGGCTTTAAAAGTTAGCCTCTTTTCCCCCCAACTTATAGGACAAATGATTTAGAATGTGACTTAATGACAGCGCACATTCATTGACAATAGAACCAGAACACACATGTTCACACTTGGCAGGTTAATTTGGAATAATACATTTACTTTACTGTGCCGTTTGGGTGCCCAATCCGGATGACTTCGGTTTTACTTCCTTTGGTTCATTGTCATTAATGTCACTATACATGACAGTACATACATGTATGACAGTATGAACTCTAAGTAAGCTAGCACTAACATATCACAGAATATCATTGTTTGCTTTGGTCCGGTCCAAAGGAACCACACTATAGATGTTAAGCCAAACTTACAAATTTATGGAGGGTGACACACATTTCTGTTATAAAGCTTTTGGTTCAAACATGTTTTGTTGGTGTTTAAACTGTGGCATACAAGTGTATGACAGTATTAACTTGCAGCTGAACTCAAATAAATGCACTGGAATTTAAATAAAGCATAATTTTATGTATAGTGCCAAACCAAGGGAACCGAACTACAGATGTAAACGCACCATTACTCTTCTCACTGGGACCTAGAAGTGAATCTGTAAAATGGCTAATCCTTGAATAAGGCTAGGAGGTATATTTGTATGTTGACGTGATCACTGTTTTTTTTTCTTTCTTCTCAATCACAATGGCAATATACGTCAATGCGGAGGACTGGTTGGCACTCCAGGGTATCTGCCTCCTACACTTGGGGCAACGTGGCTATAGACAGCAGCTCGTAGATCTCACCCAGGCAGTGATCACAGAGATGTTCGGACTCAAATAACCCTCCTGCTAGCAGTGCTTAAGAGGTTGACGTGTTTTGGGCTGAGCTGCTTGTGTGGGGAGTTATCTGTGATATTCTAAAAGCAAAGAAACCCACACACCAAAATGATCAGGCACCAGTACCACAAAAATGCAACAGAAACAGTGAACAGCTGCTATCAGAGGTAATTCACTGATGATGTTGCAGGTTACCAAAACCAAGGTAGTGCTTAGAAGTGCACAGGAGTCATGCATATGTGTATGCCAGGGTGGTATAGAGACCCCATGTTATATATTGGATTCTTTTGGGTTTATGTAATTTCACTTAGTCATCCTATTCATGCAAGGATACAGTGAGTATGCTGTGAATAGAAGCAGTTCTCTGTGTGGGATGTCTGCCCTTATCCTCTTGACAGTGTGTATATTCTACTCATGCACACTCACATTGAGAACACTTCCTCTCGGCTCAAAATAAAAGTATGTGTCCGAATGGATTTCTGCCTCAAAAAGAAGAAAAGAAAAAGCGTGTTTCTGCAGAAAAGCTTATGCAATCCATTCAGTAGGTATCTCTCAACTTAAAACCTCTTATCTTATGCAACACATGTATGGGGGAAGGGGGCCGACAAATCACGTGAGAGGTTTTAAGATTTTTAATCTGTCTGCCTCAATGTCATGAGCCATGTTGAAGGGGAGGGAGATTGGTGTCCTGTTCTAGTGGCATCACTCATTCCAGTGTTGATGGGGAAAGGCCTTGCATTTATCAGGGATGGGGCCATGTATCCATGCCCCTGTCCAGTGGGGAAGCCAAGCTAGACAGATTAATTAACAGAAAGAGACACTTGCGTATGCGGATGATTTGCTGCAGCTGCGGGTCCTGCTTGCTATTAAGTGTGATATATGAAATGGACTCCGGCTTTCGTACATCACCTTCCTCTAGGCCTTGTTGCCTCTGAGCTGACACCATCACTCTTGGAAGCATCACCTGACCTTTGTTTCAGTGAAGAAAACCAGCGGAGGTCACTTTTAAAGGGGAATTTCCAGTTTAGTCCCATTTCTGCATCATTACAATGTAAAAAATGTTATGCAGAGTGGTTTAATTGGTGGTGAAAAGCTTCATTCACGGGAACCCTAATTTACACCTGGTCATTTCATGCATCTTGTGCATGAAGATTACATCTGGATATGACCAGGCCACATAAAAATGCAAGTGTAAACGCATGCAAGACTCATTTGAAACGGATACAAATCCGATCACTTTAACCACTTCTGAAGGCATTCTGAGACACATGTTACAGCAGTGTAAACACATCTGTCTCTCCAAGACACACTGAACAACCAAAACCCCTCCCATTACAACCCCAACTCCTCCCCATTCAGTACATCCCTGTGCACGTGATCTGTGTCTGCAAGGAAGATGATCATGGAGGACACACATGGTTGGGGACCAGATAAAGTCAAATGCTTGACAGCAATATGGAAGGACACTAGTAAAAAAAAAACTGCAGACCTCAGAGGCTAAACGGATAAACAACTGGTAACTGGTTATCATGTAACGAGCTAGTTTCTTGAAATTCTGTCCCACACAGAAATCAGATTTCAGTCTGACAAACCAGACACGCATTTGACCACTAAGATACATGAGCCTAAAATCTAAAATCAGAGAATACAATGGAAATATTAGTCACATAAGGTGACCAGTTGTAACAAAGTCAGAACGGTTTACAGCGGTGGTGATAGAAGCCAGGTACTATGATTACACATATATTGCCTGATGCCTGATACAGTAGTTAAGAGATTTTGGCTTAAATGGTATATTTTTCCAACTCTTCCAAAGCAGAACATACAGTACATGCCAGGTGGAAATACACATGCTGGGGTTTGTAGTAATTTACTATAGGAATATATTAATAGGAAGATTTACCATTTAAGATTTACCAATTTCACCTTTTATCAACATATATATAACAATTACAATTTCAGAAGGCACAATCAAGTTTCTCTGCAATTAATAATTTTACATCAAACCACTTTCATTTGCTTTGGTTGCATCTCAACTATAGAATTATGTAAAACATTTGTGAAATCCCTCTTATAAAAAAAAGCTTGCGAAAGGAAGACCAGGCAGTGCAACTGTCCAGACCGTCTACATTTAGGTAGTAAAGACAGAAAGTTAGCATTTTTAGGTGGCAGGCTGTATTTTGTATGTTTCAAATAGAATTCTTAATGTTTTGGCAGCAGCTGGATAATGTCTGGCTTTGGGAGAAGATATATTTTTGGTGTAATCCAAAAAGAGAGTGGTTTAGCCAGACACAGTGTATCATCTCTCATGGGATATTCCATAAAAACTCTTCCTTTTGTAGCATGGGACTGGCTTTTACATGTGCATTATATGGCTCCTGTAGTACTGATGTCTAGACTTGATCCTTGCCAGATTCACATTAAACCTGTAACGCAGAATCCAAAGGCCATTTTAATTGGTCTACAAGATTGCCAGTTCAAGATATCAAAGCACACAAATTCTCAACATGACATTATGAAAAGGATATATGTAGATGTATTTCTCCAGCCACCTTTTGTCATGGTATTCTAATTTGTCTTGTGCACAAGCATGACCTTTCAGTGTTGGTTTTGTAGAGTTAAGAAAACTCCACTTTTGAACATTCTGTGTCTTTTTATACCCCTGTATCGTAACCATTCCATCAACCTACATTGTGAATATTGGTATATAAATATCTACCAAGCCTTGGTGCAGTAAAAACATTCACCGTGTGCCTCAAACTGATGATTTGTCTTGGTTTGTGAGGGCATATTTTCCTATGTCAGGCATGGAGGAAAATGAAAACAAAACGAACCAAAAGTTAATGTTTCAGGTGCTATAAATACCAGTGGCTTTTCTACCCTGCTATTTTTAGCGCTCACACTGGCTTCCAGACATCAACGTCACACAGTTTCCTCACTCACACTCAGGCAGCTCTGTCTGTTGCAATCAAGTCTAAGATCAGGAAATGCATTACACAGAGAGCATGTTTAGCATCTTATCATCAAATGTTACATTTACTTGTAATTGTGTTTTAATTATTTGCATTTGTAATTTGAGCTTTATCGTTGTTCTCCAAGCACAGTTGTACACAGAGGTGTCATTTTTTATAATCTGTGTGCATTTAACAACAGAATGCTAAAGAAAAAGCAACAAAGGAAGAAAAAATGCCAACAGTTTTTTCATAGCTTGCCCTTTAGACGCCCACACACGAATGACGTTGAACGTCACTTGTGTTCCACAGGCTATTTTTACACATTTGTGTCTTTTTAGGAACTGAGTGGGCAAGGTTGTTAATGATGACTCATGGATTGAGGGAGGGTTGTAGCTCCTCTGTTTCAGTTCATTGAAGATTCTTAACATGCTCATTAGACATGCTCATTTTTACAATTGTAAAAAGATATTTATGCACAGTTCAACAAAAATATGTACTTTTTATACCTTACACTTAACTGTATGCAACTTAACTATGCCCAAGATATTATTGGACTATTTTCTAAATATTTTTTTCTCTCTCTATGTCTTACAGATAAGTAGAGAACATTCAAGGAAAGAAGAAGGAAAAAGAAGTTGAATGAAACAAGAAGTTAACGAATATAATCATGCCAAAAGAGTGATTGATGGAAAGGAAGTGGGCTGATGATTGTGAAAACACATTTTGGAAATTCAAATGTGGAGCAAGTCTCAAAAAATCGAAATGGAGGACTTTTTCTTTAGATGTCTTTGTTAGTAAATCATCTGGCATGAACATATACTTGAATGCAATTTAACGAACGGCACCTTGAGAAACCCAGTTGAAATACAGCAGAAAATGGAGCCACGTGGAACCGATACTAGCCAAAAATGCAGCAAGGAACCGCGTGAGAAGAACCCTTTACAAAGAAAATGGGTATCTGAACCCTCTACTGGTACAAAAAGAAGCATTTATGCAGAATCGGAGGGTAAAAGACATTTGCACCATGAAAGTCTCCAGGGTGGTGCCAGTGGGACAGGCATTGCAGGCTCTGGAAAGCTGCTTTTAAATGCAGTGTCTCAGTCATCTCAAGAAAGTCAGTTCTTTCCCCGATCTTACTCTTTCCAGTTACAACATTCATACCCACAGCAGCCCATGCAGAAGCCTTTTCTGACTGGTACTAAACCACAAACTGGTTTGGAGGCCCATGCTTGGCCATTCCCAGGACAACTGCAATCTCTGCCACCAGATGATATGTTTCCTGTGCACTCACGCTCTCACGGAGTCTTTCCCCGTCAGAAGTCTCCAAGTTTACCTAGTGCTTTTGGCCAGTATTCCCAATCAGGTTCTGAGCAACAAGAAGAAGGACATAAGAAGGAACAGAAACCCAAGAAGCCAGGGAAGTACATTTGCCAATACTGTGGAAGGGCATGTGCTAAGCCCAGTGTCCTCAAAAAACACATCCGGTCGCACACAGGAGAACGTCCCTATCCCTGTGGCCCCTGTGGTTTTTCATTCAAAACCAAGAGCAATTTGTATAAGCATAGAAAGTCTCATGCTCATGCTATTAAAGCAGGACTTGTTCCATTCTCTGAGCTGGCGACTCGCACAGACATTGATCAGGCATCTTCAGTTGGTGAGGCAGAGGTACATTCTGATGGGGAACAAAGTACTGACACTGATGAAGAAACTGCGGACGGGGCTATGTACCCTGACAAAAGTAGCCCTGTACCTCAGCTATCATTTGAGTCTGACAAAAGCACAATAGAAAAGGGTGGAGAACCAGCATATGCAGACTCAGCAGAAGAACTGGCCATGGCGTCTATGAAAGTGCCTCTCTTAATTGTCCCAAAACAGGGCCTTCCATCAACAACCATTGAGTGTACCCCGTTCACAGAAATGAAGGGATCTCACATTGGAGGACAACTGATCCGGGGAGATGAGTCACATACTATCAAACAGAGGCTTGCTTTGAGACTAAATGAGAAAAAGGGTCAGGACTCAGAGCAGTCTTTGAATCTCCTGAGTCCACACAGCAAAGGCAGCACAGACTCTGGCTATTTTTCTCGCTCAGAGAGTGCTGAACAGCAGATCAGTCCGCCTAACACAAATGCAAAGTCATATGAGGAGATAATGTTTGGAAGAACTTGGTATTACAGACCTAACTCCAGGTCTAGACAGCCCATTACAGTTGCCATGGTTGCTACTGCCAGCCAAGACCCTCACAACAAGTCTTGTGCCATGATGGAGCTGGACATGGGAAAGATATCAGAGGATCACACATTTTTCAGAGGAGGTTCTGCAGAATCACAGATGGTTGCAGGCTGTGACCCTAAACTGTATCCTGGAGGCCCTTGCCAAAGCAATGTCAGTCTCCTAGAGGCTCCTTCTGAATCAGCGACACTCATAAGAAGTAACTCAATGCCCACACCTTCTCCAACCAACCTCAATGTTCCACCAAGTCTGAGAGGGAGTCACTCATTTGATGAGATGATGTCTCCAGATGATGTATTTTATCCAGGAGCTGCAGGTTTAAGGAGGCTAAGGAGACAGGGCGCTTTTGAGCATGGAGAATCTGAGAATTATGGAAAGATAACAGGCCTTGTGTCAACAATGAGAGTAGGCGAGAGAGGTCTGTTGATGCCTGAGTTTAAAGGTTCAGGATCAGAGCTTGCTTGTCCAGAAGCACGCACAGCTTATGGCTCCTACGGTACGAAGGTCGGAATGTCAGAGATGACCACAAGAAAACGGCGTAAAGAAAAGAGTGTTGGTGATGAGGAGGATTGTGCTGGGCAGTATGATGACACTCAAAGCGGTTCTTTTGAAACAGTTGGAGACTATGATCTAAAACAAGGAAGCCAAGAATCTTCAAGGGCTACTCCAACTGGTAAAGGATCTATGTTTAGTGGCTATAGTCCATCAGAAAGCTTTGATAAAGGTGCCGGTGTATATCCAGAGGATGTGGTGCTCATTCAAGATCCAGACAGAAAGGCCGTAGGCAATGTTATATCTGTTATTCAGCATACTAACTCGCTTAGCAGGCCTAACTCGTTCGAAAAGTCAGAGTCGATTGAACATCAATCTTACCAGCCAGAAAAACCTATTGGCCAACTCTCTGAACAGTCGGATACAGAGAACATTGAAGATGTGCAGAGTCCTGATTCGCTTCTTAGATCTGAGAGCATGGAACATCAGCAACAGAGTGACAGTGAATTAGCATCTGTTGCAGCTGGCCAGCAGTATCATATGCCTCACAAACTAGTACGGCAACCCAACATTCAAGTGCCTGAAATCAGAGTCACAGAAGAGCCTGACAAGCCAGAAAAAGAACCAGAGGTGCCACCAAAAGAACCAGAGAAGCATGTGGAGGAATTTCAGTGGCCGCAGAGGAGCGAAACTCTGTCCCAACTCCCAGCAGAGAAATTGCCCCCAAAGAAAAAACGTCTGCGTCTTGCAGATATGGAGCACTCATCTGGGGAATCAAGCTTTGAGTCTACTTGCACCAGTCTTTCAAGGAGCCCAAGTCAAGAGAGCAATCTGTCCCATAGCTCAAGTTTCTCAATGTCTTTTGATAGAGAGGAAAACATAAAATCAGTCTCACCAACTAAGCAAGATGAGTTTAGTAAACAATCTGAATTTTTAACTGTACCAGGAAGTGGACATTCTCTGTCAATACCAGGCCATCATCATAAAGAGATGCGGCGCTCTTCATCAGAACAAGCACCTTGCGCTTTACCTACTGAGGTACCAGAAATCCGTAGCAAGTCATTTGATTATGGAAGTCTTTCAAGCTCTTCAAGACAAGGAGAGGTATATGCCAGTGCATCAGCCATGAAGGAACGCAGACGTGGATACCTGGTTAGACAGGCATCCCTGAGTGTGTACCCTGAAGTTGTACTTCAAGAGCAAGGTTCTGAGTTGAATATCAAGCAAGAGCATTCCGATCAACATGGGTCACCATCATCTTGGCAAGGCACCTCATCTCACTCTGCAGTTGGCAGTGACTTAGTAAGACCAAAGAGAAGTGGCCAGCCAGTTCTCGGATCACATCAGCTGTTGCAACAAAGCATCAGTGAAGACAGCCAATCAGAAGACATTCTGCAGAAGTCACCTCGCTTGCCTGGGCAACTGTCAACAGATAGCGAGGCCTCAATACACGAGCACATGGGCCAGGATGTAATGCAGCAGTCCTCACTTCAGAGTAGCTTGGCATCATCTGCCTTTTTGCCATTTCAGACAGTGTTCTGGCATCCTGAATCAACACCACGGCCCAAACAGCACGTGTCTTTCCAAACGCATCAGCTACCGAAACTACATATCAGACAGCCAAATCTGCAGCCCATGCTACAGAAATCCCACCAACCTATTAATCAAATCCAGGGGCAAAGTGATTTAAAGACTGATAGTGCAAGTCATAATTATCCATATCTTTTAAGAGCTTCTCCACAAAATGTTGGAACGTTCTCATCAAAGGTGCTCACAACAAGCTCAGTTTTCTTACAACAAGTTCAGCCAGTCTTTGCCACTCAGAATGTAGGTTCACAGCCATCGCTCCCAGGAATGCTGGTCCCTGTAAGGATCCAAACAAATGTGCCATCATATGGTAGTGTTATGTACACAAGTGTTTCACAGATTCTTGCTACTCATGCTCAGAGCACTACATCTGTCAGAATAATATGTTCAGACAATGCATCTACTAGTTCTCTAGGCATGTCCTCAAAACATCCAATAGGTTTCAACTTGTCCAAGATATTAGGCCATCCCGAGACACCTTTGCAATATCCACTTTGGAAAGTTCCGGAACCATCTGGGAGACTGAATACAGGCATACCTTTGTCTTTGACATCAGGAACTATCTCAACTACAGATGCGTCCTCCAGTATTGGAGGGAGTAAGAGAATGTTGTCCCCAGCCAGTAGTCTTGAACTCTTCATTGAAACCAAACAACAAAAACGGGTCAAGGAAGAAAAGATGTATGGCCAAATAGTGAAAGAGCTAAGTGCAGTTGAGCTGAGTAACTCAAGTGCATCAAAAGATAGTGACACACCCCCTCAATCTGATCTTTTAAAGAGAGACGACTCAGTAGATGATCAGGAGAGGATGTCCTCATCTCCACCAGCTAATTTTCCACCATCTAAGTTCCCTGTGCACCCCTGTGCATCTAAGTTACCTGCTGTGCCACCCACAGACAGCTTTACCCCACCTCTCCAAATTGTTACAAACACTTCTAAAAGAGCAGAATCCCCGGAGGAGCTGGATGTAGACGAAGCCACTCCAGAGGCAAGTTCAAGCCCACAATCAATGGTGTCCTCAAGTGATCCTCAAGAAGAACTAAAGCAGACCATGGGCAGTAAGATCCCTGTAAACATGCTGGTTCAACTTGCTGCTAGTCAGAGTGGCGGTGTGGTGGGGAGCACTCTTCTGCTCACTGATTTGGCAGATGTTCAACAATTCTTTCAGTTTCCGAGTCTTCGCACGACAACAAGTGTCAGCTGGTGCTTCCTAAATTACACCAAACCAAACTATGCTCAGACAACTCCGCTAACCTCTGTTTATGGCTCTTGGTGTGTCAGCTCCTATAACCCTAACCCACTCAGTCTCAGCACCAAGGCAACCCTGGCATTGCTTCGCTCCAAACAGAGGAGGAACACAGAAACTTATACAATGGCTGCTATGTATCAACCAGGGACTGGAAAACTCGTTTCATCCCTGTTGTGGAAGCAGAAGCTTGAACAGGTAATAAGCTTTCAGTGAATAAAACTCAAAGTTAGAGTAAGAATCCATTTAAAGTATGTATTTTTGTGTTTAATGTGAATGTTTATTATGTCCGTAGAGCACACAGTTTGACTTCTGAGTTTTTTGCAGCTTCATATCTATTTCACTTATGTTCTCCTATGTTTAGAATTTGGCCACATACTCTACATTTTTGTTTACATTTTTAGATGAAGCCGGAGCTCATGCAGCTGGATGTTGGCAAGTTTGGGAAGAAAATGAAGGGGGTGAATTCAAGAGACTCAAGAGGGAAAGAAGACCATGGAGAGAAGGAGGCTTCCTCAAAGCAGCATGAACCCACTCGCATTAAAATCTTTGAAGGAGGGTATGTGGAGATGTGTCAATATCCAGAGCATCCAACTTCATGTTTTTGGTTTGAGCTGGCTCCCTCTTTGGAAAAGTAATTAAATATTAATGTTGTGAGGCACGCATTAAAGCTTTGGAATGATATTCCCTTTAAAACATTAGTGAATATATTTCATTTCTAGCTCCTCAAACATGAGATTAAAAAAATTAAAACCTCATGAAATGACATTGATTAAACATGGAAAGATTGTTTGCCACTCAAGAAACATGTTATGCAATTTATCTTGGTTACTTTGGAAATATTTCGGCTGTGCGTTTTACATGGAGTATAACGTTTCTTCATTTATGAACGTACCCTTAATATATTGTCTCATGCATAAAGACCGCTGTGAAAATGTTTCTGTTCAGACCAGTTCACTTTAGCTGCTATAAACATTCGTCCAATATACTTGAAAGCATGATGTTAATAAAATTATTCATGTTTCAATTTCAGGTACAAGTCTAATGAGGACTATGTTTACGTGCGAGGCCGAGGTCGAGGCAAATACATCTGTGAAGAATGTGGGATCCGCTGTAAGAAGCCAAGCATGCTGAAGAAACATATTCGCACACACACGGATGTCAGGCCATATGTCTGCAAGTTCTGCAACTTTGCTTTTAAAACAAAAGGTGGGTTTCCTCTTCCATTGCTATTAGCCGCGTTCATGAAAACGTCTACATGTAGGCTTAAAAACAAACTCGATAGTTGGCAGGAAGACGTGGATCACAGCAATAGTGTTTATGTTGAGTTAGAAATGCAGACATTTGTACAGACATTTGTCTGTAGAAGAGGCAAGGTGAACTTTTGTTCCTATTAAATGTTGATAAATTGAAGGGCCAGACGTCTCCTTGCCTATTCCAAGGCAAGCCTTTAAAACTCTTTAACTGTGGTTTCAGGAAACCTAACAAAACACATGAAGTCAAAAGCCCACATGAAGAAGTGCTTGGAGCTGGGGGTGTCAGTGACATCTGTGGATGACGCGGACGCAGAGGAAACTGGTATGAATCAGTCACTGAGCACATTATGTTGAGAGCAGCCAATAATGTGATAAATACTGCGCCTTGCACGTTGCACTGGTACAGGACTATTAGCTTAATGAAAAAAAAGGAGCTCAGCCACTGCCAAGTTTTATATAAAACACCCAAATTAAAGTCTACAATAAATGTTCCCATTTGAAACACATCCATTTGAAGACCGTGGCAAAGGAACCCACTGCCCCCTTCAGTTAAGTTAAAATGTAGGGTTTACCATAGAACCTAATCTAAGTGTTGGCCCCTTTCTTCCAAATAGCAATACCTGAGCCATTTATGGCTAGAAGTCTAAGACAGCATAATTGGGGTCGCTCTCTCTGGTTGGGGTAAAAAGGTTATCCTTCTCCATCCATCACAAAGCATAATACTAGCTAACATGAGCTTCCATTAGCTGATATAACAGAATTGGCTGTTAGTATTCTCTTCCAAGTGTATTGAACAGTCTAATGTACGTTAGCAGTATTTGATTAAATCTGGTAGCTGGCCTTACATCTTTCATAAGAAACATTAGTACTAGAATTAGAACTAGAATTAGTCTTCAGTCCTCCATGTTGTTAGGATTGTGTGATACAAATAAATATGGAGGGGGGAAATAGCTAAAAAATATCTCTCAAAAAGTTTCAGTTTATGAAACACATGATATTCCTTTTGCTACATCAGAAAAGACGTGTGTTGATTTTGTCATATCTTTGTGCACTGTTAAAAAACATTTTTTCATGTTCCAGACCCCACTGAAGAAGCCCAGAGGGATCCTGGGAAGATGGGCATGTTAGAAATCATGGCGAAGCACCAGTTCTCTGATGCTGATGATTCAGACGGGCCTGAAGAAGATGGAGATGAGGTGGATGAGGATGAAGATGATGATGATGATTATGATGGAGATTCAACGCCAAAGACACGCTCTCGAAGCACAAGCCCCCAGCCCTACATCATCCCCTCGCACTCGGTCACTGCAGTTGCTGCATCCCAAGAGATTGCGCCTGAGCTTTTAGGCTCAGCCCCCAAGCAGCCTCTCCTTGGCTATATTCCTAGCCTGCCCAGTATTCAGATCACCCCACTGATACCTAGTGCAAAGGCTGGAGAGGCCCAGATGGCAGAATACCAGAAACTCCTGCAAGGTGCGCTGGGTGAAGACTACAGAACCAGACTGGAAGTGCCTAGTTCCATGGATGAAGACCTTGGCTTGTCTCCAGAACACAGCTCATCGTCCTTTGACTTTTCCCCATCTCGTCTGTCATCGCCTGGCTGTGACTCCTCACCTCTGCGGGAGCCCTCGCCCTGTAGGAGATACTTGTCTCCAAGACGGGACCTTTCCCCACGGGGTCGTTTGTCGCCAAGACGAGAGGCATCACCCCTTAGGCCTCTCTCCCCCAGGAGAGATATCTACCGAAGAGATCTGTCTCCTAGGAGGGATCTATCCCCCAGAGGTCACCTTTCACCCATCTCTCATGCAGGGAGGCCAACGTCTCCAGGAAGAGACCTCACCAACAGACGCGAACTGTCTCCCAGGAGTCGCCATAAGGGCATAATCAGACCATTGTCCCCCAGGAGGGGACTTCACCACCATAGTGGTCCTTGGACCCTAAACCAGCCTCCCCTTGGAGAGATGATTTCAGCGACTCAAAAGAACAGAAGCCAGTCAGAAATAGAAATGGTACGTGATTATTTTCTTTTATATATTCATATCATGTGATTACTTAGAAATGATTGTTATATTGGAGCTGCACAAAGTGTTCAGGTATTTAAATATGTATTGACAAAGAATATAGGCATCCATGTTTTTTCAGGGCCGATTTGGAGCCGATATTCATTTGCCATAAATTAGATTTTTGTAGTATGTACAGAATACAAAATAAAGTGCTTTTAGTTGTAGGCGGTATAGGCTGCTAAAATAGTAACTTAAACATTTGAAAGTATCTTTAAGATAATAAACAGATAAACAAAACCTTTAAATAGCTTTTTAATGACATTTAATTGTCTATGATGCTTGTAAGAAAAATGGAATGTTTGTTCTCCCCCGCATCTCTCAAAAAAGCAAAAAGCATGTTTGATTGGATGTACTTAACAAGGGGTGGGACACAAACAGAATGCTGGTTGGTTGTACTCCATGAGTCATCCACATTTCTAACAGTCCAGTAACACTGTGGGCAGGACATTGGGCCAGACTACACAAGTATGTTTTGTTGATTACGGTTGCATCAGAAATGCGCAGAAATAACAAAAGGCGCCTCTATCGGCAAGTTCATATGCTCCGATAACTGGAAAAATGCTGAGTATCGGCTCAGATTATTGGGCTGATAATCAGTTGACCACTAAAAGAGACATTAGTCTGGAAAACGTCCTGTAACACCTTGTAACATTCAAAAATGTATAGGCAGCTGGCATGGATTTTGTAGTGGTTCTCCTGTCTTTGCCCATCTTAGTAATGGACAAGCCATTCTGTATATACACTGGTTGATTCCCAGTAGTGTCCCTTATTTTAGTGAAAAATTGCTTGTATTTCTGCTGAACTGACATATAAAAAATAATGAACAGTGTCTGTAATGTAAGCTTGGCCCTTGTCACTGTTCTATTGTTCACTGGTCTGTTCGCGTTTTCTTTTTGTGGTTCCCAGTGCGAGAAAAGACATCAGCGGGTTCATTGTTTGATTTTGTAAATGGGCTGATTTAGACAGAATTGTTTTGATATTTCTTATTAAGTGGACATGAATACCATAATCTCTTTATATGAATTGATTTACCCATTGGTCAGCAAAGGTTGTGTACAGAGATTTCATGACAGAGTTATAACTCCATCCCCTCACTATCATTCTTTTAGGATCAAAGGAAGAACTGTCATCACCAAGGAGATCACAGCACCGAGACTCCCTGCACACACCAGGGCCTGTTTAGCCACCTACCCCTTCACTCCCAGCAACAGGTCCGCACGCCATTCCCCATGATTCCAATTGGTGGTATCCAGATGGTACACTCTGTCACAGGCCTGGCCCACCCCTCCCGTCTCCCTCTTCAGAAGAGCACTTCGGAGGAGTCCAGCACCAGCGAGGTGTCCTTCCACCTTTCAGAGGGCCGTGGGGCCAACCACAGCAGCCGAGGTGCAGAGGATTCAAGTCAAGCTCAGGAGAAGGCGGCATCCCCCAAATCTACATCCTCTGCCCCCTCGCCTTCTTCTCAGAATTCCGGAGAAGACAGCAGGGAACAGGGTGACAAAGAAACCAAGCAGGAAGAGAGCATCCAGACATGCACTAAGGCCATTGCTTCTTTATGCATTGCTTCAGAGGAGCCTCCAGAAAAGCTGGCTGGTGCTGTTGAGCAGTTCCACCAGTCTCACTCTCCCACAGCCCAACAAGAAAGTGCACCAAGCAGGCTTCAGCACTTCAGTAGCTCAGAGATCAGGCATCCCTTACACTCCGGCATCGAAAGTGGTGTGTCCGCCACATCAAAGACGCCCGCAGCAGGCCAATCCCCTCTGTATGGTGCGGAGGCGGCAGAAAAATCGCATGGCCAACAGGGCCATGGCGAAAAGCCATGCAGCACAAAGAAAGACAAAGAGTCCACAAAAGACAACACTGACAACAGGTGAACAATGCTGAAAGGGAAGGGCAGCAAATTACACCCATACAGTACGTTTACACACACAAACACACATACGGTCATACTCGAACAGTCTTTAAACAAGCAAACTGGTTAGATATTCAATAGTTTCAATGTACATGTACAGTGTAGCATGCCTTTTATAACCTGGTTTGCTATTTCAACTATGATTACTTTCTTATTTAAAATTTCAGAGAATATATGTTAACTTATACCTGTATATGAGCCTGACCAAAATTGCTTATGGACTCTGTCTGGTACTTTTAAATGTACAGATGTGTGTGCCTTTTCTTTACTTTAATGCTTATATTCTTATAAGCATACGAAACAGGAAGACGTGTAAATATATCAAGTTTTGTGTATCTGCTTTGTATTAAATGCAATTTGCCGTCTTTTTTGGACACCCGAGTCTGAATGATGTGAAGTATCAATATATGTAAGGTTGCACTAAAACATATTTTTATATGAGTGAAATTAAATGGCTTTTTGTGTACAGCAGCAATTCTATAATACTATTTATTGTATCATGTTTCATAAATTGTACATTTTTCTTAATGTCGTGGAGGCCTTTTCTATGTAAAGCATGGGTTTTGCTATTGCATAAATAGAGCAAATATATATATACTGTAAAATGGCTTTATATATTAGAAATATGTTATTCATATACTTCTAAGTAAACTTGTTTTACTTATATATATATATATATATATATATATATATATATATATATATATATATATATATAATTTAAGTAAACATATGTTTATACTATCTCGTATACATAGAGACTATATATCTGCACTTATGTTTTAGATTGACACCCACATACAGTATGGTAGTTAGCTCTAAGTGCTTGTGCCCTCCCCTTTCCTGTCCGCTGAAGAGGCTACACTAGTTGTGAGTTCATTGCTCTTTTATGTAGAACTGTCAAGCATTAAGTGAATCAACTTGTCCACTTGTGCATTTCCTCCAAAGCATACTGAAGTAGTCGTGAAATATTAAAGGTATTTTGATCTTCTGTGAATCATGTTGCTTGAAGTACTTGATTTATTGATTAGTATGGGGAACATTCCAGCAGATGTAAATATTGAATGCCCATAACTCTGTATGCTCATAATCATACGTTCATACATGGGAGGAGTTCATCATGGGCCATGCCATCAGCCCAAAACCATTTTTTTTTTGTATAATATGAAAACTCCAATTTTAAAATGCACCTTATATTTCTTAAATTGTTCAGAAAGAAAATATATATATATATATATCCCATGCTATATCAGTTTTAAAAGTGGGATTTTGAAATACAGATGCTTTTTCAAAAATCTGTCTGTGTTGAAACACCTTACCTGAACTGGAGTACGGAGCCAGAGCACTCTGCTGTGTATATCTGTAATTTGTATTACGTGTATATGATCTATGTAATTTACTCCTTGGACATTTTTTGTCAGTAGTCCCTGGTATTCACTTTTAACTGTATTAACATGTTGTTAAAACCTAAGGTATCAAAAGCACAAATCATTGTAAGGAAGAAAAATATATAAAAAATGGGTAACTTTGTGATGTCCGGTGCAAAATATCATATACAATTTTGACAATGACAATACAGGTTTAAAAAAAGCAAAAACAAAACAAAAAAAAACAAAAACAAACAAAAAAACTTGAGGATTGTTGTTTTCAAATAAATACAACTATGAGAACTTTGCATGTCCTCGATGCTTTAATTGTCTCCTGAATGAATGGTCTGTTATCACAGTACACTCAGTAACCCAAATCTTACCTACTTTTATACATGTCTGCAAACATATCTGTCAAAATTCCATCTCTAGCTCTAACATGATACGTGTGCAAAGGTTTTGAGATCTAATTACAAAGCTTACAGTTCCTCAAACACACTTGGATGACTAATTTTAGCCTGTCACTGGTTTTGATCAGCAGGTAGCGTACAGTACATTCATCTCAGCTCTAATATGAACTGACATAAATAGGTTGATTTGATTCATTTTTGATTTTTACTACTTAGATCAAGCTGTGTTTGCTTCTCCATTGGTGCTATTATAACCCTCCCATTAAAAGGCTTCGAATTCAGTGGTCTGCCAGCAAACTTTGACAAACTTACTCTGTTGGCTTTCATTGATGTTGTATTAATGAAGAGGAAAATTATACTCAAAGCACCCACCACCCACAACTTCAGTTTGTCTTAGTTACCAATCTCCAAAGCAATCTGTTTTCGTTTGTTAAGACTCACATCTTCACCTGTGACCAAGGTGCGAAATGCAGAGGGGTAGTTAGAGATCCTCTTGGAGGAATTGAATGTCTCAAAGTCAAAATTCTGGGGGATCCCTTAAAAAAAACCTTATCTTGACAATAAAATGTATCTTGAAAATGTTTAATTTTGAATTTGGGGGAAGGTCATTGTTTAGCCGCTTCACCCACAATCTTCAAGCCTCTGTCTTCAGTGTTCTTGACCGTTCTTAATCTTACTAGTGATGCAATACTGGTCTGCCTCAGGGTGGTGCTGTAGCAAATTGGTTTACCCAGTTGGTCCTGGGAACTGTAACTATGCCCGGGATCCCTCTGATAAACTTTACAGTATGCCGCATATTTGTAAATCTGAAAAAAAAAAAAGCCCAGTTCCCCAGGAGTTTGGTGGATGGAGTGAACTGTTACTCATTTCTCAAACCGAAGACAAAAGAGATGAGAAAACAGCACTTCCCGAGGAAGACAAACTAGAAAACAGCATTTCCTGAGGAAGGCAAACTAGAAAACAGCATTTCCTGAGGAAGACCTGTTAAACCAAATGTTTTGTTGCCATTGAAGCTTTAGCCCCGATATGGCAAGTGAGTTAGCGGAGAAGTCAGCCAACATGGGACATTGCTTCAGCTCCAGCATTGAACAAATATGCACCCAAGTCTGTACTCAGCTGCACCTGACCATTTTAGTAGTATTTGCTTTTTGCCTGTCAGTCATGCATTTGTACATGAAACAGTCCCCCTGGAGTGTCTTTTTTATAATAGTTGCAAGCTAAAAAGCTTTTCAGGCTTCTTTTCTCAATATTTATGGCAATATTTGCACATTTTTATTTGGCACTTGTTTTAAGTGTGGGGAAAGTTTCCAAGGAGACTGTAGAATTACAATAATTGTGAGACTGATACACATATATGATATACTCAGCATACTTACAATGCCGAAAGCAAAAGTTTGGGTGCCCCAGTTCAAATCAACGTTTTGTCGCATTTCTAAGTGCAAATAAATGAACATATCCTCTATTAGAAAACACACAATTACTGTTTAACATAAATATATGAGTGTGTTTCATGTAGAGGATATGATCTTATTTTCACTTATAAAATAAACTACAGTCTGTTGTCAGTGTTCAAACTTCTGTAAACAACTGTATTTTGTCAACTTGTTTTGAACATAGTTTAGTTAGTTCTTGATAAAAACAAGGGAGAAAGCAAATTACAAAAAACATCGGAGGACATAGACATAAAGGGTCTTTTAAATATATCAACACCTTTAAATTCTCAAAGAAAAAGAGACTTTAATATTATATTAATGGTGAAACATTTTTCTCCAGTATGTTAAATCCAGTAAATAAAGTAAGTAGGTAAAAGTAAGTAAAGGATGTGTATCCTGTTTTCACTTAAACAAAGAACAATACATATCATTTAACCAGCAGCACCAAAACTTGGTGATCGAGTCTGAACGCCCTGGTGTTAATATTCTGGTTTTTGCTAACTCTACATAAAATGAAGGCTTTATCATACTTTCACAACAGTATTATTTCTACTCTTAACGTAACAAGGCAGCTGTAATCCTGTTCAGCAATGGCAGGGTAATTGGCATTGAACACTATGATAAAATAACATAACTCTAGATTCCCTATTAAGGGTTCTACACTGTAAATCTCCTACCCCACCCGACATACTATGATTGTGAAATATGATTGTGCAAGAACTGCATGCTGTTTTATAGGACAAGTAGTAGCATGCTTGCATTCAAAAATGAAGGCCATAGAATCTAAACATAGAAAGAGAATTGCAGGATCTTAATACCATACTACACGCCCAAGACTGCTGTAGCAGTCTTGCTTAATGTGATGATAGTTACGCCAAATGTGAGACATAATTATCATCTGTGATTTGTTGGATCTGATTGTTTCCTCAGGTATCATTTTAAAAATATGGGTTCCTAAACATTTAAATGATGAGGTTCTTTAAAAGGCTTATATCATTGGAAAACCAACTTTTCCTCACTTATTTTTGAATAACAGTTTAAAGTAGTATGTAAAGTTTCAAAGTGTACCTAACGTGCAGAACCCACTTCTTGAAGTCCATATATAGAAAACAGCTCCTTGTTTTTGTGATGTCACAAAACCCCCAAAACATTTGCATATATCCACCTATTCAGTCTACAGCACTTTAGCTATACCCATTCATGATACATATAGAATAGCCAATCAGAACAGAGCTCATTTACATATAAGTGTAATTAAAAAACAGTAATAAAAACAGCCTGTTTAATAAAAATAGATAAAGAAATGTTGGAAAATGCTTATGTTAATAAATGATGACTGTGTTGGGTACACATTATAAGAGCACCTCACATCACAAAACAATTGTTCTTTAAAGACCAGTCCATTGAAAGGTTATTTAGGGAAGCAAATGTGGTTTGTCTACTGAAGTACTGCGAAGCATTTTGCCGCCTTTCTTTGCTAAAATTTTACTATCCCACAGATGGATCTTGATGGACCCACAGATGGGTTCAAAATAGGTCATGAAACAGTGTGTGCTGCCTGCAAAATGAGTGTGGAGGACCAACAGAAAGTGTTGCCCCTTTCAAGGAAGCATATGTTTGGAACAGCTTACATTCCCCCTTTACTTTGTGTTTTTTTTCTCGGGCAAGTTCTTGCCAGGAAAATAAAATAAAACCACAGCCCACATTTTCCATGTGCTGTCTGTGCTCCTACATTTCTTTATTCAGTGCGGTAGCAAAGCCTGTTCTGCTGGTGACCGGATGTTCTACCATTGCCGACAGAGCCTAAGAGTAAGGCTCCTATGGGCTTGGAGGACTCTCAGTGGAGAACAAGCTTAATGCAGCCATTATGAAGAAGCTCTACAGTCGCATTTGTCTTTAAAGTATCTATGTGTGTTTTCCAAGGTTCCCCGCGTGTTTCCTATAAAGTATTGAATTCACTGCAAAATTCTTCTGCTCACTTATAAAGCTTTTAACATTCTCACTCTATCTGTCTTCTCCTTCACTATAAACTGTATGTTCTGCTTGTCCTCAGCTGATCTACTAACCCTTCCTCCTTTCAACCATCATAGTTTTGGGAATTAAGCATGTTCTAGATTTGCTCCTGGCTTCTGGAAGCAGTATAATTCTCATCTACATTTAAATCTCAAAACTCATCTCTTCTCTGTAGCCAACAACTTACCACCAAGCTAATTCACTACAAATTCTTCTCTATTGTCTACTTAACTCATGTTTTTTGTTTTCTTGTTGTCTTGTCGGTTTTATTACATGTATCATGTGCCAGGATTGTGTATTATTATTGTTATTGTTCTTGTTGTTGTTTATTAGGTTGCCGGTGTACAGATTGTATACCTAGCCTTCAGGCTTTTATATGAGCACATCAACCAGTCACGTGTGATGTGCTGCGATTGGTTTGCGTCAGTTTGAGAGTGCACCGTATTTTTTGGATATTTTAGAAAATCCAATTTGAAGTGATAAATTGATTTTGAAATGTAATGGAGTGAAATTTGAATTTCTCCAAAAGTACAGAGTACTGATACTTGTGTACAGATACCTAAAAGAAGAAGTACCTGAACAATGAACAGAGCAGAGATGATTCCATAACACTGTGTAATAAAATTTACATTCAGAATTCCGTGTATTGGAAAAGTGGCAATCAAACTGCAGGCAGGTAATTTATAAGACTATAAATAAATAATAAACTATAAATCATTTGTACATTATTCATATTGTAAATGTATTACCAAAACTTGACACAAAATAAAGCATATTGAAATATCTTCTGGTGTCTAGTCTAAAATATTCCAGTCTATACCACAACAGTTCACAACAGAAACATTATACTGGAGCCTGAGCTTTCCTAAAAGCTGATAAACAGCTGTTGAACTGATGAATAAAAATATGAGTGCTATTTCTGAAAGTAACTGCTTTCCTGCATGATAAAGATGAAACAATTGTTTTTCACTGTAATATTGATTTATGGTGAGGGTGAATTTCTGTGGAGTGAGGGCTCTTCCCCTTTCAAGGCGTCCTTGAGAGCGTGACTAAACTTATTTTCATAAACACATGCTGCCATCTGCTGGTAACATTGTGGGGGTCCTATTGCTAGTTTAATATTTGTTTTCTTATTGTTTTGATTGTATGAGTATTGCAAAAATAGCATTTGGGAATTTTCTTAGTTTTACATAGTTAACATAGTTTTTTTTCGTTTTTCAGTACTGTCACACAGAAATCTGATTCACAAATATAATACAAAATGATTATGTTTATGTTTTATAAGAGTTAGTAGACAATCATAATTTATGTCTTAATATGTGGGTCTTATCAATTCCCTTTTGTATGACACATACATACAAAAACAAGGGCATTACTGTGGAGGTATTTTTCTTTGTGGCTATAACAGCCTCAACTCCTCTGGGAAGGCTTTCCACATGATTCAGAATGGTGCCTGTGAGGATAAGTGTTGGACACTGGTGTTGGACGTGAAGGCTAATACATCCCATAGGTGTTCAGTGGGGTTGACCACTGGAGTTCCTACACACCAAACTCATCAAACCACGTCTTTATATGAAGTGCCATACTGGAACAGAAAATTGTCTTTCCCAAACTGCTGCCACAGAGTAGCAACCTTCAGTGGAACTAAGGAGCTGAACCCAAACCCTGAAAAACAACCTTGCTATCTCATTATCCTTCTTTCACCAAATTTTACTGTTGGTGCTATGTGGTCTGATAGGTAGCACCCTCCTGGCATACACTAAGTCCTAATTCGCCCATTAGCGTGCTATATAGCATTGTGTGATTAATCACTCCAGCAAAAGTTTCCACTGCTCTAGAATCCAGTGACGGTATGCTTCACACCTCTCCAGCCGACACTTTGCATTGCGGATAGTAATTGTTTCACTAGCCGCTCAGCCATGTAAACTCTGAAGCTTTCGACATACCAGAGGGAATTTGGAGCTCTGTGTTAAGTGATAAAACAGAGAGTAGGTGATTTTTATGCAGTACATGCTTTAGCACTCGGCAGCCCCACTCTGTAAGCTTGTGTGGTCCATTGCTTTGTGGCTGAGCTGTTGTGGCTCCTGGATGCTTCCACTTCACAACAACAGCACTAACAGTCAACCATGGCAGATCTAGCATGGCAGAAATTTCACAAACTGTCATGTGGCAAATGTGTTGTATGACAGTGCCTTGTTTAGAGTCAGTACGGCCTTCAATACGACCCATTCTGCTGCAAGTGTTTGTCTATGGAAATTAGATAGGAATAGAACCAAATGATGCTGAAACTGAACAAGAACTGGGACGCACACATGCTTTTGGCCATACAGTGTAACCTAACATGTTCTCTACAGGCAAAACAAATATGGCATCATCGAGCATCTGCACACTCGGATTACATACAGAATAAACATATCTAGCTAGCTTACACCTACACCTTAGCTATATGAAGGACTTGGCACGTGAGCAAATGAATACGCATGCAAAGGGCACGCATGTGGGCAGGTCATAGGGTAGATAGGTAGGTAGGTAGGTAGGCCATCCAATCATTTCATTTGATCAAATAAAAAACTACGCCTTCACATTTACAGTAGTTTATCCTTGTAGAGATGTGTACTACGGAAAATACACAATAAATCTTTCCGTAAGCCTCACTGCTGAGTCTATGATGGACACACAGGCCTTGTTCTTACAGAGAGGTCTGCCCACACATGGTGATAACGGGAACCAGATGCACTGAGGATAGTAACGGTTACAGAGTCAGACTAATGACTCTGTTTACTGTTATCCCTCTCCAGGATCTCCAGGATTCTCTGAGGCACATGACCAAAGAAAAGAGTTATGATCAATAAAATTATTAAGCCTGTTAGCCATGCTAATTTGAGCTCTATTTGATGAATGATCGGAAGTGATCTGAAATGTATGTTGTAGCTTCATGTATGTTCTCCTGACACTGACTTTATTACATCGTGTTCACTTTTACTCTGAATAAAGGGTTCAAAGGGAATGACCAAAAGCATGATGGGTTATCAAACTGTAGCATATTGGTATGTGTTGGAATTCTATTCTACCGTAACAGTGAGTCCACCCGTTCATTCCTTCCTCCCTCAGTATGAAAGGTGCCGCTCTCCGTCGAATGAATTGTCCAGTTTCCAACATATATTTTTTTCACCTTCACAGACCGATGCTACCCACATGCTCTGTTTCAGTATCATAACTCACTCTTTTGACTGAGCCCAGTCAGAAGGATCTGAGGTGCAGCAGAAGGGAGAGTGCTGCGCTCAAGTCGGGCAGCTTTAAATCGTGATCACGGCTGCCACCTTCAGAAAGATTTATTTGGAAACATTACGGGAAAGAAGAACATCAATTTTGTTGTGATGGGCTGGGGAAAGGCTGGAGGCATGCAGACCCATACAGAAAGGTTACTTCCCATCTGCAGAGCAGGGCTTTGGGAGACTGAGCTGGTGTCAAGCCAGTCTAACATTGGGCAAGGACCTTTTCCATTAATGCAGGCTTCTGAATCACTCAACCAACAAGCTTCACAGTGTCACTTATAGTGCCAGAACAAACACAGGACCTTGACACACCAAGCTGACACTTAAGATCTAGTGGCACCCATTGCAGATTGATGATTGTCTTCTGTTCCTACACCACTGCATGTCTTCTGTGTAAAAAAAAAAAGTTGCACTTGCACTTGAACAAAGACTACAGCTGATGTTCAACATGCACTTACATTCTGTGCCTGTGTACAAGAAATTAAGTCTCCATGCCAGGAGGTGGCAGTAATCTGTAGGAAATATTTTATACTTTCATAACACTTAAGACAGTCATAAACATTTCTGGCAGCATTTGAAAT
Source organism: Semaprochilodus insignis (assembly GCA_034552555.1). NCBI lineage: Eukaryota > Metazoa > Chordata > Actinopteri > Characiformes > Prochilodontidae > Semaprochilodus > Semaprochilodus insignis. The sequence continues at coordinate 12,409,087 of CM067481.1, read as the reverse complement.
GAGCCAGGGTGCTCGGCGCAAAGCTAGCAAAAGCTCACCAGCAAAGCCAGCATATGTTTTGAGTGCTGATATGTGGATCAGGAGCAACGGAAGTCATTACACTGTTCATCTCCAAAACCAGTGAATGTGTTGTTTTGGTTGCTGGTATGCTGGTTGACCAGCATGATCATGCTGGGTGAACAGCCAAACCAGCAGCAAACCAGCTGCAGATTAAACCAGACTGTAAAGTCTAAACTGTTTTATTATGCAAGGAGAGACAAAATTGAACTTGGAGATCCCATGTCATTCCCTTGAGTAAAACTGTAATACCTCTGACAAAATAAATGTTTTTGTGTCACATTTAATTTAACCCGTCACATTTAACCCGGCATGAATTTGTAACATAACCACAGATCATTTTTAGTAAGCAGAACTGCCACTATAAAAATGTTACGGGTTTGTCAAACGCTAGAGGGTGTTTGTAAATGAGTCCAAAATGAATGGGCTCCTGCAATCTGTTATAGTGTGTAAATGCTTAATCATTTGTAAAAATGCATCTAAAAATGTGTCCTATTTAGCCAAGGAGATGATCAAAAAAAAAAACCAAACAAACAAAAAAAAAAACAGAAAACTACTGATGAGTTGTCTTTTACTTTCTAATGGAATGCATCCTTCTACTTTCCAAAATGTATATCCTGCACAAATGGTTAGAAACATTCTATCACCTATCATCTTTTTTCGTTCACCTGTGTGGCGTATCAGCAACCACAGTTTAATAAAAGGAAGAACCTAAAAGTCTAAACACAATTCAGACAGTTTCAGAAAATAAATAAATAAGAGCTCAAATATAGGTTATACAATTAGCTTCAGTTTCTCTGCTTCTGCACTGATTTGCTGGGCTGAATAGCCATTCAGAGTACTATTTTATGGACGACGGTCAGCTACCGATGCTCAGTAATGCCCTGGCAGTGGCAGACGGCTGATTGCCTGCCTTGGTGAGTCGTGGCCAGAAAGCGTCACTGGTTGGAAACTATTATTGATGTTAACATAGTAGAGATTCTTAAAACATCGTAAGTAGGTACAAGCAGGCTGAACAAAGATATCTAATATATGGAAGAGATAATAGTTTAGCTGGTGGGCAGGGTGGCCAAGCAGCAGGCAAACAGTGGACAAGGCAATAGAGTCAATGGAATCCCAGCATGACTCAGTAAACATATGGTGAAAAATCTGTTCCTTATCTCTTCAGAGGACTCCCAGGCTGGCTTTGGCTAAGGTATGCCCAGCAAGCCATTGCAGACAATGTGTGCACTTCTTAGCGTGCTGACGCATGTTGGTCCAGGGGAGAGCTGTAGAACTGGCCACTCTCACACTGACCTTTATATTTAGAAAGTGTTGTCGTCATCAGATCCGAACTGAGGATTTTCCAAATGTCAGTGCACAGAACAATCTGAGTGGAACCAAATATCTTCAGAATCAGGATCAGAGTGACTTATGCAAAGTATTTTACATATACAAAGACTTTGTCCTAGTGAGTGCATGTATGCTTGGCATGTAACATATTGAACAAACCAGAAAAGCACACAGACAAGTCTTGTTAACAAGTCTTTAAGAGACAAATAAAATAAAAACAGAATAAATATTAACTACAAATAATCAAGAACAAAAAGGAACCATAAAGTGCCAATGTAAAAGGAGCTAAAGAGATGTGTAAATATCTGTCTATAAACAAATACGAATGTCAACACATATGCAGGTCTGAGAAGACATATCATTAGTTCACTCATCTGCTAAGTCACTTATCCTTTTGAGTTGCAGGGTGTGCTGGAGCCTATCCCAGCTCTCATTGGGCCGAAGGCAGGCCAGTCTATCACAGGGACATATACATTCATCCAGTCAAAAAAAGAGTAATGAAGTAATGAATGTAATGAAGCAACCGACAAGAATGAAACTTGGTGGGTAGGTTTGACATTGTGAGACATGTGAATGATTCAAGTTTCACCATCTACCGTGCATGTGACATAAGCAAATGCAGGCTGTAACGCTGTACCTGACTGACCCAACAGCCACAATTGTGGACATTCAGCGAGCACAGATGCCCTCCATGAGTCATCCTGTTAGTGCCAGCACCACTGGCAGACACTACAGCTCTGGGGAAAAGCTGTTAACGCATCTGGTTGTCCTGGTTTTGACGACCCTTATCTTTTACCAGAGGGGAGTTGCTGGAAATGGTGATGTCCAGGATGAGAGGGATCAGCTGTAATATCGCCTGCGTGCTTTATCACCCTGCTGTAGTAGATCTCTCGAAGCATTGTCAGATTACTCCCAATGATCTGCTCTGATGTCCTAATTACGTGCTGGAGTTTGACTCATTCTTGACTTGCCTTTGTATGTTAAATGCATGTGTATGTTACTTATAGGTTATTTCTAGGTGTTCTCTAGCTTTTATTGCACTGGATTTTTTGCTATGGACTCCTCTTCAGCCCCCAAACCTCCTGGATTTATACAACAGCCACTGCCTGAGGAAGATGAGGAGGATTTTAAAGGACTCCGCCCACCCAAGCCACTTTCTGTTCTCACAGTTGTTGAGCAGAAGGAGGTTCAGAAGCATAAAGTCCAGAACCAGCCAGTAGTGCTGATGCATCGGTCAGTAGGATTGTCACTACACATCGCACCTAAATCATCATCACAATGATCTCCATGGACAATCTACACCCTTACTCTCACCATCACTCTGCACTTTTAGCATATCTATACCTGTACATATAGACTGACATATTGTTTATCTTCAATCCATATATTGTATATCTGGAATATACACTCAACATCCAAAAAAAAATTGCACCCAGAAGGAAGTATCGTATTGCAGTGTTATTCGGAAGGAAGATAAATGTTAGGATACGTCTCAGTGTGAAGTTGTAGAGGTTCCTAATGGTGTCCTGTGATAATCCATCCCATGCAGATTAAATATTCTCAAGCAGTTCCTGCAGATTTTGTGGTAGGGGTGGAGTTGGAGTGACACCAGGCCTTCAGTACATATGACACGTCAGAACAACCTGTTCATCTCGGCGCTGACCACGGTGCCTTCACACACATATTCAGTGGGCATCTACACCATGACAAAAGCAGGACTCGTCACTAAAGATGACCTGCTGCGATTCTGAGTCACTCCATGACATTCTGGCACCCACTGCAGTTTTTGGCGATGTTGATGTGGTGTTAAGGGCAGTTGTCGTAATGGTCATGCATGTAGTTCTGCATTGTGCAGCCATGGAGGTCATCACTGCTCGCTGAATGTATATATATATATATATATATATATATATATATATATATATATATATATATATAATGATGTATGGATGTATACCCTGTATCTCCATGTATCTATACTTATATCATGGCTTCTATTCATAACTTTATAATACTGTTATATAAAACCGCATATTTAGATAATCAGAGTGATTCTGGTACTGAAAGGGTCTTTCTGGTCCGGTGCACTGATGAAAAAAACAACATGGGGCTGGTGCAGAGATGCCCACCAGGATCAAAGGAGGACAGTGTATCCAGTGGGGCACACCAAGGTGCTGCTGTACCTGCTGCTGAGAGAGGACTGACACAGTCCTGATGCCCTGAGAGAGGACTCACGGCAACCGCTGCTGAGGATAAGGCACTCTGTGGCACTTGTGCTGGCCAAGTGTTGGTTCCCAGAAGAGGGAGTGTAACCCTCACAGCACAGATCCTTGAATCTTTTAATTATGTTATGCACCATAGAAGGTGAAATATCCAAACCATCCCTAACGGTTTCTTTGAGCAACAGTGTTTGTAAACATTTCAATATTTTTTCACATTATTCACATTTTTTGCATTTGTTGGCAAACCATATGGAAGTTTGATATTTGGCAATATATGCATTTAAAATACAGTATAGCATACATGGACCTCCTTTTATTCAAAGCATATTTGTCATATATAAACATACTGTATATGTGATGCATATTGCAACCTACTTGAATTTGGTCATTTTCAAATATGAGACACATATTTCAACCTCTACAAACATCTATATTTAATCATGTCTATATTTTTTATGTCAGCTTATAATATACGGATAATATATGTTTTTTGGTGCCCAAACTGGTGCATAAGCATATATACATCTGGATATTAATGTAAATAGCTTAACAGATATGAAAAAGTGTTCCATTTTGTCAAACCTAAATAAAAATATCTTCCAGATACTTCCTAATGAACTGAAATGGTCTACTGAATGCCGCCATCTTAGATTAACCCCTATTTTTTCAAATGAGAAGGTAGGTGTGTGACACACCAAACCAGAAAAACACTACTGTGCTTCATGTTAACAATACTTATTCGTTCAAGAACATTATTCGTTCCTATGTTTAAACAGCGATTTTTCTTCTGTACAGGTGATGTGAAGGGTGGTATTATTCCAGGCAGAACACTGACATTGTCCTAACATCAGGTGAACAAAGCACATGTGTCATGACCAAAGACTTCAACCCGAAACATGCATGCCGGTTAGGTTTTTTTTGTCCGACTTGCGTCTGCACCGCCTGCTAATCACGATGACATACGCCGTCATAATCTCGCGAGCGCGAGGCTGCTGCAGATTTCATAGCCGGTCGCTGCAGTTGCTCTTTGCAGGCTGCGCGAGCTGAGAGGTGGATTCATGACGACAGGGGTTAAAAGCTCTGTTGACACCTCGGACGTTTGTATTTATTCTAAAACTTAAATATCTGTTATTTCTCTTATAGGCTCTATTTGTACAATAACAATGTCATGCTCTCTGGTAGCATGATACTTTATTTTCTTTATCATTTTAATTATAGCATTTCATGTCAGAACTATAATTTGAACTATAAATATGTATTGAAAAGACTCCAGTCCAAGACTGGTTAAAACTTTTTCATACCAATCTAGAAAACGAATGAACGATAAATAAAACTTTTAAAAATAGTGTTTACAGATACTACAGTTTAATACTTTTTGATCACCTATAGTGACCACGGTGAATCTGGAAAACAAACGCTGGGCTTAACCTGCAACAGCGATCAGGAATGGTGTATTTAACCTACAGATGATGATATAAAGTATTTTCACTTTTGCTGTTCACCATATTTGATTTCATGCAATAGCAGAGGAATGTCTATTGCATCAACGCAAACACTGCAAGATCTGCCATTAGCTCACGTGGTTTGCAAGTGGCGACTTTCCGACTTAACAGCTCTTTCCTCTCTCCTCCTCCAAACTGCAATCGGCTGTTCTCGTTGACCATCAAGGCGAGGCGCAGTTCCTCTCGAACCCCAATGTCTTTAGGATTCTTTAGCCACAAGCGACCTCTTGTGGTCAACCTCAGGGTCACAGTTGTGTTGGCAAACAGGACATAACTAGTACTGTGCCTTCTGGAATTAGTAGAAATTCATTAAAAATCAACATAAGCTAAAAAATACCCTATTCCATTTTCATACTCTGACCTTACCACCAAGACTTAGCTCAGGCATTCTCTAGTATTTGGTACAAAATCCAATAATAATATAGACCAAGCTGTAATTGAATGATAAACTGGTTTAATCATGGCACACTTGTTTAGATACATTCTGTGGCAAAAAAATATATACGCAATGTCACATTAAGCGTACAATAAAGTCACTGAGGTTTTCATTATGATCCATGGCTGTATGCTTCACTTTATGTACCTGTATATATCTCTGAATATATAGCTCTGAAATAACCAGATATCTCTGAAATAACCAATCTCAGAGATATCTGGTTATTTATATCTCTGAAATAACCAATCTAGATAATTAGAAGGAGTTGTCTACATATAGCCATGTAGTGCAGAACATAGTAGCATATATTCTACTGTTACATGGCCAAACCTATGTGCACAGCTACACATCACATTTCATATGTGGTTGTTGAAATCTCATTCCAAAACTATAGGAATGACTCCCCCTTTCGGTAGTGCAGTGACACCAACTAGGTTATTGTGTGTGTTGCGCTGGCATGAGTGGACCAGATACAGCAGTGCTGGAGTGTTCAAAAACTGTGTCCACTCACTGTCCACTTTATTAGACACTCTACCTTGTTGGCTCTCTTTGTAGATGTAAAGTCAGACTCAGTAGCACCTTTGTTACTGCACAGTTTGTGTTGGTCATCCATTAGTCTTAATCAGTGGTCACCAGAGGCTGTCCACATGAAACGGGGTAACGAAGTATGCAGAGAAACAGATGGACTGCAGTCTGTAATTGTAGAACTATCAACTGCACCTAAATGGTAGGTGGAGCTGACATAATGGACAGTGAATGCAGATACAAGGAGGTGTTCCTAATAAAGTGCTCGGTGAGTGGACCATCCAAATGTATTCCACACACTAAGGCCATCATGTATTTTCAACTGCATTTCATGAAAACATTTAATATACACTGTATTTCTTTTCTGCATAGAGAAGTTGCAAGTAATGGGAAGAGATTTTGAGTTGGAAATTTCTAAGCTCCTGAGCACAACTCCTGAATCAATTCCAATCATTCTCACCTGTGAAGCAGACCCAGCAGGTGCAGAGAAACGTTTAACTTCCCTCCAATAGTGGGGGAGCTGGCACTATTTACTGCCTTACAAAAGCTGCCATGAAGGCACCAGCCCTTCACATCTGGGACCATGAGTCTAAAACAAGTGGGAATGTATGGCCTGCTCTTTCTTGTAGTTGGTTTGTGTAAGGCTCAGTTTTCTGAATGGCAAGAGTTGACCCATGATCAGGAGCCAGCAAGAGATGACCAGTTGTTGCCTCTGGTGCAGGACACTGTGCAGGACTCTCTGTTTGTAGATGCCTGGCAGGCTATTCAAAGCCCAATGAATGTTCCGTCCAAGCCAGTAAAGCAGAGACCAGTGAAGAAGCTGACATGGCATTTTCCCCAAGTTCCAGAGACGTCTGTACAGTTGAAAATGGATTTTGAGTTGCGACAGCCTACGCGTCCCGATAGTGTGGGTGCTCATTGTGAGGAGAATCTAGTGCGTGTTGTAGTTAAAAAGGACTTGTTTGGAACTGGGGAGCCAATAAACCCTTCATTTCTCAGCCTTGGTGGTTGTGCAGCGATTGGAGAAGACCTTCATGCTCAGTTTCTTGTCTTTGAATCTGATCTGCAGGCCTGTAATAGTGCATTAATTGTGAGTTTAACTGCAGGTAAAATGACAATTGTCAGCCTGTGTCACTGTCAAGGTCTGTAATGATACTCACTCACTCTTGGGGGGGGGGGGGGGGCGGATTCTCCAGATAACCAAGGATGAGCTTGTCTACACCTTTACCCTTCACTATGCCCCAGAGCCTTTAGCGGGTACACCAATTGTAAGGACTGGTGGTGCTGCAGTTGGTATTGAGTGTCACTACTCCCGGTAAGCACCAGTCTTCAATGAACATTGAGTGATCTTATTCAAGATGCTGTGGTGGGAATACAGTTTGTGAATATATATATTTTTTTTTATTATTATTATTTTTTTTTTTTCCCTCCTCTCTCTTCCCCCTCCCCCCCCTTAACACTGCCTCCAGAAATCACAATGTGAGCAGCAATACTCTGGCACCCACTTGGATACCGTTCACCTCTACAATGGCTGCTGAAGAATTCCTGGTTTTCTCACTTCGACTCATGACTGGTTTGTAATATAACAATGTTGTGCTGTGAAAGGTCTTCTGAATTAATTCTCAGACTGTCTTATTGTCTCACAGATGACTGGGAGTTTGAGAGGCCATCAAATCAGTACTTCCTGAGTGAGTTGATGAACATTGAAGCCTCTGTGAAGCAGTTCAACCATGTGCCTCTAAGGGTTTTTATTGATAGCTGTGTGGCCACGGCTGATCCAAATTTGAATTCTGTCCCCAAATACTATTTCATTGAGAACCATGGGTAAGCAAGTCTGGCTCATAAACTGTTCAGTTCAGTCAACAATTGGCTGATTTTTGTGTTCCTACTAGATGTTTGATTGATGCGAAGATCACAGGCTCCAAGTCTCGGTTTATGCCACGTTTTCGGCAGGACAAGCTGCAACTTCAGTTGGAAGCATTTAGATTTCAGAATCAGACTGATGATACGGTATGTATATTTAATACATGTACATTCTACAGCCAGATTAAGTGGCAGATGTTGTGTAAACCCCCTAAAACTGCTGGAGTCAGATGTGCAGGACTCTAGAGCAATGCAGTTTGTGAATGCTAATGTTTTTACAGATCTACATCACATGCTTCTTAAAGACTGCGGCTGTTCCCTCATCGGCTGACGTGGAGCACAAGGCTTGCTCCTTCTTTTCTAATGGGTAAGCTATCCTACAAAGGAACAGCTGCACTCTCAGTATTTTGTTCTAATTGAACATGACTTCCCAGGTGGACTGCTGCAGATGCTGACCAGGCAGCATCTGATCAAGTTTGCAGTTGCTGTGATGAGAGCTGTGGCTTCCATGAGGAGAGAGAAACTTCTCCTGCTGCAGGTAAGTGTAGAAGTCTCAGCAGTCATGAGCGTCACTACAATTTCCATGTGACTTGAGATTTTCTGTCCTTTCCCTCCTGCTCTAGCTTTGGGGTGGGAAGAAAATGTCTCTATTGGTCCCATTGTGGTCAAAGAACTAACCCCCATCAACAACCAGGAGGTGTCGGAATAACTGAAATAAAGTTCTTTAACCAGTATTTGATTCTCATGGAGTCTGTACAGAGTTGAGACAGTTCTCATTGGTGTATTGTCTGTAATGGGGTTCTTGCAGTTGTAGTGTACTACTACAGTAGTAGCTACTGACAATTTGTCCATACTTGGTATATTTCTTGTTCAACAAATGGTACAGAATTTGTGTGCAATTATTTCTAGTTCCCATCACATGCAGCTTGTTTGTGTGTAAGCTGAGCAAATACAGGCAGAGTGTGAGTCTTACCTCATTACTGTACACTAATACATTGGCCACATGTACACTTGATGCCTTTGACATTATGTTGGTGTAGCTACCAGCAAATGGATGCCTGTTAAAATGCTCTGGCTAGGAAGAGCCAACCTACAGATAAAAATGGGAAATGCTGTACAATACAAATGTTTCCAGAGGGCACTCAGGACACATTGATTAAAACCTGCAACAAATATTCACATCTAAGAAACTAGTAAAGTTTGAGCAGTAACCTATTGGGGATTTGGAGAGTGTAGTCAGTCTCAAATACCAGAACTGAAAATCACTGTAGTAAGAAACCATGAAGTGAACTGGAACATGAATCCTTCTCAATTTCAAACTGCTACTTGTAAGCATAATTCTACAGATTAGTTTTCCTGCAGTGACTTCTATAAGGAGCTTCAGCAGAGAAGTCCCCATCATTCCCAATTTACACAACAAAAAATCAACTAACAGCAAAATCTCTTGGGGATGACTGAAGGATAGTACAGTAATTCTATTCGCTCCTCCCCTTTTTGGGATTTTTAGCTCTGTTTAAAGCCAAACTTAATCATTCCCTTCATTTGCAGGGTTATCTAGCCAGCCAACATACCACTTATGAAACACTTACTGCACCCGCTTGTCATACCTCCTGTGTTACAGAACTCCCATAGTACACAGCATGTTTTATTAAACCAATAAGTCATTATACAGCACTGGAGAGCAGAGTGTCTTTATTCCAGGAGGTTTATAATTCACTGAAGCTCATGAGCTAGAGTTTCTCTGCAAAGATAACTTCTCCACTAGACACTACAGCCAATTTATGAGGAGAGTTCCACTCTGCTGCATCAACATCTCTTCCTGTAGGGCAGAAGAAAATAAGTTCAAGCAATAAGTAGAACCCTACACCCACACCTGAGGATTCTTACTTTGCCTGGTACACCTTGGTTCACCGGTGTTGGCTGCAGTTTGCTGATATACAGATGTACTACAGTGGGTGTATACCTGGAACAGCAACAAGAACCTAAGCAACACCACCATGTTTATTTCAAACAAGATAATTAGTCAAGACATTACCCTGTCTTGCAAGAGAGCCTTGGAGGCAGGATCCACAAACGTGAACATCTTGGGAAGAAAGTGCTTGTAATGGCTAGGGAACTAAAGTCCAGAAACTGGAATGGGAGTTGTCAGGAAGCAGTCATCCTGGTATGGGCACCTTTGGACAACACCAAGGTCAACAATAGCTTGTACTAGAAGGCACTAGACCAGGCAAGCAGTAGGCAGCCATCCACCAGAAGGTCACTGAGAAAGGCTGAAGGGGTCAGGGGATGAGGTTGGCCAGCAACGGCCCAAGACCAGAGCAATATTGGGATCAGTCCTGGCCAACATGCGCACCTCAACATACACTGGTTCCCTCAGAACCTTAGTGACAGGGTAGTCAGCATCACCATAGTATGATGTATAGGCTGCTTGTTCTGTGGAGAATAGAGGACCAGTTGTTGTAGGAACCAGACACAGATCAAGTCAAAGATCAACCAACTACCCAGGAAGTAGCTTACCTTGCATACAGCCCTTTGTGACACACTGACCATTGCCCAGTCTTAGTTCTACTCTGAGGGGTCCAGAAGCAGCTACAGGTAGAGGAGGATCATTGGAAGAAAGCCGAACAGCCACTGCTGCAACGGCTGTATTGGAATACCTGCACTGGAAGTACAACCTGGCAGAAGAAACCAAAGCATCTACACCAGGTTCCCCACAAGGAACCCTATCAACATCATCCACAGCGCATTTCTCAGCACTGACCACTGGTTGTTGAGGATCAAAGCCCTGAGGAGGATACGGCCCAGAAAGTGGAGAAGGTTGAAACTGCTTTGCTGCTTGTGGACTCCATGGGGTCGCTGCTACAAAAGTCAAACAGTAGAAGTACACAGGAAGACCCACAAAAGCTGCCATCCTTGCCATAGTCTCCAACCTACTCATGCCAGCAAGTCGCTTTCTACATTCACAAGGACTTTGCATTGCAGCATCCCTCCTATTTGTAAAAGAGCTCCTCCTCCTTCTTTATTAGCTGTCAGTTTTGTTCCAGCTCTGTGCAGTGAAAGTGTGTAAGTGCTATGTTTACAGTGATGTGGTAATTTACGTTAAGATAATTGTGTTTGATTTTAGCGTGCAAAGTCAAAAACCCCTGTTCTGTTCAACCCTAATTGACCCCATCTGATCCATCTAATTATTAGCTTCAGAAGTTCTCGGCTAAATTTCAAATTGTGCCACGGTTAAGAACCATTGGCCTACATGTTTTCCTATTGAACTGCTCCATTTTATTGTAAAATATTATTCTAGTGCACTACATATGCAGTAGGGAGTCATTTGAGATTGAGGATGAGGTATGAAATCTACAGGAAGGTAGGAGGGGGGTTTTGCTGACTTGAATCACCCTTCAAGTGCCTTTGGTGCGACTGCACTGTCAATAGTTTAGTGGCAGTTTAGTCTTAATTTAAATATGAAATTGTTATCAGTCCAACTGAAAAATGTTGAGGGGAGGGTGCCAGTTCTGCTACAGTTCATAGCTTCTCCAAACAATACATTCTAGAAAGGCCTAATAAAGATTGGAATGCTTAATGTTTTGTGTACTTGAGTACAGGACCTAAATGTGTTTTTAACTATGAAACATAGCATTTGATTAATTCCTGCTTTGTAGTAGAAAAACATCATGATGGAGGGTATATAGACAAGTATGGAATATTTTAAAAGTAGAATTGGGATTGAAAAATGGGATTCAATAAGAGTGTTGAAGATTTCTGACTTGTGATGTGACAAACTGAGTGGTAGTTTGGAGGGTGAAATAATGCATCTCTGTCTCTCCTTCACATCTTATCCGATCCAAATCGATCACCTACATTAATGTTTTGAGACATTTGTCTCAAAAGCTGTGTTCAGTCTGCAGACAGATTGGATTTGTCTCTCAAATCAGATCTTTTGAGACGACTGTCTGTGCTGTTTTTTGGCAACCTATCAGCATAGGCTTCAGTAACTATGCAGATGACGGAGAGACTCTTTGTCAAGTTGTCAGAGTTCACAAGTCTTTGGCACTCTTCTTGAATCCCAGCACCTCCGTCAGTCTGGATTTGACATTGTCATTGTTTGACGCATTGTGAGTAATTTTGAAACTATGAAATCTGATTCCAGACTGAGACACTTCCAAAAAATTTAATTGGAATTGCATTTCAAATCACCTTCAAATGTGGTTTGCATCTGATTTGTGTTTTTTTATTTTATTTTTTTTTGCTGTCCAGACTATAAAAATACGATATTGATACAGACTGGCAGTTTGAACAAAGTTAAAATATCTGAATTGAAAAACAAAATGTGCCTAAAAATTGTGGAACAATTTCAGACAAACATTCCTCAATGTAAAATTGCGAAGATTTGTATATCCCACCATCTACAGTACATAAGATCATCAAAAGATTCTGATGGTCAGTATTGGATGTTCATAATCTTCTGGCCCTCAAGCGTCACTGCATTAAAAACAGGCTTCACTGCATGGGCTCAGGAACACTTTCAGAAATAATTGTCTGTGACAATCAGAGCTCGCAGTGTGCAATCCACAAATAGAAGTTAAAAATCTGAAAGAATCAAAATCTGAAATTCTTTTTGGAAACCACAGATGCCGTGTCCTGCGGACGCAAGAGGAGAGGGGCCATTTAACTTGTTATTGCACAGTTCAAAAGCCTGCATCTCTGATGGTGTGGGGTTGCATTAGTGCCTATAGTGTGGGCAGCTTACACTATTAATGCTGAACAGTATACAAAGGTTATAGTACAACATATGCTCCCATCTAGACAACATCTCTTTCAGGGAAGGCTTTACATATTTCAGCAAGACAATGCTAAACCACATACTGCATCCATCACAACGACATGGCTTCACAGAAGAAGAGTCCGGATGCTAAACTGGCCTGCCTGCAGTCCAGACCTTGTACCAATAGAAAATTTACCGCACCATGAAAATCCAACTAATAAGACCAAAGACTGTTGAGCAGCTAGAATCCTATATTGGACAAGAATGGGATAACATTCCTGAAGCAAAAAAACTCCAGCAATTGGTCTCCTCATTTTCCCTTGTTAAAAGAAGAGGGGATGCTGCTCAATGGTGAATAAAATATGGGTCTATGAGATCTGCAAATCATTGCATTCTGTTTTTATTTAGGTTTATTGACATTTAACACAGCGTTCCAGCCTTTTAGGTTTGTAAGTGAATGAGTTCGATCCTGTGACATCACAGAAACAATACATTCAAAACAGGCTGTTGTTGCAGTGTAGTTTTCCTGTATATAATGGCGAGTGAATAGTAAATGTTGAAACTTTAGACATTACTCAAGGCTCCTTTATTTAAATATGGGAAATTCAGTTTTCCATAATATTGGCCCTTTGACCTAAATATCAAAGATGTGAAGATGTATCAGATTTGAAATATTCAAATCCTCAACCTAAAATTCCCAGTGAAAAAAGGAAAATCTACTTACTACATACTTATTTTTTTGCTAGCATCCTGAGTTCAGATTCAAGTTCTGTTGACTCTTTAGAACTCAAAATACCCTATATTGCCAAAAGGTTTAATATGATGTCAGCCCACCTTTTGCAGCTATAACAGCTTCAACTCTTCTGGGATGGCTTTCCACAAGGTTTAGGAATGTGTTTATGGGAATTTTTGACCATTCTTCCAGAAGAGCATTTGTGAGGTCAGACAATGATGTTGGACAAGAAGGCCTGGCTTGCAGTCTCCGCTCTAATTCATCTCAAAAGGTGTTCTATCGGGTTGAGGCCAGCCAAGTTCCTCTACATCAAACTCGCTTAACTCCATGTCTTTATGGACCTTGCTTTGTCCACAGTCATGTTGTAACAGGAAGGGGCCATCCCCTTCCCACAAAGTTGGGAGCATGAAATGGTCTTAAATGTCTTGGTATGCTGAAGCACTAAGAGTTCTTGTCCCACTAACCGTTGAATGTGGAATATTTAGTATTGAGGAAATTTCCACACACACATTAAAGGAAAGAAACAAAGTATACAACGACATAGTAAAAGTAACATTGACTGGGAAGCTCATCTGCTGTCTGTAATACTACCATTTTAAAGACAGAATTACAGTCCATTTATGAGCTTGATGCATTTTAGAGCATTCAGTAAAAGAAGTTCTTCCCTTTAGCCTTTGGAGTAAAAGCACAAGCATTTGCCTTTAAAACGTACTTAAGTATGGAAAGTAAAAAGTAGCATGACTACACTCAGACCTGGAAACAAATGCAAAATGATATTACAGAAGACAAAATTAAACACTTACAACCAGCCGATCCATTTTTTTTTTTTTTTTTGCACGCGCACACACACAGATTTGTTGGACTGGGACAACCTGGCATCAATACTATAGAAAACTCCGCTATAGACACACAAACTTTCCCACCAAACACCATCTTTACAGTAGTACCTTTAGCATCCATCTGAACTCAGCATTAGCTTCCCAGTGGAAAACTTGCAAGCAAGAGTTGGACACTACAGGTTTGAGACCATCAGAATATAATGAAACAGTTAAGCACACATTTGTCATTTAGTCACCCAAGTGATTGTCTGACTGGAGGTACAAACACCTCCAAAGAAGGGTCTGGGCACAAACCACCCACTCTGGGGCCACCATTCTGCGTGACAGAAAAGAAAACCACAGCACTACATTGTATTTGAATTAGACTTTTATTCCATGATTCTTGCTCAAGCTGAGGTGGCACAGTTCAGGGCTTCACATAGAGCACTTCTCCACTAGACACTACAACCAATACATGAGGAGGTTGACGCTCTGCAGCAGCAGCAACATCTCTCCCTGATAAGGGGGGGGGGGGAATAAAATGAATTAAAAACAATTCATAAAACCAATATCTATAGCCAAGAACCATTTGCAAGTCAACTTACTTTGTCTGGTGCACCTTGGTTCACAGTTGTCAGCTGCAGTTGGCTGGCATACAGATGTACTACAATGGATGTAGACCTGGAACAACAACAAGAACCTAAGCAACAGCACAGTGTTTGCTTCAACAAGATAATCAGGTCAAGACATTACCCTCTCTTGCAAGGGAGCCATGGAAGCAGGATCCACAAACGTGAACATCTTCAGGACAAAGCGCTTGTAATGGCTAGGGAACTGGAGTCCAGATGAGCCATCAACTGGAATGGGAGTTGTCAGGTAGCGGTCATCCTGGTATGGGCACCTTTGGACGACACCAAGGTCAACACTACCCTGTACTACAAGGCACTAGACCATACAAGCAGTAGGCATCCACCCAACTCACCCATCCACCAGAAGGTCCCACTGAGGAAGGCTGAAGGGGTCAGGGGATGAGGTTGCCCAGCAATGGCCCAATACCAGAGCAATATTGGGATCCGTCCTCCCCAACATGCGCACCTCAACATACACTGGCTCCCTCAGAACCTTGGTCACAGGGTAGTCAGCATCACCATAGTATGATGTATAGGCTGCTTGTTCTGTGGAGAATAGAGGACCCGTTGTAGAAACCAGACAGATC
>CM067481.1:12217943-12378627 GCA_034552555.1 Semaprochilodus insignis | reverse complement strand
GCTTACCTTGCACACAGCCCTTTGTGACACACCGACCATTGCCCAGTCTTAGTTCTACTCTGAGGGGTCCAGAAGCAGCTACAGGTAGAGGAGGATCATTGGAAGAAAGCTGAACAGCCAGTGCTGCAACAGCTGTACTGGAATACCTGCACTGGAAGTACAGCCTGGCAGGGGACACAAGAGATCACCCTCCTCAAGACATAAAAACAAAAAGCCCCATGATATTTAGTGTATTGACTCACTCATAATGGCTGTCTCTTGTGATTGCACCAAGGGGTCCCAGTCCAACTTCATAGGAGGAGGACATTTTGTTCTCATAGACCACATAGTCACCTAGATCCTTAAGATAACAAGCACAGCACATGTTTTAATACCAATAAAACACCCAGCTACCTGGAGTGGAGAGCCTCAGAAACCAACCATAGCTCTCGTGCCACAAGCAGTTACAGGAAACTGGTAGATGGCAAAATTTGCAGTATAGTCAACAGCACTGCAGGGTGCATTACTTCCTCCCAACAGGCTGATTGAATCCAGGCTCAGTCTGGGTAGTGTTGTATCCCTGGCCACCACCAACACAAACTGGCCATCTATTGTGCACTGGACAGTCACTAGAAACAAGGAAAGAGGTTTTATAGTTGAAGTTTCAGCTACAGAAAGAAAGCTGACAAACAGATACAATCTTACCAGTTTTCCCATAGTAACACTGCTGTCCATCAAAACAGCAGTTTATAGCACCACACTGAGCAGCATCTACACCAGGTTCTCCACAAGGAACCCTGTCAGCATCATCCAATCTGCATTTCTCAGCACTGACCACTGGTTGTTGAGGATCATAGCTCTGAGGAGGTTGATATTGCTTTGTAGCTCGTGGACTCCACAGGGTTGCTGTTACAAAATTCAGGCAGCTTAAGTACACAAAAAGCACCAAAAAGGCTGTAGTAATCCACATATTTATCACAATACCAAAACAGCACATATTAGCAAATAGTTTTCTCTACTGAAAATGACCTATTTATTATGCCTTCTCTCCTAATTAGAAAAGCTCCTCCTCCTTTTCTATTAACCTTCAATGAAGCTCCAGGCCAGTGCAATCAGGAGCAGAATACAATTCATGCAACAGGCATTGTAATACATTGATTTTGGACTGGAATTCAACATCAGGGTTAAATATGCCACTTGTAATGGGGAAAAAACAAAGATTCTGTAACAACTTCATCTTAGTGTAAGATCATAATTTAAAAGGCTTTAGATAAAACCCATTCTGAATAATGTCTGAAAATACAACTGACCCTAAAAAATTATTACAACACAACAAAGCCTAACCATTTCCCTTTTCTAGGTACTAAAAGCTCCTTTCTAAGGTAAAAGTGAAAAGTTTGTGGTGGTATTAAACAATAGGCTAAGCTAACTAAAGTTATCTAGTCAATAATGTTAGTTCCAGAGATATATGTATTTAGTGTATTTTTATTTAAATATATTAATCAAGTAAATCTTAAAGTTAACAAAGATTCGAAGAGTTGCTGTTGGTGTAAGTTATTAGTCCCACACATCGACAGGGAGTCTGATATCTTTAGTGTATTAACTTGGCTATGCTGCCAAGATAATTTGCTATTGTTATTGATACAGTCTCATCATGTCTTACAGTGCTTTTAAAAAACATGAGAGGATGCATACAATCTTGTTGCCATTAGACCTTGCTACCTTGCTAATGGGAATACTACCACACACTAGCAAAGGATGCTGATTTGCATGGTTTTCAGGCTGCCTGTCCAATGATGTCATTTTAGTGTGCTGTAGCATTAGCTTACATGGAGCTATATTTACTGCATATAATAACTTCAGAATTCAGAGGATCTGGTAATATTTCAGAGAAAAAAATTAACTGGACGAAATGTCTGAGCTTAGGAACATCCTTTCAGACCCAGGGTTCCTTATATCGGCATAATGATGTTTACTATTTAGTCGTTTGGGTAACTAATGAGTAAGCTGATCTCAAAAAAGTCGATTCTCCCCTTTCAGACATTTGGGAATTAAGACTTGACTCTTTTGATTCTACACAGTGATGTTTAAGTGTGGGCTGATGAACGACCATCATGTACAATTTAGCCAGCTCTTTTTAGTCCTTAAAGTTAATTTAGATGATGTTCCTCAACGTATTGTGTGCTTGGGCATTTACTGCTAACAGCACCTTAAAAAGAGTTCCATACATTTTTCTGAACTTCTTCATAATTCGATCATTGAGTTGTAAACAAAATTATTCAGTGGTTTGTTGTAAAATACACCATTCTGGGGGAAATTACAGACTCAGAACTCTTCACAGCAGTGATGATAGGAACCAGATGTCTGAGAGGTAATCTTCCCGAAAGCTCATAGAAAAGCTTTTACATGAAATGGTTACTAATATGTTGCCTGATGCCTAAAACATTGTATTTATCATAATCAACATTACATATGAAAACTCAGAAGACATGTGCAGGGCCCCTTGTCGGTTTATATAAGACTATTAGCTTAACCCCTTAAATTATATTTACATTTTGCCCCCTTTAAGTCAATGGAATGATGTGGAATCAGTTCTTCAAACTGACTCATTTTCTTGTCACTTGCAATCAAAAGAGTTGACTCCACATTTTACGGAACCAAACAGCCCTGCTAATGTGAAATCAAGGCCAGGGCTACGAATATGGCAAATTCAAATACAAACTGTCTACTTACAATTGCTTTGGATTCTTAACCAAATAAGAGAGCTTGTGTCTGCATAAAACACAATGTTAGTGACATTGTAACTTGCTTCAGGCAGAGACTCACAGGACTGCCAGAGGAGCTGAACGGGCAGAAATGGATATTGTTATTAAGAAGGAGCTGGCCAGTGTAATTTTTCCAGCCTCGCTTCTGAAGAAACTTAATAGTAAGATTCTGAACAACATGATTTCATTATCAGCCCCTGACTGTTATGTGTGTGCTGAAGCAATAAAAGTTTAAAGCGTCTGAACGTCTTAAGACGATGGAAATTAACATTACACAGCAATTTTAAGGTGCATGAACCACTATGGGCATTGGCTGGTGTCGATATACCCACCCATTGTTGACGTAGGGGCTATGTGTAGTCATGTGGGCTCTTGCTAAGGCTGCATACCTATCACGTGTCATGTACATAGCTGTGTTGCTTTGGGACAGTCCATTTGTAAGGGGTAGATTAATTTGTGCAAACAGTGTTCTCTGTAGTAGTGATCGGGTTTTCCCCCTCGAAGCTGATGAAGTGGTAGAACCCAATTTTAAACGCTTTAAGACGCATAAAATTGCTGTGTGAACAGGTCAGTTTCTGTCATCTTATGAAATCTTCTCATCATATGAAATTTGATGTGTTAATACGGACACCGAAATAGACATTAAAAACCAAACACCGTTCCATACCCAAAGGTTAGCTGTTGTGGATTTATTCGTGCGTGGGCGTGAACAGGGTCCAGGAAAGCTAGCTAGTTTTGAAAGCACACATTACTGACGAAAGTATAGAATCATGACTGCTTTACATTCGTGGCTAGCTTTATTGGCCGGTGAGCATGCTGACTAACCTAGCTAGCTATCAAGTCACTTAACTGCCCAGAGACACCAACAATATTCACTACATCTTCAAATATATATGTGCAAAGATGCATCATATAAACTGGGGAAAGAAGAAACAAATAGCTTTAATAGTTAATAGCTTTTCTTTCTATGTTTACCACCACACTGCTGAGAGCAGGAGCTGAGGTCCTCGCAGACCCCGTGTGAGAGTGGTCCGGAGAATTTGCTGGAGCCAATCGTTTACAATGTTGCTTCATCGCATCGTAACTCACTTGCATGAAGTTGAGAAAATCTCAACTCGATTTGGAGCTTGGCGCTAAATCGTGGCTTACATGTCGTGTACTCCCATAGGAAATGACTGGTCGCATGTTACTTGTCGCTCTGTCGCCTGCTAGTGTGGACCTAGAGTTCATCATGGTCAAGAATCACTTCAACACGAAACAGTTCATTACCATCCACTGGCAGTACCCAGTAAACAATGGTCGTCCGTGCACGTCTAAAACGTGTTTAATTATAGTCAATATAGTCAGATACGTGATTTCAACGGTTCAAATGTTTACTGGGTAAAAGGCATTTCAAAGCAGGGAAAGTGCTAAAACGTGCAGACAGTGTTAATTCAGCACTAGTGTTTTCCTTTGACAGTTCTGCAAGCCTCTACATAAAGCAGTTATGTCCTGGCGCATGTTCTGGTTATGCCGATGGCCTGAGGCTCCATAATGCAACAGCTGCATTGTCTAAGGTTGAATAGGGAAATTCAGACAAGAAACTGCCATCCGTGCAGTTTAAATGATAGTATATTTAATTATTTCAACTCCGTAGCACAATTAGTTACAAACTGGTCACAAAATCACTAACATTACTGTTTGTGCAACCACTATCTCTGTACTCAGTTAGACCTTCTCTAACTGGTTCTACTGGTAAGGAAATTCAGTCTAATTTATAGTCACCCCCAAACCCCGCCCCCCAAACAAGCCCAAATCATCACACTTGCCTCAAACCGTTGTAATTTCCATTAGCCTTTGCTAAATTTATTATAATTATAATAATAACATTGGAACTCTGTAAAGTCCAAGAAAGTGATATACTAAACATGCTGTAGAAAATCGTCATATTACTCTTACTAATATGACGCCCCCTCACGCCCCCTGGTTCCACACATTGGATGCAGTCTGGAATTAAGCTGTACAGGAAAGCAGATCTCCAGGAGGAAGATCAGTGTCCCCTAGATCACGGTTACTTATACGGGTTCTGAAAGGTCACTTCCCTGCACTGTTTAGTGTTTTCCCTGCTGCCAGCACACATGATCAACTAATCAGCTCATTAACAGCCCAGTATTAAGGAAAAGCTCTAATGTGTGCCGGACAGCGGGCCTCTAAGAGTTGTACTGAGATACACTGAACCCGATCACATCTCATATCCATTTTACGGTTAGTTGGTGATCCTGGTCGAAAGTCACCATCTGCACTCTCAAAAGTCCTGCCGTGACCCGGATTCGAACCGGGGTTGCTGCGGCCACAACGCAGAGTACTAACCACTATACGATCACGGCTCACCACTCTGGAGGACGAGAACCTGAGCTTTACCTCCCCACACAAAACCAACATCTGTGGAAACGTCGCTAGATGGCGCTGTTAGTCTGTTGTGTTTACAGAATGATAAACGTAGATTTCGCAGCAGCAGCGGCGTATTTTGATACATTTGATATATTTTTGATGAAGATCTTCAGAAGATAAGAGTACACTGACTGCACGCAGTAAACAACCCTTTAAACACGGTATGAAATATCCCACAAACTGTATATATACAATTATATACAATGACAGTAACAGTATACACCCACCGGCCACTTCATTAGGTACACCTCATGTATCTGCACTTACTGTCCATTTTATTGGCTCCACTTACCATACTGTTTCACTGCAAACTTTGTTAATTCCCTTCTCCCTGTTCTTCAGTTGTCAGGAAAGCAAATGTCCCAAACCACATGATTCAGAGCTTCAGTTACTATTAACTATTAACACTATCTTCATCTCAAACACAGAGGAAGCTAAAAGTTGTGGACTGGAATTTGTGGAACCGGCCATGTGACCTGAGGGTTGTCAGTTCAGTTCCCTGAATTGACAGGACACAGCAGAACTGCTCATGAGCAAGGCCCGTAACCCCCAACTGCTTCCTGAGTGCTGTGCATAGGGCTGCCCACTGCTCCAGGCAGGTATGCTCTCTTTCCCCTAGAGTGTGTGTATGTGGGTGTTTCACTTCACTGATGGGTTAAATGGATCTCAATTCTAAATATAAATCTATGGGCTAAATTTCCAAAACTGAAATTGTGGGCTCTCATAAAGGATGTTTCATAATTCAGAACAATCCTTTATTACATGACATCACAGCTTAAAATATTACTCACAATTGAAAAATGTATCTACAGATGTTACTAAGATTTTTATACAATTTTTGAGCCATTTATCAATCGGTTTATCGGTTGTGCAGTGGCATATAGTCATCCAGCTCAGCATTTTTAATAAGAGTAACTTATTCTGTTATATACGGCCACTGGCCTCTTCATTAGATGCACCACCTTGTATCTACACTCACTGTCCATTTTATCAGCTCCACCTGCCATATAGGAGCACTTTGTAGTTCTACAATTACAGACTGTTGTCCATCTGATTTCTCTACATACTTTGTTAGCCTCCTTTTACCCTGTTCTTCAATGGCCAGGACCCTCACAGGACCACCACAGAGCAAGTATTATTTGGATGGGGGATCATTCTCAGCACTTCAGTGACACTGACATGGTGGTGGTGTGTTAGTGTGTATTGGGCTGGTGTGAGTGAATCAGACCCAGCAGTGCTGCTGCAATGGATATGAGAGCATACTTGCCTGGAGCGGTGGGCAGCCCTATGCACAGCACCTAGGAAGCAGTTGGGGGTTACGGGCCTTCCTCATAAGAGGTTCAGCTGTGTCCTTTCGATTCAGGGAATCGAACTGACAACCCTCGGGTCAATGGCTGGTTCCGTAACTTCCAGTCCACAACTTCCTTTGTGTTTGAGATGATGATAATGTTAACAGTTATTAGCTGAAGATCTGAAACATGTGCTTTGGAACAGAGAAAATACCAAATGTACAAATACTGATTTAACTCTTGAGTCTTTTTATAGTTTTAGTTGACCTGATTACTGATCCAGTGTCATGATTACACAACAGCGTAACATGGTGACAAGTGTGGGAACAGAGACGTTTTTCTGTACTGGACCAGGATCAGGTATACTGGGTCGCCTCTCAGAACACCTCAGCAGATTTATATGTAGATGTCCAGACTGTGTCCCAGTTTTGCTCCTTTTCATGCCTAAGAGACTCTTTTAGTTCTGCAAAGGTTAACAGTGTTGTCTGTATTAAAAGAACAGTCCAGTGAAAAATCCAGTGTGCGCAATTTCCTTTGACGTCAAATGTGGTGTCTGAAGTTTGTTCAGTTTTGCACAGGAGCTGCAAAACTAAAGTAGCTAACAAGCCTAAATCATCACACACTTGCCTCAAACCGTGTGGAATTGTAATCACCATTAGCCTTTCCTAAATGAGCTCTGACACTGTATGACATACTGTTATCTACAAGGAGCACATGTTGAGAGGTTATTAAAGCCCTGTTTGTTGTTCAGTAAAGACACAATGCACTAAGCTTTGTTCGTTATGACCTGTATTAGTACAGGATTGGATGTCTGTTACTGTATATGAAATATGTTACTAGCATTGCATTATTAGTTGTAACAATGCACACCAAAACTCTTTCTGAGATCTTGTTAAGCATGTTATTAAGCATGAAGTAGATCTACTGTAAATTCACATTACATGAGTTATAATTGGGAGCCTTTGGTTCCTTGAATTTCTGGAGTTTATCACTGCAGAGCTAATAGGAATTAGTACTAATACTTCAAGACGTGTTCTATATTCCAATGTGCAGTTTTATTCATTACTAACTAGAGGATAAAAAAGTCATTGTGGTCTCAAATTCAGTACATATTCAGTTCTGTTGATTGACAAAAAGATTGAATTCTTCACTAACATGTCGGTATGTGTTTAATACAAGAGTCCTTTAGAATATGGAACACATCTTGAAGTATTAGTAAGGTTTTTTTTCAAAAAACATTCATGACTTTTCTGAAACTACAGAGCTGGCTTTTCAGTTTTGGTCTGACAATGTTCTCCATGCACAGACACATATCAGTCACAACAACACACCTTATTCTTATTATAAGCTAAATGAATCATTTAAATATATTTACTAAAGTACAGCCCTCTGGCCAGGTATTGTAGAGTACAGAACAGTACCTTACTTTAACAGCATTCAACAGAATAACAACATGCCTGCTTTAGTGTTACTTGATTTGTGCTTTTGAACAGTGTAAGGGAAATTTTAAGTGTTTAAAAAGGTATTAATTGACACAGTGATTATGGTTGAAATTGATAAAGAATACATGTATGAATGAATGAGTCTGAAAGAAATGCTAAAGAATAATCCAGTCCGATGAAGAATATTTAGTTTTAGAGACTAACACCGGAACACTGTAAAAGGCAAAATACTACATTACATTACTCTTACTAACAAAGCTAACTGATTTACCAGTTATTAGATGGTATGACAACATGGTACCTCTAACTGCAGGTAAGCCTCCTAATGTCCCCCAAAGTCTTCAAAGACGGGTCAAAAACACACTCTTCTGATGTATGGTGTCAGTGCCACTGGCCTTCACAAGAGCTGATAACGTAGGAACCTTAATGAGTAGATCAAACCTCATGTAAATTTTGGTCCAAAGCGGCCATCTACACTGGATCAGCTGAACTCTCAAAAGTCCTGCCGTGACCCGGATTCGAACCGGGGTTGCTGCGGCCACAACGCAGAGTACTAACCACTATACGATCACGGCTCTCCACTCTGGAGGACGAGAACCTGAGCTTTACCTCCCCACACAAAACCAACATCTGTGGAAACGTCGCTAGATGGCGCTGTCAGTCTATTGTGTTTATTCGGCTCCCCTTTATTACCGTAAGGCCACACGCCTTCATATAAGGTGGGGAGTTCAGCCCTGGTCCTGTGACTCCAATTAATTTCTTCAGAAGTCCTTGATTGGCTGGATCAGATGCCTTGCTGTTATGTTAGGCGAGCATGCTGGATGCAGGCTGAAACCCAGCTCTGCAAGAAAGCAGATCTTCAGGAGGAAGGTTAGTGTCCCCTAGATCAGGGTTTCTTACTCGGGTCCTGGAGGGACACTTTCCTGCACTGTTTAGTGTTTTCCCTGCTGCCAGCACACATGATCATCTAAACAGCTCATTAACAGCCCAGTATTGAGGGCTAACATGTGCCGGGCAGCGGGTCTCTAAGAGCTGCACCGGATCAAATACATTTCACGGTTAGTGAGAGAGGTCAAAAGTCACCATCGGCACTGAATCAGCTGATTTCTCAAAAGTCCTGCCGTGACCCGGATTGACACAAAGCAGAGTACTAACCACTATACGATCATGGCTCACTACACCGGAGACCGATAGGGGGCTGTTTATTCCCCACGCAAAACCCACATCTGTGCAAGTGTCGCTAGATGGCGCTGTCAGTCTATTGTGTTTATTCCCTTCCCGTTTATTACTGTAACGGCACGAGTTGATCAGTGGTCATCAACCCTGATCCTGTGGGTCTTGTGAGTCTGATTTCAACCACTATGTGCCACGCGTGCTCCAACTAACTTCTTCATTAGTCCTTGACTGGCTGAGGCTGAAGTCTTAGTGTTATGCTAAGGAAGCATGCTGGCTGCAGGATGGACCTAAGCTCTACAGGAAAGTGGATCTCCAGAACGAAGGTTTGGGTTTCTTAACCGGGTCCTAGAGGGTCAGTTCCTTGCACGTTTTAGTGTTCTCCCTCCTGCCAGCACACATGATCAACTAATCAGCTCAATAACAGCAGCTCATAACAATAACAATTGATGAAAGGCTCTAAGTATGCATGACAGGGTGGAGAAACACTGCATCAGATCAAATCTCATGATAAATTAACGGTTAGTGAGTGATCCTGGTCGAAAGTCACCATGTACACTAGATAAGCTGA
Source organism: Semaprochilodus insignis (assembly GCA_034552555.1). NCBI lineage: Eukaryota > Metazoa > Chordata > Actinopteri > Characiformes > Prochilodontidae > Semaprochilodus > Semaprochilodus insignis. The sequence goes on along the minus strand of CM067481.1, from coordinate 12,368,978 downwards.
ACTCTTAAAAGTCCTGCCGTGACCCGGATTCGAACCGGGGTTGCTGCGGCCACAACGCAGAGTACTAACCACTATACGATCACGGCTCACCACTCTGGAGGACGGGAACGAGATGTGTCACTTCTTAGACAAAACCAACATCTGTGATACTGTTGCTAGATGGCGCTGCTGGTCTTATGTGTTTATTTGGCAGGGGTACGAAGAATCAGTGTGATTTTAGATGCCTGGTTCATTTTAACCCTGTGCTCACATCCCCACTAAACACCACCCAGCAATCCCCTGGGCAAATAGAGGTAAAGACACAAAGCAGATTTTAAATAAAGAAAAGTAAAGTTTGAGACCCTTTTCGACACATTTCAACGATTTTGTAAGCTGATCAAGAAAAGCTATATGAAGTGAAACTTTACACTTTGGTGTTCAAGTAGAAACAACCACTTAATATACAGTACCAGTCAAAAGTTCAGACACACCAAACTTAAGACTTAAAGACTCTACAGTCTTAGCCTGTACAGTTCCAACTGATGAGGTGTCTGAAAAAGTAAATATCATTATACACCATATATACTCCTGATGTACCCACCTCTAATATATATATCTGACCAGTTGGAACTGTATATATACCGATCAGGCATGACATTAAAACCACCTCAATGTATCTACACTCTATCCAGTATATCAGCTCCAATTACCGCATAGGTGCACCTTGTAGTTCAACAATTACAGACTATAGTCCATCTGTTTCTCTGTATTCTTTGTTATCCCCCATCACCCTTTTTTTCAACCACCACAGGACCACCACAGGTATTATGTGGGTGGTGGATCATTCTCAGCACTGCAGTGACCCTGACATGGTGTGTGTTATGTATATATATATATATTTATATATATATATATATATATATATATTCCTTTGCAGGTTAACAAAGCTGTTTTATCCTCCTGTAAAGTTCATATTTGGAGATTTTATAAGGTGGCTGTATAATTCCATGAGTGCTATTTTATAGTTTAATGTCTTCACTTTAATTGTAAAGTAAAACATATATTTTCTTTGAGTAGCTGTGTCTAACCTTTTGACTGCTACTGTATTTATATATCCACTGATAAAGGCAAGCACCTGCTCTCCACAGAAGTGAATAAAGTGTTTGTATGTGGCACAGTTTCTACATCCCTCTGTCCCAGCTACAGCAGCGTTCCCGACCCCAGTCCTGGCGATGCCATGTTCCGCATATTTTTGTGTTGCTGTTGATTTTTTTAAATTTGGTGAATGAGTTGAATCAGGAGAAAGTGATCATTGTATAGGTATTGCCTACTAATCCAGCTGACTCATGAACCAGAGCAAATATATAAGACATAACACAAACCCAGCTCTAAACAAGCTGGGAGAGTAAGTAAAATGCAAATAAAAACAGAATGCATAAAAAAAGTTTAAAAAGATCATTATTTCACTCCATTACATTTTGTAATTATGATTTTTGTAAATGTACACTAATTCTAAATTTGAAGACAGCAACATATTCTAACCTTTTTCAAATTTAGTTTTTGACATCATTTCAAAGTACCTGTAGCCATTTACACGGTGTATAAATTTCATGATGAATGGACCAAAAAGTATCATGTTTTCTCCATCTCCTGTAAATATATCATTTCAGAGATACGAGGTTTTGTTCCGACAGCAGCAAAATGCAACTGAAGTCTCTAGTACACAAAGTGGAAGCCATATATTCACGACATCCAGGAATGTAGCCGACTTCTCTGGACTAAAACTCCTCTGAGATGGACTGAGCAAAAGTGGAAAAGTGTGCTGTGTTCACCATTCAAACAGTTTTTTTTATATATCATTGCTGTCCAAAGAAAAACAAGTATCTCCAAAATGCCAACTTTTTACGGCAGAGGGGGAAAAAACCTATTTTAATTTTAAGTCAAAGGAAACAGACTTTTTTGAGCAATTTCTGTTGGTCCATTTATCATGAAATTAACACACAATGTAAACAGCAGCTGCTGTGTTCAGATGATGCACAAAAGTAAAAACTGACAAAAATGGAGACATGTTTTTATTGGACAGCGACAATATGGGAAAAAATTGTGCTTAAACGTTTCCTCCAGGGGGCAGCACATTTCTACCAATGGTAATTTTTTGTCGTCGAACAGTGAACACACTGACAGAAATGAAGTATGTGACCTAATGATCACATCAACTGACTTGTTACTTCATGCATAATTGTAGCACATGACATGTTTTGTGCAAGACACCATCCCTTACCACATCATAAAGATGAAAAATAAAAAACAAAACAATTATTTAGGCAATAGGTCAGTTGTTGACAGCCTGATAAGAGAGGTACATTTTTTTACTATACATGAAGCTACTACACAATACTGTACTAGTGGGAGTGCAGGACATTTAATGGTAAAACATTACGTGTTAAATGGTCTTAACAACAAATCATTAAAGAAACACATAAAGTCATTTAGTACAGGAAGCATTTCCCTTTAATTTCTTTAAACAGTGAAAGTTTGTGGGATGAACTTACAGACTTTATAGAAAGAAGAGTCAATATTGTTCCATTCAGCAATGATGGCTTTAAGCATGTCGAAACCATTGGAAAGTAAGTTGTTTGCAGTTAACTAAAATATTGGTGGCATTGTTTAACAAAGACACAGCATTGTTGAGCAATTTAGCATATGGAATCTTCTGTGATGACAGTTCATTACAAGACATTACATTTAACATACATTGCTGTTTTGGCTTTATACTCTGGGGCACATTGATTTGATATTAAATAATTACATAGAGTGATACTGAATGTTTGACCTAAGACAAGGGTACTTGAGTCTTTATTGAGTCAACGGTATAGACATGTTAAAAGCTTATATATAAACGTCCCTTTTCCACTTGGCTTCTCATTGCTTTGTGGTCAGTGTTAGCTAATGCGTAGGAGAGCTAACAATAGGTAACAAACGTGAAATATTACTTTGTGAACTCATCTTAGGGGCACTGCTGGTATTCAGAGGCCCTGTGTTGGCTGGATGTTTTTTTTTTTTTCCGATTCACAATTATACTACAGCATATTGAAAAGTTGTCCAGCAGTATCCTGGGCATAGTTACAATTGCTAGTCTATGAAGGACCAACATGTGGTGCATCTATAACTGGTTAGGAATATTAAAGATACAAGTTTACCAATGGTGGATGACAAATACCTTTACCAAATACCAAGGAAATACCTTTCCTTGAATATGCAACTGAATGCCTATTTTTCCCTAATGTCATCTTACGTTTTTTTTTCACTCAGTACTTTACACAATTCATATAGTTTATCAGATAATTAATTTTTCTCAAAATGATACATTCAAATTTGATCAAAACAAATTTGACCTCACTGAAAAATGAAACCATGACAATGCTAATTTGTCCTGTACGATATCTACTACCACTGATTAGCTTCCTCGCACACACCACCAATGAAAACGTTCAAATTTATGTGTTATAGCATTTGCTTTTTGCTTTGATATACTTTGAAGTTTCTTTAATGTTGAAGTGTGCTTTACTTAAACTTATATGTTTTTGGTTTCATACTTTCTTACTTTCACTATCAATTTAAGTAAGATGTTGACATAATACTTTCACTTAAGTATAGTTGCTTTGTATTTCTTCTATTCCTGCCAAGACATTGACATAAATGCGTAAAATGCTACCTTGAAGAGAAGAAGCTTGACCTCAGCATGTTTGCCACTGGAAAATCCCAGGTTTACTGACAAAGGACAATTGTGTCACTGTCCAATTACATATTTGGCCACAATGTACACTGAATCGCCACTTTATTAAATACACCCAGTGTGAGGATGTAACAGTCCATGCTACATTTTGTAAAGGTAGTATTCAAAATACAGTTAACATTATTAACATCTACATTTTAGTGGAATGCTTTTAGAATATAAAAATAAGAAAAAATAAGAAAAATAAACAACACACACACAAAAAAAGCAGCAGCAGTGCTTCTTTGTTATTTTAAACTAAGTGTAAACCCAGTGTATAGCTGCACTTGGTAGGTTTACTGATTGTAGTCCATTTGTTGCTGCACATTTATCAACCTCTGCTTTACCCCGTCCACTAGTGGACAGGGACCACCTCAGGATCACCGCTGACTAGATATAATATGGGGGGTGAGCCTTTCTCATGATGTTAGTAGCACCAACATTCAAGTGTGTGTCATGCTGGTAAGAGTGTATCCTGGACAGTCTCATCGCTGGGGTGACCTTTGTTGCGCGACCATATGCTAATGGCCTAGTATAGCTTACAGTGTAATGTCTATTTACAGCATTGTGTGAGCTGTGCCATCGCTGCTTCAAGCAAAAACGCACCGGCTAAATGATTAGACATGTATGAGCCCTGTTCGCCCTGTCTGTAATAAATAAATAATAAACATTATGATCTTGTTTGGACTGTGGCGTTTTTTGATGAACAGTATCCTTCAGTTCTACAGAGACAGAGTCACACAAAAACAAAAAGAAATGCTGAATATATTCAGAGCTATAACAGTTTATGTTGCCCTTCTATTATAACGACAGAATCAAGCAGGTTGTTAACAATGACATGTGGCCATGACTTCTTTTCTTATCTTCCCCAGAAGTGATAATTAATCTGAAAAGTACTGTAAGTTTTTGTTAATGTCTGGTCTTGGAAGTAATCAGATGGAATTAATTATGTAACTATGCTGGCATACTTTAAAAACGTATCCTTAACATTTGCAAGCTGATTGTAAGCCCGCTCTCCTGTTCAAGATATTTGCCCATTTGTTAAAAAATCAAAGGAGGATTTAATATAATATTTTGCATAACTCAGATGCACGTCGCAAAAGTAGCCATTTTATTTACTATCCAAAACCACCAATGAACACGAGTTTATATATGTAATGTCAAAGATGGTAGTAAATCAGGAAAAAAGAAAAAGAGTTTTCTTTGGGAACTATCTCTGCACACACATCTCCAGCATGATTATGTTGTTTGTTGTTGTTTTTTTTATTATTATGTTTTAGACCTAAATTATAATAAAAAACACTCTGACATCAGGCAGCATATTCATAGGCTTCCCTGTTCTGTGTTCTGTGAGGAAGCTTTTGGAGACATTAAACTTTTCAGACGTCTGGTTCCCATTACCACCACTATGAACAGTTCTGACTTATTGACCTTATCTCAAGCAGAGCATTTCACATGAAGACACTCTGCATGAAGCTGTGTAATTCCCCTTTAATATGTTCAGTTGCTCCAGGTTGTTTCCCTTAGTCCTCAATGTGCTGTATGTAATAATCTGGTGAAAACCAGTACTTTCACACCTCCAAGAAATGGGAATAGATATCATACTGAAACTATCATTCTAGGAATGTTGTGTGGTTTCTGTCCTGTCCATGTTTAAAACTAGATCACCAGAGAGCTGGACCAAGAGAAAAGACCCTAATTTTTAATGGTTTAGGCACCTTAGAAACAAATCACACTGTGCCCTTAAGCCCTTAAATATACTGGTATTTATGTATTTAACCCTTACATAATATGTAATATTCCTCATTTTTGTATTTTTGTGTGCTTGCATTTGTGTGGACATATTGTAGTTAACTCTTCACTCTACACGTTAAAAAATAATGTACCTAATATGTACTTAATGGATTTAAGTAACTTATACACAAATGAGTTCTAATTAACTGCACTGATCATTTTTATTTACCTAACATGAATGAATGTGGTTATATTCTACTAATTAAACAAAAGAACATAAAGTTAACAAGTTTTAAAATTAGATCTGTATAAAGTCATTATGATATTACCGTGCTACTGAGTTGCTGTATAATTACACTCAGCAGTAGGTTACATGGTAACTTGCATTTACAGCCAACAACGATGTGGCTAAGCGGCTAACCGTGGAGAAGAAGAAAGATGCACACACAGCAGAAAGCAAGCTGGAGAAAGACAACATGAAGAGCATGAATGAAAGTCTAAAAACGTAAAGTAATATGCCAATATATGATGCCTGGAGTCAGTTGGAACAATGTTATCCAACCAGATTTTATTCTTAAATCTGACAACACACTTAGATTCATTGACTAAAAACACCTAAGTTTCACTGTCTTGCATTTGTTAAGTATTATCAAGAGAAAACACTTTAAAAGCAACAACAGCAATTGTTTTTCTTTTTTTATTTTGGAGGGTAGTCTATGACAGTGCAAGTTTTCTTGAAATGTTACGATCATGTAAAGAATCACCTGACAAGCACCTGACGAGCACCTTGCGTAACACCTGCGTGACTAATGACATTAAGAATGACACAAGTCAAAACATCCCCACCTTAAAATAAAATGGGTGAAGCAGCTGGCTCAGGATTTTTGAGTGTGTGCATCTGTGAATGCTGTACAAACAAAACGTGTCAGCTTGGGCTTTCTGTAAAGTAATCATGTGAATGTTAGTGCTAAAAAAAGAAAGAAATATTTCAGCTCTTCATTTACTTTTTCCATGTGAATTTCATTCAGAAATACTTCCATATTTTAAAAAGCCCTGAGGTTATTTGTAAATAAATAAGCAATAATTACTTATTGTCTTGCATTGTCTTGCAATCCAGGCAAGTTGTTTGTACTGTCGGATAAGGAAAAACTCAGGTGTTCTTCTTTCTGAGTTCATGTGGTGGAGCTATCAATGCCAAGCGGGTTGGTTGATTTCTGTTTAATGGTTCTCATACAACACGTTCACTTTAGGTACATGTGCACTTTACATGTTTTAGGTTTCAATTAATGTGTTTCATGTGTAAAATAAGTAGTTTGTTTGGATGTAACAAAACTAAGTCAATATTTTTTACTCTGTTATAAAAAAGTTTTCATCTCATTTTGTGATTATTACAATTGTGCCTATGTAGTGAAAGTTGTATTGTGTATATTCAAGCAACCTCTAAAAAAAACAACACTTAATTAATTCAACAGTTGTAGGGAACTAAACTTGTGAGGGCTTAGAATGTACACTGTAAAAGTGTTTTGTCATTTCAAAATAAAAAAATATGACTTCATGTGGTAACAAATTAACTAGTTGTGTAAATGAGTAAATCTAGTAAATTATTCAACTTAAATAAATACAACTTAACAAACTTAGTAAACTTTTAAATGTAGCAGTTGAATAGGAAAGCAACCATTTATGAAACTGACACCCAGAAACAGAATAATTGAGTAAATGGGTTTGCCAAAATTTATAATTATTCTGGAGATTTCTAAAAATGTATGTATTTTCCTTAGTGTATTGTAAAAGTTTGAGTTCTGGCATTTAAACTACAGACCGAAAGTATGAAACCAAGCAGCACTCATTTTTATTAAGTTTCAAGAATATTTTACATTTTAAAAAGTCAATGTAAAAATCAATGTTAAAGGCAATGTAAAATCAAGGCATTTTCCTTCCATAAAATAATATATTTATGAGTAACATCACAGTATCAGGTTGAGCTAGCTGAGCTCAGTGGGGGAGGTGGGAGGTGGAGGTGGAATATGAGATCCACCTGTAGGTGCATAGTAATGTAATCAAAACTCAGGAAATGTTTTAGAGGTGGGCAAAAGTCATTACATTTGGATAGAAGAATATGGAAAAAACAAGACTCTGGTGCCTGAAATGATACGGCACAACGTGAGCAGGGACATGAAATCATTTTGATTTCAGATTGTTTTTAGGGCAGTTTCCTAACAACCAACACAACAGTACAGCCATCTAGATGTTTTTCCAAAATATTCCAATGACTTGTAAGGATGGACATAGTCCTTGTTGGTGGCCCCTTTGTTCTGTAATTGAATATCTTACTGTTGGTTATCTCGAGTAAATAATCCATATCCAAGGGGGTGCTTGCCTGTAGTACAGTGAAACAGATCAACAGTAAAATAATGAAGTGCTACATTTTATGCCCTCCCAGTGATTCATGGTAATTATCATGTATGCACTAAAGGTCGCCAAGCCACATTCTGAAAAAGAATGCCCGAGCTTTTGGGTCAGCTGCACCTGAATGTTAAGTTACGCCATAGAATTAAAAAAAAGAAATGTGCTATATTTAGGACCATTGTTGTTCTGACTGAGTCAGCTTTTGTAAACATCGGCACATAGTAAGCATTTATAAAAATAAAGACCCACTCACTCTGCGGGTCAGGTGACAGCAAAAAATGACTCAATAGGTGCAACAACAGTGACGTGCCGAACAGCAGAAACCTCTCATGCTGATGACTGGATTTCAGATATTAAGAGAGAGACAGTGCAAACGGCACACAGCCAGGGTGTTTTCCACTGTGACAGCGCAGTCACATGACAGCGCAGTCCACTCAGTATGGGCTTTGTTTTGTTCTGGCAAACAGGAAATTCCCCCCTTGTCACATGACAATCTCTGTGAAGTTGCCCTGTAACCCTTTACCGAAACTGTTTACATGAAGATCTGGAACAAGAGGGAAAAAAGGCTCTTTGCAAACATTAAAAGGCCATTGCATCACATTCATCTATTTACACGACACAGATAGAATGACTGTGCAGGTTTTTCTTGTTTCTTTAGAATGTGAGCTGGAGCTGCTTCATTTAATAGCTGCAATATGAATCAAATCAAAGATTCAGATAACGCCTTCAGAACAATTAACAAAGTCGTAGCCCAAATACATGCAACAAAGGGACTGGCATTTCATAGTCTGAGGGCTGCAAGTAAGAACCAACATGCAAGTTTAAAGCTTTAAATTGTAATTGTTATTAAAGTTTGGTGTTAAGATCCTAAAGATCCTGTCCTAAATTGCTCTGCAACCCATTAGAATACTATTAACCTGAATTAAAAGAAAGAAGGCATGTTTGCTTCTCCTACAAAATACAAGGTTCTATCACAGCAGTCACAATAAACAGTCCTCTTGACCTTTAACTCCTGCTGGAGCTTTAGCTGGATTTGAAAAAGCGTTCCCCATAGCGTGGAGTCAGAATGCTTCTGCTGTTACCTAGCCTATTGATTACGGCCAGACTAGTATGTGAAGAGTTAAGTAAATATCAGATTTCGTAACGATGACTCACTCAGATGTACCTGCATCAAATGTCAGTTCCTGTACTGCAGCAGGGTGACATAATATGAGGCAAAGATCAACAGAGTTCTCTTACAATCACATGCTCATGACACAAGGGAATATTACAATCTACACAATCAGCAAAACTCCTTTTAGCAAATGTGGGTAATTCACAGACTTTCTCTCTCTCTCTCTCTCCCTCTCTCTCTGACAGAAGCTCTACAGCAATTATGGATGCACATGTTTGATTATTCAGTATTTCCATTATAATGAGGTATTTGTATTTGTTCCTCGAGACAAAAACGAATGTTGTTTTTCAGAGATAACATTGTGATGATGGCATGAACCCAAGAGCTCAAGAAAACAACATGTCATGACACTGACATAAATAGCTAGAGCTGTTGAGAAAACAAACAAAAATAACTAGTTATCATGGAAAACCTTTTATGGCTTCCCAACTCATAATATCGGGCAATACTGGGCAGAGTACACTGTACTATACTATAGTTTTTGAAAGATGGCTGAATGCTGATATTATGTGATGTATTCCATTACAAAACAAAACTTGCAACATATATATATATATATATATATATATATATATATATATATATATATATATATCAGGTATAACATTATGACCACCTCAAACCATATTCTTTATCCATTTTATCAGCGCCACCTACCACATAGGTGCACCTTGTAGTTCTACAATTACAGACTGTAGTCCATCTGTTTCTCTGCATACTTTGATACTTTGCTGTTGCCCCCATCACCTTTTTTTAAATGGTCAGGACGCCCACAGGACCACCACACAGCAGGTATTATGTGGGTGGATCGCTCTCCTTCACTGCAGAGACAGACATGGTGGTGGTATGTTTGTGTGTGTTGTGCCGGTGTAAGTGGATGAGGTACAGAAGTGTCACTGGAGTTATTAAACACTGTGTCCACTCACTCTCCACTTTGTTAAGACACTCCTACCTTGCTGGTCCCCCTTGTAGATGTAAAGTCAGAGACATAGCAATAGCTAGAGATAGCTCATCTGCTGCTGCTGAGTTTGTGTTGGCCACCCCCTAGTCCTTCATTAGTGGTAACAGGATGCTGCCCACAGGACGCTGTTGGCTAGATAATTTTGGTTGGTGGACAATTCTCAGTCCAGACACTGAGGTGTTTAAAAACTCCAGCAGTACTGCTGTGTCTGATCTTCTCACACCAGCACAACACACACTAACACACTATCACTATATAATAGTTGTATATATAAAATACCTACATATATAGCCCTATTGCGTCAAAGGGGAACCAACACAGTCTTATAATGGGATGTCCTACAAATAGGTATGAAGGTCAGGTGGCCACATACTTTTGGCCATATAGTGCACTTATAAATGTATACACATATAAATATGTATGTTATATACTATAGCGATATTAAAACTTGTGTGTGTATTATACATATGCTATATTAAGTATCATCATATATTTTCATACATAAGTATCATCATATATTTTCTAAAAGCAGATATAAAAGCTGTTTACTGTATACCAGTCATCAAATATTGAGAAATGGCAAATCTACACATATAATTGTCTGTACATTTAAGCTAAACACTTTTTAATTGATGAAAAAATTGTTAAATAATACCTTACCAGAATTGCTTTCAGTCATAAAAGATCTGCAAGTGCCTGTAATATTTATGACGAGAGTGACTGGCAGAGTGAAATGAGCAGATATCTGATTTGATAAAGTAATAAACATTCTGAAACTGTAATGTGACTGGATCAATGCTGAGGATATTTCCTGTATCTTTTAGTTCAGGTGGTTAAACAGTCAGAGCCAGAGAAGATCTGTTTGCGCTCGACTGAGATGTGTGGACATGCTCTCGATGCTCTCTGGCCTGCCTGCTGGTTGGCTATCCTTAAGGGATTAGCTTTAACTATTAATCCCCTGCTGCCTGCTGCTATGACGCGTACTGCAGTCACACCACAGAACGGTTGGATGATGTCACCTCGCATGAATAAGCTGATAGGCCCAAAGCTCGCATCAGCCTAGTGTATCAATTCTGCATGAAGCTGAGAAGCAGCATGTTTACAAGCAGTCACGTGACTTTCCTGATATGATGTAACGAGTGCAAAGGCATCGTAAATGCGTTACCTTTTACAGTAGGCTATGTCTCACCATTTCTCCGAAGTAATGGAATTACTGGCGTACAAGAAAAGCCACTGACACTTAAACACATAAAAAAAATAGTTTGAACTGAAAGTAATGCATGTGGAAGAGGTTTCCAAATGTACTAGAATTATTGCATTTATAAGAATTACTGGAGCCACAGTCCCAGATATGTAGGTATACATTTAAGAATTACACATAATGATGCTTAAAAAAGAATGGAAAAGAGGGAACTTGTGCAACGCTGTGAAACATGCAACTTTGCAGAAAAATGCTGACATTGAAAGAGAGTACTCCCAGACACAAATGTCACTGAAACTACTGCAGAGTGTCACAGTGTGTCAGAACAAGACCAAATATGTAGAGGGTCAGGACGTTTTCACATCTGCAGGAAATGGGCAAAAGCGGAAGAACACTTCACGTAGCCTTACATGGAATTTCACTTACAACTGCACGAGCCTTCCTGTGATGCTGAAAAATGGGACAAGGATAAACCCCGCCAAAGAAGAGGCCTGAGAGGAATGCGGTTCAACACATTGCGGGCTTGGTCTACTTTCAGCCCCAGTTTGAATTATGTAAGGCCTTCGTAACTTTGTACAGCACCTCCCACGCATATTGACAATAGAACCAGTTTGCACATAGAAAATATATATATAGCGTAACAAATGGGCGCTGCTGCAAAAGGAAATGAGGTCAGGGCCCGTGAAAGGATTGGGAATCCTGGCCGTGGCTTCCCCCTCCGCCTGTCTGCGTGCCTGGGATTAAATCCTCTTGGGCGGGAGTCCGTTGCCATGGCTTCAACTGGGGTAAACAAACACACAGCACGTCAGTGGCTGTACTGGGATCAGCAAGCCGTGTAGGTTGTACTGATTTAACTAGAACTTTAAAAATAACTATGACCAGAGCTGCTCTGCATGGCGCAAATGTAATAGGGAAGCTACCAACTATTATTTAGAGAAGGCCGTGTCAACCTTCATTCCAGAAGTGTGATGCTATTACACGTCACTCTGGCTCCATAACTGCTGAATCATTTGGGAGTTATTTATGTTTAGGGTCATTATTACACTATTACACACACCTCTGGGTTTGTGTTAATGAATGCACAGTGACCTTGTTTTTCTATGGGTTATATTTGAATGTCACCTTTGGCCGAGCCTTTCTAGTTCAAGAATACAATTAATAAATAATTAATTAAAAAGCAATAATATCAAGCATCTATGACATGCCAATAAACGACTGTAAATAGTTCATTACAGTGTATTGTTTTCCCTTAATAGCTTTTTACTGTTTCCCAAAAAAACTTGAATAAAGCATATTAAAATAAATGGTGTCTAGCGTAATAACTAATAGCTGCGATAACAATAATTACATATTGTATTATCTATATGAACTCACTGAGCACTTCATTAGGTATACCTCCTTGTTACACCTCATTGTCCATTTTATCAACTCCACTTACCACATAGGAGCACTTTGTAGTTTCACAATTACAGACTGTAGTTCATCTGTGTATCTCCATCTTTGTTTATCCTGTACTTCAATGGTCAGGACCCCCACAGGACCACCACAGAGCATGTATTATTATGGTGGATCATTCTCAGCCCTGCAGTGACAATGTGACATGACATGGTGGTGGTGTGTTTAAACACTGTGTCACTGCTGGTCTGAGAACTGTCCACCAACCAAAACTATCCAGCCAACAACATCCAGTGGGCAGTGTCCTGTGACCACTGATGAAGGACAAGAGGATGACCAACACAAACTCTGCTGCAGCAGATTAGCTACTGTCTCTGACTTTACATCTACAAGGTGGACCAACAAGTAGGTAGGTAGGTAAGCAGATAAAATGGACAAGAAGCGTAGAAACAACAATGTGTCTGTTTCTCTGTAAACTTTGTTACCCCCCCATCACCCTTTTTTCAATGGTTAGGACCCTCACAGGACCACCACAGAGCAGGTATTATGTGGGTGGTGGATCATTCTCAGCACTGCAGTGACACTGATGTGGTGGTGGTGTGTTAGTGTGTGTTGTGCTGGTGTGAGTGGATCAGACACAGTAGTGCTGCTGGAGTGTTTAAAAACTGTGTCCACTCGCTGTCCACTCTATTAGACACTCCCACCTTGCTGGTCTGCCTTGTAGATGTAAAGTCAGAGATGATAGCTCATCTGCTGTTGCTGAGTTTGTGTTGGTCACAGGACGCTGCCCACAGGACATTATATACAGTATATAATTAACATATATTGCACAGAGGCCTGTATGATTTTCACCCCTCAGTAATCCACATCAGCTCCTCTGAGGCGATGATGCGCTAATATGTCAGTGCTCCTCATATGATGCTTATTCGCCTCCTTCATATAGCTCCTGCTGTTCTCGATAGAAAGAAAACTTAAACGGTTCGTCAGGTAAACGATGAGGGGATGTAAGTTAGCATCGATGCTAATCAGGCTACAAGGCTGTGAGTCATGCTGCGAGCTTTACTGGAATGCGGTGTGTCATACTGAAAGTGCAAATCAAGCATCGATCCTAGCAGTTCTTCTGCAGCGATACCCTTTCTCTCGGTCGCGTGATCTTGAGGAAAAGGGGGATGAGTCTTTCTCTCTTCGCAGCTGGAAGCTGTGGGATGTCTGAATAAGTAGTCTCCATTTCCCGGAAAGGATGACGTACTCCTCTTGTTTGTAAGACGCTGTTGTCTTAAAGAAACAATACTGTCTTTATGTGCGTCCCTAATGTCACCGTTTACATCAGCTAAATGACCGTTAAATACAGGAGAGGAACCTAAAGATCCAGAGCTCCTCTGGAAATGATTAGGAGACTTTTTTAATCATCAAATAAAATATCTTTGTTCTTTTTTGGACACAACAAAGGCCAAAAAGTATCCACACATTTTATTGGTGACAATTTATTAGCACTAAATGTTTAGAAACAATTTACCAGCTAAAGCCAATTCAAGTAAAGCTTGGAAATTCAGGTAAAGCTTAAAATTCAAATAAAGCTTATAAATTCAGATAAAGCATAGAAATTCAGATAAAGCTTAGATATTCAAGTAAAGCTTAGAAATTCAGGTAAAGCTTAGATATTCAAGTAAAGCTTAGAAATTCAGGTAAAGCTTAGAAATTCAAGTAAAACTTAGAAATCCAAATAAAGCTTAGAAAACCTAGTAAAGCTTAGAAATTCAGATAAAGCTTAGAAAATCAGATAAAGGTTAAAAATTCAGGTAAAGCTTAGACATTCTGATAAAGGTTAGAAATTCAAGTAAAGCTTAGAAATTCTAGTAAAACTTAGACATTCAGATAAAGCTTATAAATTCAGATAAAGCATAGAAATTCAAGTAAAGCTTAGAAATTCAGATAAAACTTAGAAATTCAGGTAAAGCTTAGAAAACCTAGTAAAGCTTAGAAATTCAGATAAAGCTTAGAAAATCAGATAAAGGTTAAAAATTCAGGTAAAGCTTAGACATTCTGATAAAGGTTAGAAATTCAAGTAAAGCTTAGAAATTCTAGTAAAACTTAGACATTCAGATAAAGCTTATAAATTCAGATAAAGCATAGAAATTCAAGTAAAGCTTAGAAATTCAGGTAAAGCTTAGAAATTCTAATAAAGCTTAGAAATTCAAGTAAAGCTTAGAAATTCAAGTAAAGCATAGAAATTCAAGTAAAGCTTAGAAATTCAAGTAAAGCTTAGAAATTCAGGGAAAACTTAGAAATTCTAGTAAAGCTTAGAAATTCAAGTAAAGCTTAGAAATTCAGGTAAAGCTTAGAAATTCTAGTAAAGCATAGAAATTTGAGTAAAGCTTAGAAATTCAAGTAAAGCATAGAAATTCAAGTAAAGCTTAGAAATTCTAGTAAAGCTTAGAAATTCGAGTAAAGCATAGAAATTCAGGTAAAGCTTCGAAATTCAGGTAAAGCATAGAAATTTCAGGTAAAGCATAGAAATTCAAGTAAAGCTTAGAAATTCAAGTAAAGCTTAGAAATTCAGGTAAAGCATAGAAATTCAAGTAAAGCTTAGAAATTCGTGTAAAGCTTAGAAATTCAGGTAAAGCTTAGAAATCCAAATAAAGCTCAGAAATTTGAGTAAAGCTTAGAAATTCAGGTAAAACACTAGAAATTCTAGTAAAGCTTAGAAATTCAGGTAAAGCTTAGAAATTCAGGTAAATTCAAATAAAGCAAAAGAAGAATTGTGAAAATTATGGAGTTCTTGTCGGGTAATTCTACCATTTTTTTTTTAATTGTATTCCATCATTGCAATATTAAATTCATGGTGGTTCAATATGAAATGGTTCACTGTAAAGAAACTTACTGACTCAGGTTCTTTACAGCAGTGGTGATAGGAATATGGGCAACACAAATATATCCTATTATTTACAATCCAAAGCCACCAGTCAATCTACAAGTGCGTTCTGAGTTTTTATATGTAATGTTGGTGATGATGGTAAAATAGTGGAATATCTGGGGGGGAAAAAATGTTATTTGTTTGCCTTACGACACCCAGCATGTACCCATGAGTGGATTAAACCAAACTGTGCAACATGCAACTGTGCAATGTTTTAGCTCAAAACTTCACAAAACTATCGTAAAGCAATGTCTCAGGCATCAGGCAGCATATTAATCAGCACCTTGTGTAAGAACTTTCTGTAAGGGAGCTTTTATAGGAATTGAACTCTTCAGAAATTTGGTTCCTGTCACCACCACCGTGAACAAATCTGACTCAGTAAGTTTCTCTAGAACAGAGCAATTCACACCAAACCATACTTTAGAACTTTTAAATCAGGGGTCCCCAAACTGCAGTGTTTGTGTTGGGCCAAAGACCAACAAGACAAAATAGCATCCAAATAAAGAGGGCAGGTAGGTTTTAAAGATTGCTATATAATATTTAACACTGTATTTTGTTACAAAATAGAGAATGTATGTAGTATGTAATGTAATATATGTTTGTTCTCTCACTAGGTGAGGGGGTGGGGTAAGGGTAACTTGTGTCAGGCCAAATGAAACCAAGTTGGGCCTGCAGCTCTGCTTTAAATTTATGAATGTGAACTTGTTGGAGGTGTTTTTTTCTTTTTACTTGTGGTTCTGAATTGCAGAAAGAAAAACATTTGATTAATAGTTTATCAGTAAATTATCAGCTGTTTCATTCCTTTCAGTCAGTCAATGTTACACTAGTCAGCAGTAACACTCTTACAAACACACATTAGGCAAGGCTTGTATAAGTATCTGTATGAGTAAAAAGAATGTGAAAGTAAAGGTATGTGAATGTTACACTGTGCTGCTTATCTCACATGCATCATAAAGTTACTGCACCACTGAGAAACAGTAGTCATATACCGCCTCATTTGGGGCTGGGATTATATCTGACTGTTTTAGTTTACTATGGATCTAACAGCGACACAACCTGCTCATCAAAAGGTGAAGTACTTTAAAATGGAACTTCATAGTGTATTAATAGCTAATAGGTCACTATTGACTTAATAACAGCTGTACTTATGCCTCAATATCTTTTTGAGGACACAGCATTGCTCCCAGACCTTTAGCCAGCTGTCTGGCTCTGTACAAAGTAAAAGCAATCTCCATGACGTGATTACAGCCTGTCAGTTGGTACACTACGTAAAGAGTAGACGACAGTCATATTCCCACATTAAGCCCCGATATGTGTTTACATATCCTCTACTGGTCTAGAAGGTCAGAATTACCATTCCAAATCACTCTTTTCATTAATATAAGGCTGACTTGTTAAAGATATATGGATAAAAAGGATTCTGCTGCTCTACAACTAACTTGTAGGAAGCTGTAACAAATATGTTAACAGTGTCCAGAATGATGAAAAGAGCTGCAGACGACTGCTTGAAAAGAGTTAAGCTATACCAAAATCAATATCCAGAATGCAGATCAACCTTGATGCAGATGAATTCATGAATAAATTAATATAATTAAATATTTATTGTATACTATTTATCATATAATAGCTTTCCTGGTGTACCAATGAAATATTGGATAAAAATTTTTAGAGCCTATAATATTCCAATGTAGTATAAAAAAGTTATTTTCAAATAAAACAACAGCAATTGATTAAAATGGGGCAAATAACTAGTTTTAAACAGTATATAAACTAGTAAAATAGTATATAAACCTCTCTGAGGTTTAATGCTTAGATTTTTGGATATTTATTCTAAATAATAATTTCACTTGGCATAAAAAGAATACTCTAACATTACAACTGGAGTTTAGAAGAAGTCTACTTTTTTCAAATGGCTAATAATTTAGTATTTCCACTGTTCCACCTCATCTAGACATAGTGCTGCTAGGGCATGTGCTGCTGCCAGTGGAACTATTTCCCTTGTATTTATTGAGGATAATGATTATTCTCTATTGTGTGCTTGGATTCAGTTGACGCTTCAGCTGAGCTTCATAGTGCTGAAAGACAGTGCCCTGAAGCATACTGCAAAAGCAAACCAGGACTTTTGTATGGCAAAGAAGAGGAAAGTTCTGTAATGATCAAGTTCATCACCTGACCTCAATTCAATCAATTGAAGGCAAAATTGAAGGTAAAACACCCCAAGCTGCAGAAAAAAGTGTCTTGTCTTATGATGTCTGTAAGTTTCAGACATCCAGCAGTCACTGACAGCAAAGGATTTCCAGCAAAGTATTAAAACATACGAGCCAGAACCACCAGGTTCAGGAACAGCTTTAACCCTCGAGCTGTCAAACTGGTCACACCGGCAGCGCCTACCAGAACAAGACTACAACACAAAAGGCCGTACTGATTTCTAGCCCGGATCAACCAGCACACACGCACACCACTACCTTGCAGGACTGTTTGCAGTGCACTTAACTTTAACCTGTATACTTGAACATCTCAGCTGTGTATTTATTTATCTATATACTGAACATCTGTACTATAAGCTGTTTAGCTGTTTACCTGAACATTAAGCTGCTATTCCCCTACCTGCACTCTACACCTTATATATCCATACTGTTTACAACCACATACTTAACTTCACACTTGCTACCTCAACACACTGTACATGTACACTAGTACTCTACATTCTGACATACAGATACTGCTCTTACACTTTGCACATGTCCTACTGTACTGTTTACGCACATTGTTTTTGTCTATTTGTCTTTGTACTATACACTATTTATATATACTTATATTCTTATAACTGCACTGGAGAAGGAGCCTAAGTGTGTTTCATTATACTGTTCAACCCTGTATTGGTATAATGACAATAAAATTGAATTGAATTGAACTGAATTGAATCGAATTGAATTTATGATTAATTTAGTTTGTCAAATTACTTTCTGAGCCCCTAAAAATGTGGGGGCATTACGAAAACAGTAGTGATTCCCAAACCTGATTTGGATGTAAATATGCTCAGATTAAATTTGAAAGTCTGTTTAACAATACTCTGGAAAATGCTGCATTGGACAGCTCAAAGAACAATAGATTTGTCTACAGCCAAATATTTATGGACCTACTATGTAACACTTTTCACTTTACTGCGAAATGAACATACTATGGTTGCTTGTCCTCTCAAATGCATTTCAGAGAATTATTGCTTAACTGCTTCCTCCTTAGAAAGAGTCCAGCACCTAGAAACTTCAGACCTAAAAAAACTCAGAAACTTGAGGTCACTGGTTACCGATATTCACGAGGAACTCAATATACAGGCATAACCTCTCTCATTCTTGGTCACTGGAGGAAAAACTTCATGACCATCATAAAACGCTGTAGTTCCTTTACCATCAATCAGCCACAGAAATAATCGGGGAAACCGTCAAGTAAAAAATTAACATTCTTTATGACATCATAAAGGTCTCTGTGTTAGCCAATCCAACCCTGGCAGCTAACAAGATATGGAAAATCAACAATGTCCTGTTTGACTGCTATGGTATTGTTCCCTGGTAACACTGCGTCTGCGTGTATGTGCGTCTGTTTACAAAGGCTGTATCTCTGTAGTGCTGTATGCGGTGGCAGAGGGCAGGAAGCTTCCAGAACGCAGAGTTAAGAGCATGTACTGGGGCGGGGAGCGACAGTACACAGAAAGAAACCCTCACTTCACAGTTAGCAGAGGAATGCAGACTGTGATAGCCTCTGGTTCCTAAAAACATTCTTCTCAGATTAGACCATCCTAAACAAAGCCATGAAGTGTTGTAGCTGTTAATGTATAATGTGTAAATGTAAACCTCACTGTGGTTCATTCACCAACTGACTGTCATTCAGTGAGGTTTTTTGGTCCCTGTTGTATGTATGGACCATTCCACTGAATTAGTTGAAACTGCAATGCCACAGACAGATATTTAGACCTACCTATATTTAGACCTACCTAGATATTTACAAGGGTTTTGTTATGATGTGTTTAAGCCCAAGGCATTAATTCAGTTAAATACAGGAAAATATTAAAAGCTTATATATTAGCTTATATATAGCAAACAAAATCATCACTTAAAGGGTACCTCCCCTTGAGAGGCGGCTACCCCAAAACCTCCAAATTTCAACTCGTACAAAATACAATATTAACATTTTTCCTTGTGTTTTAAAATGTCTTATTGATTTCTTTTTAAGTGAAGTTGAAAGATTTAGATTTGTCATGAGTTTAAGTTTAAAAATGTTGTGCCACGTTTTCATGTCACTACCAAAACAGAGCTTTAGTCTATAGATGGGGCCTTATTTTAGCTACAGTCCTACATTTTAGAGCAGGAGGTAAGCCTGCATCCCTGTCCCTCATGGGCACAGGTTGAGTAGTTAGATTCCAATGTTTTCACACATGTCCTAAAGTATGAAAATCAGTGTGTAACCTTAACAACTGTCACTACCGGAAAATGTGTTTGTGTTTTAATAAAAATGTTATAATTCTATGTGTGTACAACTGTTTAAAGCTGTGTAAACTGTGTTTGCTGGTCATGTACTGGCTGGTTTTCTCATAATGAGCTAAAATTGTCACTACTGAAACAATCACTACAGAAACATATGGTAAAAATTCGGTAGTGTCAGGACGACGAAACTGAATGTTTGATAATTTAAGAGTCACTTAAAACAAAAGGATTTTTGTCTGAAGTCCACAGCAGTTCAAAATCTGAAAAACTGATTTAAGTCCAAAATCCTATATCAATGTTATCATACAATGATGTCTCAACCACCAGGCAGCATATTTAAAGCAATTTCGGGTAATAATAACTTTGTGTAAAGTATTTTAGAGACAATAAGCTCTTCAGATGTCTGGGTCCTATCACCCCCATTGTGTCCAATTCTAATTTGGCAAGTTTCTCTAAAAAGTAGTTCAACTTTAAGTAACAGCCCAAATACAGATTCTCATATCATTTCTACACCACAGACCTCCAGCAGTAACAGAGACAAGGAAATACAGATTACCTCAAGAAACTGACTCCATCTTCGAATCCCTGCTTATATCTGTGGTTCATTTTCAATGTCTCGTCAGTCAGTAGTGTATGTGAATTTCGCACTGCTTCTTGGCCTCACCTCTACACAGTCACCATAACCTGCTTTATATGTGTAGCAGAACGAGGCTAACCGTGCTGTGAGGCTGAGCTGACCTCGTTCTGGCCAGTCCTACTGCTTTTGGTAGCGATTCAAGAGAGCATACCAAAAATCCCAGGTCATTAGACTGGCATGCCTTTATTTGCTCATTAGTGTGAAATGTTACGACTTAGATTCCCTCGGAGTGAGGGGGGCAGAGCCTGCCCACTTATGGTGTGTGTGCAGAGGGTTGCCTGATTGCATCATCGCAGAGCAAAGCCGCTCTAAGCGCTATAAATAGGATGACGTCACTCAAGCCCGGCCCCCTTTTTACTAGTAAGATGCCTCGACGAGTCTTACTATAAAACAGGGGTGATGCAACGCAGCCGGCGAGAGCTGTAACTTTCCCAGCTGAGCTAAGAGGACACGCCGAGTGGGGTAGAAGTAGTCGAGGACTGAGTTCAAGTCAAACATTCGCTCAGACCAAGGTGAGTGACCGAGCTGCTTTCCGTGTTCTCGTAGCTCCCTCACACAGACAGGCGCGTGAACTGAGAACAACGCGACGGAGGAGGTGAAGTTTGTGGGTTTTGTAGCACTAAAGCCCGCTTTCCCATTAAACCGCCGAACTGAACGAAAGGCTTTAGACTTTAGAGTGGACTTTCATTCAAACGGTCCAGCTGAAACGTGACTAAAACACAAATAAATGGCAGTCTATGTTGAGGCGAGCAGCACCTAGTAGGTATGCTAAACCGGATTATGGACTGTATAACCAGCGCGTGTCTGACTGACTAGCCTAGCTAGGACGAGGTTCGAGCTTGGTTTTCTATCCGCCGAATTTTCCTGTCCCAGCAGCTGTTAAATTCCGGTGCCTCTTGTTCCAATTTCTCCGTTCCACCTTAAACGGTGCAGCTGGTACACTCTGCCGCCTCTAGTTTGAATTTTCCTGGAGGCGCCAGAACGTAACTGCTGCACCGTTTAAGGTGGACCGGAGAAATTCGGTCAAGAAGCCGGAGAATAGAAAACCAACCTGAAGCCTCGACCTAGCAAAACAAACGGTCTGTAAATAAAGGAAGAACACTCTGTCAAAACGAGTTGTTTCATGGTGTTCTTCATACAGTACCTCTCCAAACTTTTTTGTAGTTTTATTTAAACTAAATGATGTGGCAACCACAGTTAGCTAGTTATTTACTTTTATATACTTGAAGCCTCTTTACCTAGCTAGCTAACACACTGACACAGATTAGTATTTATCACACAAAGTTTTTTAAGTTTTTGTAACTTATAAAATCCCCTCCCGTGACGTTGATGTGCTCTCCAAAACGTGTCGATGTCTGTAGGTTTCAGAATGATGCTTCAGCATCCTGGGCTGGGATTGGGTCCTTCAGAAATCAGTGCGTCTGCTCTGGTGCCCTGTCTGTCCCCGCCGGGCTCCCTCACGCTGGAGGACTTCACTACCTTCAGTCCGCTCGTCAAGGAAGAGCTGCGCTACGCCATCCACAACAAGCGGCTATCCAGCGGCATGAGCGCGGCGCCGAGCTCCAGCAGCTCCAGCAGCTCGGCTCCACCCAGCGAGCCCCCCGCCAAGAGAGAGGTAACTCCAGCCACTTTCTTCACGCCTTCTTCATCTGTGTTCTAATTAGTTTAAAGTTATTTAGATATTATCTTGTTAGATATTATTCGGTTATGTATTATTAGGTTATTGTGAGTGGTCAAATCCATTCCTATAGCAAGACACATTACAGGGATAACTTTTAACAACTTTTTACCTTTTAACCCCCAGCTCACCATTGAAGAAGTTGATCGGAGGAAAAGAAGGCGGGAAAGAAACAAAATTGCTGCTGCGAAATGTAGAAACAAAAAGAAGGAGAAAACAGACTGTTTGCAAAAGGTAGGCTTCGGTCAGGATTGGGAAAGCTGATTCACTCCTTACAACTACATTTCCATTGTCTGAACCATATAGCTATACCATATAGCTATATAGCCATAACTGTATAGTCATATAGTAGTAGTTACTGAATAATAAGGATAATAATAAAGATTTATAACTGAATTTTTGAACAGGCATGCCCTGGCAATGACTAAATTTGTACTTTTTTTTTTAAAGTACAATGAAGAAAAGTGATGCATTAATTTCACTTGATTTAAATATGTACTTGAATAAATCTGACCTTTTGACAAAAAGCCAAACTGTATAGGTGTCATGCAGTTTATTCATGTGGAAATGAAGAACACATTTAAATTGAATAAATTCAATCCTGTTTTCTTAAGTGTGACATTAATAAATAGTAACATGGTTTTCCTTCCTTCCACCTATTCAGGAGTCTGAGAAGCTGGAGTCCATAAACGCTGAACTGAAGGCACAGATTGAGGAGCTGAAGAACCAGAAGCAGCAGCTGGTCTACATGCTCAACCTTCACCGGCCCACCTGCATTGTACGTGCCCAGAACGGCCAGACTCCAGAAGATGAGAGGAATCTCTTCATCCAGCAGATCAAGGAGTCCACCCTGCAAGGTCTGAACCTGACAACCTCCGGATCAACACACCCCTCCACAGTGACAACCACATGCGGCCATCTTTGAGGCACAGACTGCAGAAGCACAAGCTACTGTGATGGTGTCAGCATGTTTCTGCCAAGGAGTATTGTAGGATCCAACAGGAGCCTACGGTAAGGGACTAAGGACTAAGGAGCAGGTGGGTGCATCCTACATGCTTACGATGGAACTCAAAGCACTAAAGTTGAAGGACATTTGATGTGTTTGTACTTTGTATGCTATTTAAAACTGTACACTGTTGAATGACGAACCTCTGTATGTGCACCAAAGCATGATATCATGTTGACTGGCAAAAGCAATGTGATTTCAATCATGTAAACCAACAAGTTTTCATTCATGGCGCTGTAATCCCGGTGGTATCCCTGTAAAAAGGACTGCTAGTCCAGTGAAGCGAAATGGAACTGAACTCACTGTGCTTATGAGAATGTGGTAGACATGCACCAGTGTGTGCACCAGTTTATTAACATAGGATGAGACAGACATCAAATGAATTAAGTATGAAGTTATTGATATAGTTCCATAGCTATGTGTGGCTTCTGCCTTGTTAAATGTCACTATAATCTGCCACGTGAAAATCCTCAAAGCTGCTACACTAATCTCTCAGGACATGCACAATGTATTGCAGGAAACCCGGGCTAAAAAGGAACAAGGAAGTAGAGCTAAAGTGGACTTTGTGTTAGCAGTGTCACTGCTCGCTAATTGAGGATTAGAGCAAAGAGCAAGTTACGCAGAAGCCGGTTTCTTCTTTTGAACTTCCACCACTAAGCTTGTTCCTCTTATCATCTCAGAAGTCCAAATATGTTTTGTTACAATGCCGTGAGTGCATTAGCCTGGCTATGCCTACTGTCTGAGTATGTGGAGTTTTTGTGTCAATAGTAAGTCATGTATGTGAAATGTTATACTGTATTTTTTTACATAACATATATGTGTGGTTTAACCTAAATGCACAAACACATCACCTTTAAAGGTATTTCATGGTATAAAGCTCTTAAGATGTTTGCAGTTGTGGTCTTAGCACTCCTATTTCAGTGTTGCTCTGTAAGAATCTGTGGTACAGAAATCCCCAGGTAGGCCTACAGTGGGTAACTGGGTAGTTTAATCCTGTGGCTAGCATTTCCCAAAAACGGGGAGAATCTGACTTTTTGCAGTTTCATAACAGACTGTTGAGCACTAGAAGAAAAAGTTTAATGTATTTATTCATGTGGGATGAGAGACGCAGGCGTCAACAGCTTTTTTGTTTGTTTGTTTGTTTGTTTGTTTCTAGTCATACTTTCAAAAAGGAACAGAATACAGTACTACTGCCTGCCGTTTTCAATCTAAAGCTAAGCTTTTGGTGGTTACCCATGTTTCACCACTTCAAGCTGTTCACTTGCACTTATAAGAACTGTTCATATGAAGCTTGGTTTTAAAATCATATTAAAGTGTAACCTGAAGTGATATGATGACTAATTTGGGTTATCTGTGTTTTTGTTTTGTTTAGTTTTTGACACTTTATTAAAAAATTAAAAAACACCTTTAATGAGTCTGTAAGCAGTTATTTATGAACACCAGATACTTTTTTGTTTTAAAAGTCAGTGAAGAAAAGGACTTTACTGTAATATTTATTGTTTTATTGGTATATCTAAACCTCATAAATGGAAATGGAAAATTACACAGAAGTGTCAAATATTTAGTAATTAGTGTGTCCACCCTTTGCTTTTTTACAGTTTTCATTTTTTTCTAGAGGCTTGCTTTCACCTTTTCAAACAAATCTGCAGGGATATTTTTCCACACCTCCTAAGCTCACTTGTCAGATGTTGCCAAGTTCAATGATGGGCTCTGGGGTGAGCAGTCCATTGTTCTGAGAATGCCAACAGCTTCTTTGTTTGATTTGTAAATTTTATTCCTTTTAGTAGATAGCCCTTTCCCAGTAACAGGTTCTTGACACCTACACAAGCTTTCAAGTAGTTGCTTATCTGATAGTGACAAGTTTATATTGGGTTAATATCTATTTTTTAAATATATTTTTTAACTCAAGTTTTGGAAACTCGTGTTCTTTTTTTTCTCTTTACTTCCTCCTTCCTTATGCAAGTGAATTATCTTATCGTAAATATCTCCTGAAAATGTGTATTTATCTGCTGTGTGGACTGGAAATCAAATAAATGAAGGGTGGTAGAACATTTTTAAGTAAAATTACTATTTAAGGTTTCAATATAAAAGTCACAATATGCTGAAAGCAGCTTATTTTTGTCATGTAAAAATCTTTTAAACGTGCAGCAGGACAAGTGTACACTTACCCTCTGCCCTGAAAGCCTGCATGTCTTAACATGTACGCATATCCTTGTGCGCATGTTAACACATGCTGCTTTTCAGGGCAGAGGGTAAGTAAGCCTCTTATGCCTGTCATGCCAGTCATGCCAGTCATAAATGATGGGTGTTATCTTCCAGTTAATGGGAAAATCTGTCAGCAACATCTGACTCACCCTTTTCCCATGCAAAAGAAGAAAGCATTATCACCAATTTCAGTAGGCTATTACTTTGAAAAGTATCACTGAACTCCCATGAACCCATTGGAATTCCACAGAAACTATGAAGAACCTAGAAAAGTGATAGTGAAACACCAACAAAGGGCTGACGGTGCTCTGATTCAATGGGGATTAACTGTGCAACAGCCTATTTGGAAATTTCCAGGTTGGAAAAGGGTGGTACCGGACTTCTTCTTAATTTCTTTGAATATGACTTCTTCCCTGGTCTTAACATATGTATGGGGATTTGTGGTTTGTTTTACTCTTTAATTTCAACAGGTAAAACAGCCCTGCGGTTAAAACCTTTTAACCTTATTTTATTTTATTTTATTATTACAAACACACAACATGGCTGCTTCTTAAAGGCTTCTGTTGGGGTTGTGATGCTAATAAAGGTAGAACTGCTCCTCTCTTCAGTTTCTTCAGTGGTAAATGCTGAACGGAGCTGCTCGATATTGCCCAAGGTTTGAGAAACTGTCTGAAGTGAAATGTGCAGAGGGAACTAATCAGTTTTGATGAAAGTTTTTCAGGATCTTGTTAAATATGAAGGAGCTGAAGTTGGCTTCCCATTTGCCGGCTTGCTTTGGGAATTTTGCGTTTCACCTTAAATGGTGTCACAATCACATTTTGGCACCTGTAAAAGCTGCAGTATTTAAGACGGAACAGAAGATTTGGCTTGAAGAGTATTACATTACAACAGTCTAGGATTTTGGAATTGGCCCATTTTCGACCCTCTTTGGCAAAGGCAGGATTTGTATGTGAAGGAGTAGACAGCAGTGTTTGCGGTTAACAGTATGTCAGTTTCATATACTGATCTCCTCTTATTCATCTATGACAATGTAAATACAGTTTTCCATGGAACCTCCATGGAACCTTTAATATTACAAGTATGAACTCAGATTTTGCTTTGGAAGCCTTAGGAAATAATAAGCCTGGGATTTCAATGAGTTTAAGGAACTCTTATGCAATAGGGTGTCTTACTTACATGCCCAGTCAAGCATTTAAAGTTGTTTGTAATAATAAAAGAGCCAGCATATTTTCTATATATGAACCAGCTCTCATCTCATCTCACTTGGAAAAAACACTTGCGTATATGTCATTATCTTATTTGTCCTGTTGTTTCCGAAAAACTCATTCTTTTATTTATCCTTATCTTTTATGGCAGGAAAACACATTTATGATGCAACCGGATCAGTGGTGCCACATGTTGCACCATAACAGCTGATGTGGTGTAGAGAGTGTCGTAAGAGCCCCTAGTGTGAGATTCGCAAGCGCGGTTCTGATGTGTATGTATGTCGGCCTCAACTTCCACCACAATTCCGAACATTCTGCGCAGAGAAACCATCTACCTAACTGGTGACGTTTTCAATTCACAACTTCTGCTCATCGTTGCGCACATTTGCTTACATCAGATCCTTAAACGTGTACGCAATGCTTGGAATTTGATCTGGAATGTAAAGTGTTCCATTTCAAGTATTGCTTTCTGCTTGACTGTACAAAAAAGCTCTGCAGACAAAGACATGACATAAATTGAAACAAACATAAAGAGTGAACAAACCAAAACCGAATGAAGACGCACTGCCAATGACGAAGAACCCTCCAGGCCATTGTAGCCTGTTGAAAAGATGACACTTCTCCTCCCTGGAACTCAAACAAGTTCAGGGTTCATAGTTTCAAAACTATATTTATACCATACAGTTTATATTAGTGATAAATACTCGAGAATTTTCTTATCTGCTGGCCCTCTGCCGCAACCGTACTTTGCCCCTTTTCAGGAAATTAGTCAACTTGGCCAGTGCCCCGGTTTCAAATAAAGAAGTGTATCACTGGAAACTTTTTGGCTCTGATGTAATGTTTTGTAACAGAGCTCCCAGGGCGGTGATTGCAGTGTTTCAACATGCACTCAGAGACATCTAGGGCACGACCACTGCTTACAGTGTACAGTACAAATAAAAATGAAAATACCAAAGTAGCCACAATTTCATCTGCAAAGCACACAGCTAACATTGTATTACAGACCAGTTAGATGGTGGTAATGCCCCACAATGTCATCTCATCTTGAAATGTATTTATTCGTTTGACGTAGCCAGCTGCCCTTTACACAGTATGAAGATTTCATGATAAATGTACATACACAAGTGGTTCAGAACTACTTATTATTATATTATTTGTGCAATTTCATCGATAGCTTGCATAAGAGAAGTAAACAAAGTCATTCGGAGTGGTTTGAAGTGAAATAGTTCATTGAAAAAACATTCCAACCTGGGTTTATATACAGTGGTGGTGATGGGAACCAGGGGTCACTATATTTACCACACAAATAGTCCCCTATTTATTTACTATTCAAAGCCAGTGAATCTACACATGTACTGCTCTAGTCTTGGTCTCGAGACTGGTCCTAAGTTAATGGTCTGGAGATAAGGTGAATGTAGCAGCCTCCTCCTTCCATTCTATTATTAGTGAAAATCAACAAAACCTTCAAAGTAAAGTAAACAGTCTCTTCTCTCTCATGTGTTCTCTGCCAGTTAAATGGGGTATTCACTGATGTTCATTGGCTCCAAAATTCAACCATCCTCTGAAAGCAGATTGGAATTTATGTTTTTTTTTTATTATTTTAGGTTTATTATTATGTTTTCTTTTTATAACAAAAATGTATCTCACCATCATTTGCTTCCAAAAGTTAAGATTATAGTATAATAATAATAATGATGAACACACCTCAATTCATCAGCTTATTAACAAGCCTGTTCAGAGTTGCAGGGGGTGTGTTAAAGCAGGGAATCCACTAAAATGCGCAGGGCAGGGTGCCTCCAGGACCAGGGTTGAGAAGGCTGAGAAGGCTGACTTAGCTTACTTAACAAACTGAATGATGTAGAATTTTTGAGTGGAAGTTCCCTTTAAATACAGTAAAGGTTTGGAGTTTTTCCCTCCTCTATAAAGTTCCCATTTCAGAGAGATGGTATAGTCATGTGTAAAATGTTGTTAAGTAAGAGAAAGGCAAATCCATCCTCTACAGATAACACACCTAAATATTGCAAATATTTCAAGTGATTTTGACATATTGGAAAAAATAAAATATACTTTGGCATGACATTTTTTACACAATGTTTTTTTAGTCTATGTGTATTAAAACATACAGATGTGTTTTTTCTGTAAAGTATGTGTAACTTATTGTCAGCTGAACAGGGGCGCCAAACTTTTTGCCGGACTATAAGTGCAATATACATCTGTGACCTTAAAATAATTCAAATAATTATAAATCCAAATAAAACACGACATATTAAGTGACATATCGTGTAGATGATTAAAAAAAGATCTCATTTTTTGATGTTTCTTCATCGTTTGAGCACAACAGCTGCTCCTTATATTGCTTAAAACATTTAAAACATTAAACATTTAAAACATTAAAACAAATTACAGAGTAATTTAAAAATAAAATCTCTTTTAAAATAAAGGAATGTCATTGCCCTCTTCCATGAAGTCTCCTGTAAAGTTACTGTGATAGAGATACATCTTTTTTTTTTAAAGCAACAATATATGAAATATAATCCTAGGTCTTCCAAAAAGTCTACAGCGAGGTCGAATGAACTTGTCACTCAACTGTCAGCAGGGACGCAATGTGTGGCATTCCAGGCAGCCATTCTTATCATCTAAAGCACAAGTCTAGACAATGTCCTTCCCAGTAGAGTGAAATCTTTCTGTTCCTGCCTATGGATGAGCTCCAGGAAATGTTTAAGCTGGGTAATGTGGTACACTTTCTTTATTACACTTCCTGTAAAAGTCCCCAGAGATCCAGAAGACTTCCGGAAATGTAGGGGCAACACCTACAGATATTACCAAGAACTTACAGAACAGGAAGAAACCATATTATTAACAGTGGCAAAGCTCTGCAAGGTAGGGGAGATTTGATGTTCCCCTCCTCTTCAACCAAACAACTGCATTTGCATAGCGCAGAGCTTTCAGAATTGATTTCGATTACATCATAGCATGGCAGGTAGCATTAAGGAAATTCTCAGAGAATTCCTTTTTTTATAGCACTCATCCTTCCTTGAGTGCAGTTGCAGCACTGTGGAGGATATTTTTAGAGCTACACGGGAGATGTTTGTTTTTCTAGAAGGAAGACTGAATTGGTCATTTGTTACCAGTGGTGAGATTGGTAGGTTGTATTTGTATGAGGTTATGCCATATATTGTACACTATGTAGTGCTAAGTCCTCATTCCACTTTGTTTCATATGGACAGACATTAGGAACCTCAGTAGCTCAGGTGGGTAAAGTAGCCTAAAGCTAATGAATCAATAAAATATATTTCTAATTTTAACCAAATAAAGCTTTGGTAAATGTAAGTATTTCTCTGTCAGAGTACTGAGTACTACTTTGGATATTGTCCAGCAGTGCTGAGTCAATTTGAGGTATAAATGAGGAGAAAAACACCTTTAAAATAATGCTAATCTCTACCAGTGCCCCCAAGAAATTCTAGTTGTTTGTTAGTGCTTCTGAAATGCTTGTGAAAAACATATTAGCATACAGTTTACCTTGTAGACGTTTTAGCAGTGATCGCTGGTATAGAACTGTGGCTGCTGTTTTTCATTTCTGACAATCCACTGGTTAAGCTGTCGCTCACATTCAGTCAGTGTCTTATCCAGGACTTCTAGAAGAACTAGAGTGACATTTGTTTCTCATGAAATTGATCCCGAATATTGAAAATCAAAACAGGATTGGATGATTCCTTTGTTACTTTGTAACTATGCTGATAGTTGACTTAAGGTTAGGACTTTACCTGGAAAATCAGTTCCTGATTGCCCATTTTTTTGCCAGACATTTCAAGAACAAGCAGAGTTTTAAATACAAGCTTGAATCTATTGAACAAAAACCCAATTGAAAATCTATTGAACAAAAACCCAACAATTTACTGAAACATGTTTTCCAGTTCCTAGAAATCATAAGGCCTTCTCTGGCTCCCCCTCTGGTGTTGAGAGATTGCAACTCTCAAGGGATAGAAAGAACAGTAGGGTTCACTCTGGAGTGATAATCTTTCATATCTGTTTGGTCAAGTAAGTTCATATTTACATATCAACTCAGGTACACGCTTAAAATGATCAACAATGGTTAATTGCGAAGGATATATATAACTGTAAACACAGTGCATAAATAGTTCTTGGCACTGTTAAAAGATTTATCTTTGTTGTGGTTCTATAGAGCACCAAAAAGGGGAAAAAGAACATTTTAGGTACTATATAGAACTCTTTTCATTAGGAGTGTTGTCGGCTCTTTTACAAACATGTAACGTTAGCAGGGCTGTATATCGGTGTGTGAACAGTCTAGATAATTAATTTGGCTGAAAAGTAGCTTAAAACTGTGACTTTAGTTAGTTCAGTAACAAAAATGAACCTGTATGAGCTTATAAAACCTCACAGCAAACCTACTGACCTCAGTGACAAATTTAGAATTTTTGGACTGTTTGATGCCACCTGCTAACTTTCACTTTCAAGTTTTATCGCTCTGTTTTAGGCCAATAGGATAATAGAATAGCAAAGTTCCTGTGCTGATAAGTGCTGGCTGTACTATAAAATTCCATTGCGGGAGTTTTTTAACTGCTTCCTGTGAGACAAGTGAAGAAAATACTGCCAATTTTGTTACACCCACATTGGCTGAGTGATGAGAGGAGTGGGTGGGAAAATTATGTTCTCCCAACCATGGCTAGTTACAAAGCTTGGGACTTCCCTATTATAGGGCCAACCCTTGCGACATTGTAATATAGGAAAATGTAATATTACAATACTTTAAGTTTTCTCGATATAAAATATTGTGTAATATCATCTGGTATCGGCCACCTGGTAAGTTGGAGCAGACAAAGTAAATGCTAATTTTTAAAATGCTATCAAAAACTGATAATACAGAAATTTATATTTAACCTTTCACATAATGTGCTGCACTAAACCCAATTAAACAGGACTAACTGTGCAGTTGGGAAGTGACAAAAGTGCTAAGAAGTTCCACTGCATTTGCATGCATCATTTAACCTTTGAAAATAACAGTATACATATGGCCACATAAACATTATCAGTAGACCTCAAATAAAAATATAATTTTGATAATTTTGATAAAACAGGATAGAGGCTGTTTAGTGCACATGGATCAGTAGTACTAGCTAGTGATTTCCACTAGATGGCAGAGCAACATAAGAGTTACAGTTTCCAGAGCCTGATTGCCTTCCTTCAGTCTGATTTCCTCCTCTCTAGTTATTCTGGTGTATTCCTCCAGTAACATGGCAAAACTCTTATGGTTTCAAGGGGATTGTAGGTGGGGGAAGCTGGAGCACACGTAATCTGATGGCATATTTTAACATTCCGAGATTTCTGCCCCTCTGGTCTTCCTAGAATTAAAATGAAAGTAAACTTTACATGTGTCCCACTCAGGAACTTTTCAAATGAGAAGAGAAAACTGGAAGAGAAACAAAGAAGTGTCTACTCTTCACTCTTTTAGTCTGTTTGCATCCATGTAGGTTTGGAGAAGCGATACGATGGACTCCTCCCAAACATAGTATCATCGAAGGAACATCCTGAGCAGAGAAAGTGCCCATACATCCATACTTAGACCTTTTCATAAGACTGTGCTGCAAATTCAGTGTTAGCAAGGCATAAAACACTATGGAATGCACCTGTGTTTCTTTGAATGGTCTACTTGATCTTAAATGGCTTGTATCATGGAAAACAAATTTCCTTTTCTTATTTGGAAATTGTGGCTGTATTCGAAATGGCTTACTACATACTATTCACATACTAAACCTTCCTAAAAGTAGTATGTAGTATGCAGTATGCAACCAAATCAAAAACCTGTAGTGCACTGAAAGTACCTGGATAGTGTACTACTCCAGTCAGAGTTCTAGTGTACAGCTATCTTCGGGGTGTGCTGCATCCCATCATGCACTGCGGCTTCACCAGCTCTCACCCTGCTTTAGCCAAAGAAAATGGCAGCAAGTAACACTGGGGAGCAAAACGCAGCCAACTCCGAGTATAAATCTGAGTATAGTGATTGTAGTGGGGTATGTTTTGAGCAGAATGAGCCTCAGAAATTTTAAATATACAGGTCTGAAGATTAATAAAAGATGAACTCAGTTTACAAATAGCCAAGGGTAGCTAACAGCTAGGCTAAATGTATTTTAAGTGAACTGAGCAGCGTTAGCAGCAGTTAGCTCTTAACAGTGGGTACAGTAATAACAGCTCTGAGGTGAATGTGAGGTAACAGGTCATGTGACTGTGTTAGTATGCTACACTGTAGGTCAGAACTTATTACTGTACTGCATACTACACACAAGGGGCAGTATACAGCATGCAGTACATACTACTGTCATATGCAGTATGCAGCATGCC
Organism: Semaprochilodus insignis; assembly: GCA_034552555.1. Taxonomy (NCBI): domain Eukaryota; kingdom Metazoa; phylum Chordata; class Actinopteri; order Characiformes; family Prochilodontidae; genus Semaprochilodus; species Semaprochilodus insignis. The sequence goes on along the minus strand of CM067481.1, from coordinate 12,335,870 downwards.
ATTTCGAATACAGCCAAAGTTTTATGAAGTGAGTAAACACTGTTAAAGGTTTCAAAATGTTTATTACCCGGTTTATGTCGTCAATATAAGGGAAAGAATCTGCAAAAATTCCTCAGTTTAAATTGTGATGCCACAAAAACTCACATATATTTACACATATACACCTGATCAGCCTACAGCAGTTTAGCATCACCCATTTATGCTGAAGTTATAAGCAGTGTTTCAGCCATGACTGCTTATTGAATTACAACAAAGCTCATTTACATATATCAGTCTTAAAGGCACAGTAACAACAGACATTAATTAATTAATGTTGACCTTTTTCCTTGATTTCCAGTTCATCAAAATAGTTTTCTTGGTGATGGTTAGCACCACCAACAGTGCTTTAATTTCTTCCTTGTTTAGAGTGATAGGCGGGTTGATTCTACAGTGGAGCTGACTGATTTATAACACATTGCCAGAAGTGTCGGATGGGTGTGCAGTACCACAGGGCATGTATATAGTTGTCCGGAGCATTTAGTGAACAATGTGTACAGATTTCAGAGTCTACCATTCCCATTTTAAATAACTTTTGCCCAGTGTAGTGCACCCTGTGAACGACTTTGTATTGCATAAGGTGAAGGTTAGGGTTGTTAGTAATGTTAAATGTGTTTTTAAAAATGTGCATCCAGAAGTCGGCAGTAGAAGTGACTGAGATATCATACTGCCAGTTTGTCATTGTAGTGAGATTATTTGGTCTGTTTTAGAGAGGAATTTATAAATTTTATAAACAGTCTGTTTGAGGAATAAATATTGACAAATTCTGAAACTGATGGAGTGAAGTCTAATATGCTATTTTTGTCTTTAATTTTTGGATTTAAAATAGATTTAAGTTGAAGATATTCAAGAAACTGGTTACTCTCAATGCCATGTGTCTGAGCTAGATGTGACATTTGTGCAGAGTTAGTGTTTTTGTGGTGGCAGGGAAGTCTGTGTTGTGCCATATAGGTGAGAATTTAGTAGTGAAAGTTTTGTATTTGTAATCTTGTGCAATTTCCACCAGGCTGCCAGAGTTGCAGCTATTATTGGGTTTTTGAAACAGGGGTGGCGTTTGAGGGTTGTACTAATAAATGGTCTGTGCTCTGTTTTATTACTTACACTTTGTTCTGTTTCTCGCCATAGTATGTCTGTGTGATTGGGGTGTATCCATTTAATCATTTGTTGTAGTTGATGTGTTAGAACATAATGCTGAAAATTGGGAGCTTCTAGGCCACCTTGGGTTTTTGGTTTTTGTAATGTGGCTAATTTTATTCTTGGTGTTTTGTTTTTCCAATAAAATTTAAACCATGTTGGTTGAGGCTGAATAGGAATCACTGAGAAAATGTAATTAACTTTGGGTAATATTTTCATCTTGATAATGGATATTCTGTTTGCATAAATATTCACCTATGTGCCATGTAAGTTGCACAGATGAAAGAATCCTGGTAAGTCCTGACAAGGTTATAATTGGACCACAGTAGGTCTCCATCTGTGAATCATAAAGAAATCTGGATAAAGGAAAAATTTGAAAATGAAGACTAAAGAGTTTTAAGATAAAGTTATGGACGTGCACAAGATAGGAACATGCAAGACTGTTTGGGTGTTCCAGTAACCGTATCTACAGTAGTCAGAGTTGCCAGCTAAGCATCAGAGCCCAACCTAAATGTGGGGCAAAAAGGTTTTTGAGTCAGCTAAGACAAATTCAAAACAATATGTGTGGCATAAACCTAACACTGCCTATTTTCAATGAAAAGTGATGGTGACAGCATCCTGTTGTTGGGGTGCATCTCCTCAGCAGGAACTGGGCATCTAGTTACAATTCAAGAGTCAAAATACAAAGAGATACTGCAAGACAACCTACTTAAGTCTACTAAAAACCTAGAGCCTGGGAGAAATTTCACCTGTCAGCAATACAATTATCCCACAAGCCCAAAGCAACACAGGAGTGGTTGAACAGTTGAATGTTCTGCAATGGCCAAGTCAAAGTCCAACTCTCAGTCAGGTCAAGAATGCATGACACTGTTTGAAAAACTGCACCCCACAAGCGCCATCCAACCAGCAACCTGAACAACCTGCAGCAAATCTGCTTCAAAGAATGGGTAAAAATCACCTCCTAAACAGTGTACAAAGCTGTTACAAACATACTCCAACACACTTGGTATTATTCTAAGAAAAGCTGGAAAACTTTTGTTTTCTAAGAACAAACATCTCAAGTTTTCCAAAAAAGTTGGGATGCTATACTAAATGTAAATAAAAATATAATGGGAATAATGTGCAAATCATTTAAAACCTATATTTAAATTAAAAATAATACAAAGAACACATTAAATGTTGTAACTGATTTTTTGTTTATTGTTTTTTGAAAAATATGTCTATAGGGCATCATTGTTTGGAAATTGGGTTGTAGCGTGTAAGTCACAGTACTAGTTTGAAGAGGATAAATACTTATGCAAGCAGCATTTTCATGTTTTTCTTTTTCAAGAATTGCAGACAAATAATGAACTTTGACAGTGAAAATTTCCTTTAAGGGAAAATTTGTTTGCAAACAAAAATCCTATCTATCCTATCTATCCTATAGACAAATTTGATGATGACAAGACACTGTAAACCCACACAAATAACATAAACAAAATACACAAGATACAAGAAAAGGTAGAACATGGGCCCTTTAATCAATATCTATTTCATTAGAAAATACAAATATAAATTTCAAGTGTTTTGCAAAGGTTTGCATGAGGACAAACTTGACAGGCACAGTGGAAACAACTAAAACATTCATTTACTAGTTAATTTCTAAACTCAGCACAATTCAAAAGCAAATGTAACATGCAGCCAAATACATGGTAAACGTGGCTCATGGTCAACATGACGTCCCGAAACACTGAAAGGATATTTTGGTCGAGCTGCTTTGTCTAAAGGAGAAGTGCTCTTTTCTTGTGGCACTCATCCAAAGCATCTAAACTGCAGTGGTGCACCAGACAGGCTGGTTAGTGGTTAGGTGGTCTGTTAGAGCCTGGTTGTAATAATTCATTTCACGTGAGCTTAAATTCTATCAGACACAATGCGTTTCCTGCAGTGTCAATGTGAAACTGAAATATTGTGTTTTTCCCACATGAGAAAAAAACGATTTAGCACTCTTATTCTAGAAACAACTGCGGAGGATGCAAATACATTCAAATGGCACTTTCAAGCAGCAAAAAATCAAGAAGGCAAAACTGGTTATTAGTACAAAATGTGTGCATTGAACAATACAAATCACAGGTTATGAGGACACTAAACGGCTATTATCTTGTCTGGCTGTCAATTCAAGGAGGGATGACGTCAATGGATCTTGCTGTTGAGAGCATGCTGCTGTTTAGAATAGGGCACAGAGGCTCATGGGACTGGAGGGCCTCTGCCAGACGTTTCTGTTCCTCAAGCAACAGCTGAACCTCCTTCTTCAGCAAGCTGTTCTGCTGCTCCAAAGATTCGTATGCCTAAGAGAGAGCGTTTGCATTCAGATCAGTTCAAACAAGGTTCTTTCTACTGGTAGTACTGTGTAAAAGTCATGCCTTCGATGTAAAAGTGATGCCCTTAATGTCTCTAAAAGTGTCCTCACATAAGGCACATGACATGGTTATAAGTGAGCTGGCTGATGTCTGAGACATTGTTTTATAATAGTTCTGAAGATAAAGTTAGAAGATAAAAACACATTTTTTGAGTTACATTCATGAGGTAGATGAGGGCCGTCGTAAAGCAAAATAATCCTTAATTATCTCTACTATTATCTATTTTAGCATTAACAACACTACATACATTAACGCAGGAGATATGTGTAGGTTAACTGGTGGTTTTGGATAGTAATAAAGAGACCTTTGTGTTGTGGACATCACAACCCCTGGTTCCCATCTGTACGTTTCTCTACAGTGATCCACTATACATCAAACCACACTCACTGACTAGCGACAGAATTATGCAAAAATGTTGGACATTCTGTAAAGATCCCTTTTGAACAACTTAATGTGATTTAGGTATCCAGTTTACACAAAGCTCATGTGGTAACAAGTGCTGCATAATCTTTGATTACTTGTCTGATATGTTAGCCTCACCGATTACATTTTGGTGCAAAGGGAAAATGGCAATTTAGATTTTTCACCAATTTGTTGCTTCTTCTATTCTGTATTTTCTGTTGTTTGTAATTTCTTGTTTATAAATTTACAGTCATGTTTAGAAGTCTGAACACCCCTGGTGAATCATTTCTTATACATAGATAACACTTTTAAAGCAATATACATTTCTCTGCTAATTGTAATTTTAAAAACATTGGAAAAACAGAAAAACACAAAATATAAAACATTCTGTTTAATGTATATTTTCTTTCCTGTATATTCAATATATAGGTGCACAAAACTTTAAGATTACAGTTTATCAGATTTTCTTTATAGTTAAATGGTAACAGTATAAACAAAGTCAGTCAGAGTAGTCTGATGTGAAACAGTCTGCTCTAGAGAAACTTATCAGTTCGCAGTGGTGGTGAGAGGAACCAGACAGTTAATATGAAATATTTGAAGTTTGTGATAGTGGCATGGCTAGGCCCACTGGTCATTTTAGATAGAAGCCATACTTGTGTTGTAGACATTGTAACCCCTGATCAGCACCACTGTAAAGAACTGTACGTCTGTATGTTTCTGTATAAGGAGTCATTTCACATCAAAACACGCTGAATGACTGTGTAGGAAGCATGTAGGAAGTTTGAAATTCATGGAAGTGGGGAAACAAGATTTTCTTCTTTTAAATGATACAACTAAAAAATGATTACAGGTTAATGTATTCACTTCAATTAATTTGCATGAAGTGTAATAAGTTCTAAGCAGTGCGTGTGAGTGCTCTTGCCTTTCCACAGTGATGTAAGGCAAGCTTCCTCTATCCGAATCTTAAGTTTAATCATCACAAGACCAAGGCGTGTGCAGAGGTTTGGACGCCCTGGTCAAATGACATGTTTTGCTGATTTGAAGTGAAAATGTTATCATTTTAAACGTGGGTTTTGAAATATCATGTTAAATGTGGGCAGCATTGAAAAGCATGAACTCTAAAAGGGACAAACTCAAAGGTGTGATGTGTGAACCTACCTCGTGCAGCTCATCGGCTCTCTGAGTCTGTCTTTTGCGACTTCTTTGTGCGGCCACTCGGTTCTTCTCTCTTCTTTTCAGCCTCCTCTCATCATCGTCAGAACTCTGTCATTATTTGTTTAGAAGAACCACATATTATAAAACTTAGAGAGCAAAAATGTTCTTCACTTTTAATGTAAGTTGTAAAGAGATTTTGTTATAACATTGGACATTTTCAATTGGCCTGATCGACATAAATGCTTACACAATCTGAAGGGCAGCTGCAGTGTTTAAATGAAACAGAAAAAAAAACAAAAATGTGGAGATGCTTCCTTTTGTTGGACAGTGACAGAATGCAATGGAATGTGTATATTTGCTGCATTGATTAGGAACATCATACACGCTCTAAGCCCATTTATGCTTTAGGTGATGTGTATATGCCATATTGTTGAGTTTTTCAGGTTTTAAACAGTTAAGAATTGTGACTCACTGTCTACACAATATGTATCAGGACACCTTCTAATGCCACACATGTACACCTTGTATCATTTCTATAGAAAAGTATTGCCAGTAGAATGTGATGCTCTGGAGCAGCCACACAGGACCAATGTTCATATGGTCACCATGTTCAGTGCAAGGTGTAGGACTAAGGGGTTCTCTGGAGTGATGGAACTTCATCCAGTACCTATGGAGTGGAGTCGGAGTTTTTGATCCATCCCAACTAACATCTAACATCAGTACCTGACCTCACTAATGTTCTTGTGGCCGAATACAATCAAATACTCTCACAGCAATGTTCCACCATCTTAGCCTGAGGCTAACAAATACAGAAGAAACGCTGGACGAGCAGGTGTCCCAACCCCAGACTTTTGGACATACGGTGTAGTTTAGGTTATATCATGGTTTGAACCACCTTTATAGCTACAGCAGTTATTAGGAAATACATGTAACCTGGAAGGATAACGTGGGAGATTTGTTAGGAATCAGCAGTAAAAGCTGCTCTCTGTTCACACAAAGCTAATAAAACTGGTTGTAGATAACGACTGAAGGATCTTCATACCTCGCTCCTCCGGCTTAAGCGCAGAGCTGGTGCATCGCTGGGAGTGAAGTAATCTGAAGCAGCGTGAAGCGACATGGCAGGTGTTACAGCACGTGTGTTCAGAGCTTCAGGAGTGTGAAGGCGAGTTCAGAGAGCTGAAAGTGTGAAATCACGACGATTTTATCACCGAATTAACCGAATGCATCTTTTGTCCAAGAATTGTTTTGCTAAGCAAAGTAGACCACTGTGCTACTATCTCCGGGTTTACCGTTATTGTACCCATCACTCACTTTCTTTTAAGTCACGTGGTACACTGGTTCAGCGCTGCAGTTCACTTTCCGACCGCGTGTCGGCGCTGAAGCTGTGGCTTCTCTGATGCAATTACTGAGCTCGTTGCGAGAAGGCGTTCCAAGAACGAGCGAAAGATTTGTAATTGTTTCCTTTCGATGGATTCAGCTAAGAAGAAACATGATGCCTGTTGTGACTAAAGGATGTGTTTTTATAGTTTTCAGCTGAAATAAGCTTTTTGCTTTTTCTTAAAGTTTTTAATAATTAATATTTTTATTAAATTTACACAGCTGTGCTAGGCTGTACATAAATACATTGCAGCAGTCCAAAAATTCACTGGATCAGATTTTGACAGATATAATGTGATTTCATACATTAGCCTAAACTATCACATACACCACCAGTTAAAATTTTGTAACTTATAGAAGGTGTACTTATTTTTATCTTAATGTTTTGCTTTAGAATGAAAGTGAAGACATCAAACTATAAAATAGCACTCATGGAATTATACAGTCACTTTAAAATCTCCAAAATGGAACTTTACTGGAGGATAAAACAGCTTTCTTAACCTGCAATGAAAGCTGATATAACCAGATATTTTTCTAAGCAATTCTGGAAGAATTCTATTGGTATGTCAATCATTAATATTCACAAAATTGAAAGGGTAGCTAGAGCTTCCAATAAAAAGAGAAAAGAAGATACTGGTGTCAGTATCGGCAGACACTCAACACACACTAACACAACACCATAATGCTGAAAGAATGATCCAACAAGTAATACCTGTTCTGCAGTGGTACTGACTATTGAAGAACAGGGTGAAAGGGTGATAATAAGGTGTGCAGAAAAATAAATGAACTACAGTTTGTTACTATAGAACTACAAAATGCACCTATATGGTAAGTGGAGTTGATAAAATGGACAATGAGTGTAGATATACGGAGATGTACCTAATACTACACCTGTTTAACTGTGTGTGTATACAAATGTCTAATCAGCCAATCACATGGCAGTAACTGTGTGTGTAAGCATGTAGACAACCATGCATCAGGATGGGCAGGAAAGGTGACTTTGAATGTGGTATAGTTGTTGGTGTTAGATGGGCTGGTCTGCTGATCTACTGGAATTTTCACACACAGCCAGCTCTAGAGTTTACAGAAATGGGCCATAAAAGAGAAAATATCCAGTGAGTGTCAGTTCTCTGGGCAAAAATGCCCCGTTGATGCCAAAGGTCAGAGAAGAATGGCCAGACTGGTTTGAATTGATAGAGGCAACAAACCAAACAGCATGAAAGCATGGATCTATCCTGCCTTGTATCAACAGTGTAGGCTGGTTGCGGTGGTGTAATGGTGTGACGGATATGTTCTTGACACACTTTGGGCCCCTTAATACCAACTGAGCATAATTTAAACGCCACAGCCTAACTAAGCATGATCCACTACCCAAATAATACCTGCGGTGATCCTGACCATTAGAGAACAGGATGAAAAGGGATTAACAAACTATGAGGAGAGACAGATGAACTACAGTCTGTAACTGTAGAACTACAAAGTGCTCCTGCATAGTAAGTGAAGCTGATAAAATGGACAATGAGTATAGATACAATGGTGGTTTTAAAATTATATCTGTATGTGTATTTATACGCTAATCCTCAGGAGAATAGTTGCACCCAGAAGGAAGTGTCCGATTGCAATGCTATTCAGAAGGAAGATAAAGGTTACCAGGACCAATAAATGATGCTAAATTTAGATTGATATGGGCAATATTTATTGAACTACACATACAGTACAGACGTAGTGTCTCTCAGTATGGTGTTGGGGAACCAGGTTTGCTAACACAACATGCATGCAAATTTCAGCATGGAGTTGTAGAGGTTCCTAATGGTATCCTGTGATAATCCATCCCATGCAGCTTGAATATTCTCACACAGTTTCTGCAGATTTTGCAGTAGGGGTGGAGGTGGTGTGACACCAGGCCTTCTGGACATGCGACACATGACAAGTCTTGGCTCTGACCACAGTGCCTTCACACACAGACTCGTTGGTCATCTCCACCAAGACAAAAGCAGGACTTGTCACTGAAGATGACCTGCTGGCATCTGAGTCACTCCATGACAATCTGGCACAACACCATTGCAGTGTTTGGCGACACTGATGTCGCGTTAAGAGCAGTCGTTGTAACAGTCTGCATGCATGTAGTCCTGTGTTGTGCAGCTGCCTGCTAATGGGACTCATGGAGGGCATTACTGCTCGCTAAATGTCTGCAATTGTGGCTGTTGGGTTAGTCAGGTAAGGGCCTATACAGCTATATCTCCTTACGTCACATGTGCAGGCAAGTGTAAAACATGAATCACAACTACCCACTAATTTTAATTTCTGTCAGAGAAATGGTTAATATAACAAACAACAAAGGTAGTATTTGCTGGCAACGGTAAACAGTGGTCCTCAATTTAAACTATTTCTTCTCTGCACATCATGTGTAATGGTTTTACATTTCACAGCTCTGCCTTATACCATTTACATGGGGACTATAAAGCAAATGTTAACAAATATGATTTAACATGATTGTAGCTTGTTATTTATATGTATCATATTCATCATTAATGATGTCTCTTGCACTGCATAGCTGGATATACGTTTTTATAGCATGAAATCAGCAAGGCAAAGGGATAATAAATAGCATGCAATTACAGTGTTAAAGTACTGAGCTTAATATTCAATAAAATACACCACTGTTATAATAATTACAACAGCAACAGACTATTCAGCTCATATAAATGCCTGATCCAAAATAAAATCAGCATATATGTGTATTCCCAAAACTCGTTTGTTTCATCTGAACATAGTAGCCAGTTCAAAAGCAAGCTGTGATGATAGGGCTTTCTTCCGGCAAATCTTCTAAATAGTTGGCTTCACGATGGCAACTAATTGTAGTTTTGGAACTGAAGTTGTTTTTCATAGTTTCTTCTAGGCACCCTACTTACAGCGAGGGGAATATTACTGTTACAGACATTCTCGAGAAAGGGCAGAATGTCACTGTAGGTCATATCAATGCTCATACTTATGCTTAGGTATTGCATCAGATGCTACTGAGCTTCTCAGTTGACAACGATTGTGATGCTTTTAGAATTTACTTTAACTTACTGACGTTCTTAACTAAATAATTATAACTCACCGAAAGACTAGGTTTTCTGATGTAAGGTCGTTGCCATTTTTAAATAGTCTTTTGTACCCAGGGGTAATAATTCTAGAGGATACAGCACTTCTATAACTAATTTAACTAACATTGATGGAGAAAATGTGGAAGTGGTAGACAGCTTTTGCCTGGTCAGAGACATTATTAACAACAAAATATCCAGCACTTAGGAAATACAACCCAGATTGGCTCTTGGAAGAACAGGGAAAAGAATGCTTAAAGTACCTTTAAATGCAACAGTTTCTCCCTACAACCAAAGATCAGTTTTGTCCAGGCTACAGTCTTCTCTGTGGTTCTTTTTGGGTGTGAAAGTTGGACAGGGCAAAATATTTTGAGAGATCCTCAGACAGCAAAGAAAACAAACAAATGCACCCTCTACCAAATCAAGCCTCACCTTCCACTCGATAATAAGATTGCACACTGTATCTCACACAGAGCAGACAAGATGGATGGATACAATCATACAATCACACAATCACTATCCACATTATTGCCAGCAGTCAGAATCGACGACACTAAATAATAATCAACATGATCAGCTCATTCAGAGAAACTAATCTACTTCCATTTTTTTGTGAAGTAAATGTCAGATGCAGCAAAACAGCAAAGTTAATTGCACGAGTATAAATGGAAGTCATTGAGTTTAGAAAACATTTTAATACATTAACATGTCTAAAGAATTTGATATTTATACAGTATTATAATTAAAATCAACACTGATTCTCCAAATTAAAAAAATGATTTTTTTTTAGTCCTCATGCACAGAACACCAACATGCTTGATTTAGATGTCAGCAGATGTGGCTGGAATCTTGGGGATAGGGTCCATGGGCACGTAGTCCATGCTGTATTCTGTCTCAGATATAGCTCTTTTGATGGTCTGTCTCTTGGCAGGTACCCTGTGGCACATGACTGGGCAGCTTTCACCATTAGAGCTACCAAATACCTCCCGGTAGACCTCTGCTGTCTCAAGTGAGGGCTGCATGTTCAGCACCTGGTTCAAACTGTCTGCTGTCCGCTTCAGAGTCTTCAGCGACTGCAAACAACACACCAAAAATATATAATAATAAAAATTAATAATATTTTAATGAAGATGTAATTTTGTTAATATTACTTTCCTTCGGTCTATTGGAAAATGTAATTCAAAGTAATAAAACCTCGTCTAACTCGCTCCTCATCTAAATGGCTTGTTAGCAAGTTAAAGGGTATGGTAGTGCTAGAGAGTATACTGACTAAAAGTGATAGAACCATCACCTGGGAAAAATCATTGCTGCCCCAATGTAACTTGGTTAAACTACTTAATCAGGAATGATTTGGCAAATTATTTAAACATAAAAACTGGCCATGCTATTGACATGTCAAATTTATCATTTACCATTCTAAGTTCCGATCTGTTTTTCAAATCTCCAGTTCCAGTTTTATGTTTAGGTTATGTAAAGCCTTATGTAAACTAAGCACTTGAAGTATCTGAAAAAGCTTAGGTAAACCTGACTTTTGGGTTAATACGGAATATTATTCTGAGATTTTATATACCATTTAATAAGAACTATTTTTAAAAGGAAACCTATTTTGCTAAATAGTAAAAGATGAACAGATAAACCTGTCAACATTACTTTCTAATGCATTGGTGAAAACAGTGCTAAATGTAATTTCTGAAATTTTATAAGTTACTAGCTTGTAATTCGGCAGTTTTTTGTAAAGATTTTCCATTGCACCTTGAACCTTTGTCAGGCCGCCATTGTAAATAAGAATTTGTCCTTAATGACTTGCCTGGTTAAACCAAAGGTTAAATGAACAGTACAGCAGTATATTTAAAGTGGAATGGAAAATTCAATTCTAATGTATTCCAATCAACAGACACTGCTGGAGTTTGCACAGTTTGAGCTGTTTGAGCTGCATAACTGTTACGATAAAACTATATCTTATTATATCTTATTACCCACTACTAGCTGTGATCTAAAATATTTTTAAAATGACAATTCTGTTCTTATTGTGACAGCTCTGATTCTAATCAGCACATAACTTGCATAGAGGAACCTTCTGACATTTTAAAATATTTTGCTTCATCTATAATAACGTGCTTTGATTGGTTAAAATCATTCATCTAATCTTTAGATAATCAAATGATGTATTTGACACAGTCAGTCAGCAGCAGTAACTATTACCTTAATGACTGCAGATGCTTGTTTGAACATCATGGGGGCAGCCACAGAAACATTACTCATGGTGGTGTCTATAAAAAGGATATAACAATCAAAACTATGAAACTTTAAAATGTTGTTAAAAATGTTATAGACGTGTGCCCATAAGTACTCACCTTGGGCAGGATCTCGTTTCACTTCTTGTGGCTTAATGGTGTTTTCAAACAATCCCTAAACGAAATTTAAACCATGTTATAGGCATTTGATCAGCCACAGAATTCACATACCCTTTACCGATATCCTAAATTTTAATGGCCTAAGTCTCATTAATGACATCTTGTGGAATGGTGGGGGTACAAATTACTTTCAAGATGCGATGTTGTTTTTGCGACAAGGAAAAGACTAACCATGAGTTTTCTCTCAGCCTTCAACGAGCGCACAACATATGGAAGTATTTTCTTAGGGTAAATGCTGCGATTCCTGGTGGTTTGTATAATCTTCTCATCCAGCATGTCATCCAACGCACTGAACTCACAATCTAGCGGTAGAAGATCACGTTAGACATGCAATATTACACTGTTGCATTTGCTGTTACATTAGGTGATGAACACACTGACACTTGTTTTAATAATTGAAATGCAGATCTGGTGAAAAAGCAGACGTATACTTATGCCATTGCACTATAACATAGCCCAATAACATTGGGCACTCTGAGCTACATTATGGAAGGAGTTACACAAAGAGCTGTTAGCACTGCTATTGATATCACTTTAGCTGTAGGTTATTAGAAGCTGTGGATATCTGGCTTTGTTCAAACATGGTCCTCACAATAGCACTACATTAACCTTCAAAACATTTATTTAGTTATTTATTTTTTTTACATACCTTCCCCATCCTCTTCTGCTGCCTCCTCCCATGATAAACCATTAACAACAACGTTTTCTTGCACCATGAGCTGAAAATTCTAAAAGAGAAATAAGTGACAGTTCAACTATCAGTTCATACAAGACCACTAACGGTGGAGCAACTACTACTGGCTGATACAATACACAGTTTTAAAGATGCGCCAAGAATGGTCCACCATTACTGCTGATAAACAGGACGTAAAGGATGATAAATCACCATGTGGAGCAGAGGAACTGTGTTCTCTAGAGAGAAGGAGCTCCGTCTTATATCTTTGGGATGAGATGGAGTGGAGTTCCAGTTTGTGATAAGGTGTACCTAATAAATGTTCTTGGTTCCTATGTTCAGTGAGTTTACAGCTATCTGTGATATCCGTAGCTAATCCCCTGCTCCTGATGAAATGCCCGGCAATAGTAAACAAAGTATTCGTACGTTTAAACATGTTTCGAGGGCACTTGGTACTGATTTTTATATTAAATATCAAAGTAAGTTGTCTGATAAAGGAAAACTCCGTTCTGCTAATCTGGCTCACCGTTAGCATTTCTTGCAACAGTTTTTCATTGCCGTCCTCTGAAAGTTGAGATTGGCCATCAAGCAGTTTATTAAGCAGGCTTGTATACTTCGTAAGCTGGTAAAGAACAATTTTCTTTGACTTTACGTTCACTCTGAAATCTTGTGGTTTCTCCGTGTCTGTTACTGAAGAAGCGCTGTCCTCCATTTCTACCGCCAAGTTTTCAAAATAATGTGTCCCACCAAAATAAAGCCGGAAGGAACAGTGATGTACAGAGCGTTCCGCTCTGCCTGTTTCTCCGCCTTTTTCCCTAGGCTGAATTCCAAATAACTCTCTACTCCCTATGAAGTGCACTGGTGAAGTCATGAAACTATAGCTTAGTAACACTTGGACTGAATCACAAACGGTTCCGTACTCCCGAAGTAGTGAACTAGGGAGTACGGAACCGTTTGTGATTCAGCCCAAGTGTTACTGCTAATTGTGAAGAGACTAGCATGGAATGGTTTCTTGTAAACAAACCCTATCAAACTGTATAAAGATGATATACGGGAAGCATAAAAGAAGTAATCGACTGGTCTTGAACTTGGCTTTACTAATAATGTAACGTTTTGAATGCACTCATTTGCGTAGCTTTGCTAACCAAATGGAGGGACATCTGGTCGACAGTCACTGCCACATGTCAGCGGATGAGTTCGCTCAGGTAATGACGTATGCGGTGGCAGCCCTTCTGGTTAGAGCTTGATGGTGGATGTGTGATGGTAACCGTGACCTGCTTGCAGTGCAGCAGCTGTCAGTTGTTTTTGTTTGACAGAGTCAGCACACAGCCATTTTTGATTGCTTACATTACATAAAATATTTAGTTGTGAACCCTCTCGTTATAAAATCTGTACTGGTTTCTAATAGTTGTAAAAGCCTGTTTGTTTCAGATACGAGTCGTTTGGAAAATATGGGAAATGCTCTGTTATATAGAAACTCGTTCACTGTGATAGGAACAAGACGGCCGGAGCGTTTGTGTCTCTAAAACATGGGAGCACATAATACTGAATACTTTTCCTGCTGCTCCACACATTTGGCCAGCACGATGACAGTTATGAAAAAGAAAGGGAAGCTACTGAGACACAGTTGTGTAGTCTTAATTAGTTTATGTCTGAAGATTTTATCAAAACAAATTTGGTGAAAATACACATGCATTTATTTGGAAGTATCACCCCACATAGAGAACCACAGACAATGCAACATTCATATTTGTAGATATATGCAAACTACAACTACACTCTGAAGACGCTATCCCTGCCCTTCAAAATAAAAGTCTTTGAGAAACTGAGAAGAACAAATGGCTGAAAAAGACCAGTAAGCATGATTTGTACCCATGAGTTACCCTATTACCTGTATAAGCAAAACACATTGTGTCAAGAAGCTAAATAGAAGTTATTTGTTGTATAATGCACTTTATTGTCTAGTTAACTTTGTTTTAATGTGTGATATATACACAGATTAACTTAATCATTCATTTTCATTTGATTCCCCAGGATCTACATGATGTTATTAAAAGAACAACACAGGTATGTTTTTATGGTACCAATTAGTAGAGGTGGGTGCCAATATTTATTTTCACATTACTTCATAATGTGCTTTTCTGAGTGTGTTGTGGATATCTTCAGTGTGCTTAAAAAACACTGAACAACTGTGTGTTTCATTATAAAAAGAGTATAATTAGTGCATTTAGTGCAATGCAGTATATGAATCACTGAATAAACACTCAAAAACAAAGTATTCACAATTTTTGATGTTATTTGTAAAAGTGATCCTACTATCAGTAATTAAACCGTAGAAAAAGTATTTAATATTTAATTGAAGCTCTCACTAACTCTGCAACTCTCACTGATCAGAAACTAATGTCTTTTTTTAGGCTGGCGTTCGAGCTCTTATAGCAGTTACAGAAGTAGCCAGTGAGTTTGAAAGAGTCATTCAGTTATCGAAGGCGTAAGTATTTCAAAGAGGTAATGCATTTTTTAAACGAAATCATGCTTTGTAAGAGCTCAGATTAGAGGTGCACCTGCTTGTCTCCTGTTTTTTCTGAAATCAGGAGTATATGGACTGTGTCTTTACTGTAGTAATAGTCTCTAAGAAGGATTTACAGTAGGTGTTGGAACGTTGCTGTGTGGAGCATTAGGCGAAGTCAAGTACTGATGTTACAGCGTTTTAGAAACTGAAGGTCCAGACCAAGTTCTGAATGAAGGTTGATGTTTTTGTAGCAATGTACACATTTAATCTGGTTAGTTTTGGTTTCACACTGCAATTCACCAAACACACTAAAGAACTTGACATACCCACGTCTAGTTGTCATCACCCACGTCTAGCTGTCATTACCTTGTGTTGGTGCATCTAAAGTCGACTTGTCATTTCATTACATAAATATCAAAGAGCCCTCATATGCTCGTAGAAGTGAACCTCTCCTTTCAAATTCATTCATTTTGAATGAAGCAAATTATTTCAGAGGAGTATAGCTATAAGATTCTGAATTTTTGTGTTTTTTTTTTTGGTGTTTGGCTTTTTCATCTGACCATATTGCAATCTCCCCATGTGCTACCGAGGCTCATCTTTAACTTTCTTCCATTCCTTCTCTCCTTCTGTTTCTTAATGGCTGATGATAGCCTGCCTCCGTTTCCTGTAATTGGTCCAAATGTCTGTACCATTTAAAAAGTGTTTTCACACTGCAAACGAACCAGACTGTGGTTCAAATTGATGACTGTGACCATCTTATTTTTGGAGGAACCAGATTCTCCTTCTTTGTTCTGGACACTTTTCTGTACCACAAAATCCCCTCCATCTCATCCCAGAGATACTGGATGGAGCGCCATCATTCCAGAGAATGCAGTTTCACTGCTCCACAGCCCAATACTGGGGCTGCTTCATACCCATCTAGTTGATTCTTAGCATTAGGCGTGACCAACTAAATTTAAGCTGCTATTTAGAAGAGCTGTCTCAATGCTTTTGAATATACTGTAACTGATTTCAGATGTTGAAAACACATCGTCTTAGTTGAAAGGTCTTAGGTTTTATTGATATATCCTGTCATCTTCATCGCTGTTTTCTTTTGAATATTAGCTACCCAGGTTTTATATTTCCCTGTTTTGGAATTCACCCGCTGCAAGGTTCTGATCAGGCCCTGCGCAGTGTGAGGTTTCAGGTAATGAAAGTCTCTATTTTTATGGATGGATTGAATAACATTACTCCCTCTAATACCCCTGCTGTACTTTGTTTTCACAGGACTTGGAGCCGGCCTTTCCGTTATTCCAAACATATAGAGATGATATAGTTGCAGTGGGTGAGGTACCGTATCCATTTCTCTAAAATAATCTTTAGGCCGATCAATTGCCTTAAACAATATTATTCAAACAGT
Source organism: Semaprochilodus insignis (assembly GCA_034552555.1). Classification (NCBI taxonomy): domain Eukaryota; kingdom Metazoa; phylum Chordata; class Actinopteri; order Characiformes; family Prochilodontidae; genus Semaprochilodus; species Semaprochilodus insignis. Next base: position 12,319,289 of record CM067481.1, on the reverse strand, counting down.
TTTTGTTAGATATTTAATGTTGTCTATGAAAATGCTAAATCCATATAATGTTTTTCAACAAAAAGAAATCACTTTGGAGGATAACAAATTACTTTAAGTGACTTGAGAGAACAAGGAAAACATGCTTGACAGTTAAATTAAAACACAATCCACCTTCAGTGCTTCTTCCAAAGCGAAATATATAAGGCAACTGCCAAGTGTAAACTGTTCAGAAATATTGAAGTACAAATTTACAATCCAGGTGTGTAATGCTGGTTAGGGGATGTGTGGTCAGTCTGTGGTGGATGTTGGAAAGGCTCTAGATTAGTCCATGTGGATGTTGAATGTCTGAACATCTTAGGGAAGAAGTTGTTGCAGAGTCCGTAGATGGTGGAATGGGTGTTCAATACCTTCTGGGTGCAAAGGGTCGTCCACAGTGCTAGTGGATGCAGCGCTTATGATAGGAGGTGTTGATGGTGGGTAGAGAGGTCCTGATCGTCCCAGCTGTCTTCACATTCTACTGACCGGTGGTCTGGATGCTCTCTGCTCTTTCCCAGTACAAAGTACTAAGGATGGAAGGGATAATGTTTACTCTCTTCAAGTGAAGACGCTGCTCGGCTTACTTAGCTAGGCAAGCGATGTTAAGCATCCAGGTGAGGTTGTCGGTGCTGTGCACATGAATCTCTCCGCAATGGAATCTTTGATATGCAGTGAAAGGTGATCACCACAGGTCCTTCTGAAGTCATCAAGTGCATGCAATGCACAAAGGGTCATGCAGTGGTTTGATGAGAATGAAAATGAAGGACGTCAGCCTTCGCTGTGACCAGATCTATGGGAAATACTAGACCGATGTGTCATCATCAGTTAAGGCGGGATCTTTTGAAGGAATGGTGTTCCATCCCTCCAGAGACCTGTAAAATCTATGCCAAGGTGCATAGAGGCTGATCTGGCAGGTTGCTGTGACCCAACACCTTACTGACTCTTTATGCTGGTATTTCTGTTCATCTGTCCACCCATCTGTATGTTTAGATGTGAATGTTTTTTTGTGCAGTTTTATAACTTAAATGTTATTTCCAACACTTAGCAATGACAAAGAAAACTATTTTGTCAGGCTGGTAGAAGAATGGGCACCCACTGGTGTCTCATGTGCTGTATACTACAGTACATCAATGGTGTGTTTTTGTGACAGGTTTTCATTGTAAAATCAGATTTTCTCCAAGAAGACACATGGAAACTCTGGAAATGAGTAACAAAGCTAATGTTAATGCTTCCTGGTAAAGCACACCCTGTTTTCTGTATCTACACTGAACAGGAGGGTAGTCTTTGAAGTACAGAATAGAACAGTGCAAGTGCATTAGTAGGTTTAAACCCATGTGTGCTCAACAGGAAAGTATTACCATTAACAGATGTGATAAAGACCTTACATTGTGCACTGTGTTTCTGGTTTCTCTGGGCTTGCACAGCAGGTTTAACCATAAATACAATTAAATTCAATTAATAAAAAGTTCCATGTTGTCACAAGGAGGATTGTACATCAGAACGAAACCTCAGAAGAGCTGTAGATGAAAACATGATGAAAATAAGACAATCCTTTGTCGAAATGACATTTTTGTGGTATGCTTTGTGTGCCAGTATGAATAGCCAACATGCTTGTGCCCTAACAGGTTTGTTTTGGTTGCACAACTTCATGAAGGTAAAAACACATTCTTGGTTCATCGTCTTACGGGAAGGGAAGTGTAAACCCACAGCCGAAATATGTTTGAGTGTTGGCGTAGTTACTCAGCCATGAAAATGCAGAGTGATTGCGCAGCTGATACTTGTTGCTAGGTGGTTGCTGTTGTATCCCAGGTAGTTGCTATGGTGTTGCTAGGTGGTTACTGTGGTATCTCAAGTGATTGCTAGGGTGTTGTTAGTCAGTTACTATGGTTTCCAGCTGGTTGCTATGGGGTTGCTAGGTGTTTGCCATGGTATCCCAAGTGGTTGCCATTGTATCCTAGGTGGTTGCTAAGGTGTTGCTAGGTGGTTGGTATTGTGTCCCAGCTGGTTGCTATAGTGTTTTGTCTTTAGTGGTTGCCATGGTATTCCAAATGGTTGCTATGATATTAGGAGCTAGGAGGCTGCTATGGTGTTTGAGTGTTTACTCAAGTAAGAGTAGTTATCTGTTTGCTAAGAGGTTATTAGGTGTTGCTAAAAATGAATGGCAGTCTATGGGAGGAACAATGGATGAATAAATGACACATATGACACTCAGCATGACTATGGATTAGAAACATAAAGGAGTCGGGGCCAGTCGGGGTGTTGATTAGACACATATAGGAGCGAGGGTCAATATGCTGTGGATTAGACACAGAGGAGTGTGGGTCAGCATGGCCATGGATAGGACACATAGAAGAGTACGGGTCATTATGGCTGTGGATTAGACTCTTAGAGGAGTGAGGGTCGGTATTACTGGGGATTAGACGCATAAAGGAGTATGGGGTTAGTTTGACTGTGGTTTGGACACATTGAAGAGTACCGGTGAGTATGGCTGTGGATTAGACACAGAGGAGTCGGGGCCAGTAGGGCTGTTAATTAGACACATAGAGGACTGATGTGTTAGTATAGCTATAGATTAGACACTTAGAGGAGTGAGGATCATTATGGCTCCTAGATTAGATGCATAAAGAAGAGCGGGTCAGCATGACTGTGGATTAGAAACATAAATCAGTCGGGCCAGTAGGACTGTTGATTAGACATATAGGAGTGAGTAGTCAGTATGGCTGTGGATTAGACACAGAGGAATATGTGTCAGTATAGCTATAGATTAGACTCTTAGTGGAGTGTGGGTTAGTATGGCTGTGGATTAGACACATAAAGGAGTGCAGGTCAGTATGGCCATTGATTAGACACATAGAGGTGCAAGGGTCGATAAGGCTGTGGATTAGACACATAGAGGAGTGTGGGTCAGTTTTGCTGTGGATTTGACACAGAGGATTCTGGGTCAGTATGTCTGTGAATTATGCACATAGAGGAGTCTGGGTCAATATGTCTGTGGGTCAGAGTTTGGGGTTCTGCCTACAGTGTGGTTGCTATCGGGAAAAGGAAATGATAGGGTTTGAGTAGGGCCAAAACTAAATGATACTCTGTGGGAAAAACAAGGTATAGAAAACCAGACAAACAGACCAGTGCAGGTCAGACCAACATTGAATTCCTGCCTGGGGGTCTGCCCTGAGAGCATTGCGCAATCATTAATAACTTCTGTTTGTTAAAGACCCAATAGTTTGGTGCACTGCAGTGTCCTGAACAGATCACTGACCTCAACCCCACTCAAGACTTTTAGATGAAACAAAATGTGGAGCGCGAGTAAGGCCTTCTCGCCCAAAATCAGTGCCTGACCTCACAAATGCTCAGACTAAATATAATGGAAAGTAACTTGGCAAAAAAACCCATCTAAATACATTTTTACAGTTTATTAAGAAAAAAATATTTTTTATCTTTATTGATTCTGTAGGAAATAGTAGTGTCACAGCAATATACATTTTGCACAAGGGAAGACAAATTATTAGAATAAATAGAGCAAGGGTTTCAGAAGATCTGCTAACAACAGACAATAAAAGAGCTAGAAGAGCTATTAACCACAGGTTATAAAAGTGCAAAGGTACATATACATATATAAACTATGTAATGTACTAAACATGCAGGAGCAGCCTTGACAGATATTGCACTAATAAACGTATAGAGATAAAAAAAAATATCTATGTCTATACACATAAATGAGCATGTACAAGACATAAACAAGGGCAGCATATGTATTATTGCACTAATAAAGATATGAGGTAGTACAGACTATCAATATAACGGTAATAAAATATTATTACTAGGAGCCACAGTTATAGGGGTGGTCATCTAGAGAGTAGGAATAAAGTGGAAATGTAGTAACAGCAGCAGGTCAGGTAAAAATAACAGTGCAAATGCATGCCTAATAGTAGTAGTAGTAATATAAACTGGACATGTAGCAGTATGGTTCAGCACAGTTCAGACAGCAGGAGATCAGTAGTGTCCCTGCAGTAAGGAGACTCATTGTAGACTCATATTACAGTTGGAAGAAAAGATGTCACATGGTGCTCTTTAGCATGCAGGGGGTGTGATGCATTGTCCATGATGGCAAGCAGCTTATTGAGAGTCTGTTTTTCTGCCATAACCTCCAGAGTGTCCAGCTTGACTCCTACAACAGAGCCAGCCATCCTGATGAATTTGTCCAGTTTGTTTATTGCACGTTTGTTGATGTTGTTGCCTCAGCACACAGCAGCATAGAATATAGCACTAGCAACAACAGACTGGTAGAATGTCCAAAGGGGGTTAGTGCACACTCCACTTAGCTCCCTAGGAAAGTACAAGCGACTCTGTCCCTTCTTTAACACTGCACAGGTGTTAGAACTTCAGTCTAGTTTGTTGTCCAAGTGCACGCCCAAGTACTTGTAAGTACTAACCACCTCCACTTCCACTCCATCGATGGTGACTGGTGATGTAGAATGTCTGAATTTCTTAAAGTTCACCATCATCTCCTTTGTCTTACTTGATCTTAAGCTGCAGTTGGTTCAGTTTACACCAGTCGACAAAAGTCTGACACCAACTTCCTGTATTGTTTTGATTTTATTACATAATTGAAATAACTTTGAACACAGTAGTTCAAAGATGCAGTGATAAGTGAATGATAATACTTATTGATACAACTATTCGGATATCCTCAAAAGATATGGCTTTATTATAGGTGAAAGACACGAACGTCTGGGTTTGTCTTATCCTGACCTTTTAATCTGCTGTGTATTGTGCACACTGTCTCTGTTCCAGATTGGACTTGATTTTACTCCTTGGTATGCGCCCACTCTTCTGGAGCGTGACGAGCAGTTAATGGTCTTTAAAAAGCAACTGGAAATATCCAAAGAGTTGGAGTTACCCGTGTGAGTTACCTGTGTTCTGTATTTCTAGGAAAGTCATCTTGCTTACTGATTTAAATTAGAATTTAGATAACTAATGGTCCCAATGAGTTACATAATATAGGTGGCATATGAGGACTAAAAGTGCATGTTAAACAGTTTTCACTGTGGCCCATTTTAAACATTGCCTAGCAAAGCTGCTCAGTGTGTAATAAAACTGCTTCTGCCTTATCTTATAAGGAATGTGCATTCCCGCTCAGCTGCCAAGGTCACCATAGCCACGATGAAAGAGCAAGGTAAGCAATGCGATCTGAGACCTTTTTTGTGTGTCTTCATTTGGACATCTGCAAATCACTCTTTGTGGGTTTTCACCTTTAGGAATTAAACATGCACTATTACATAACTTTGCTGGGAGGCCATCAGTCGCCATAGAGGGGCTTCAGGCTGGATACTACTTCTCCTTTCCCCCTGCAGTCAGCAGAAACAATCAGGTTAAAAGTAGATTTCTGTCTTGTAGTTGCTTCTGTGCATCTGGTATGTACATGCTCCTCTTGCCAGTTAATAAAAAACACCTACCTGTACTTGTACCTACACTCACTGGCCATTTTATCAGTTACATGTACCATGTTGTTTTATCAGTTACATGTACCATGTTGTTTTATCAGTTACATGTACCTTGCACTGATGAAGCAATGCATCATCATTAAACTGGGGTAAAGGTCAGTTTACAAAATGTACATAACAAAAGATCAGCCACTGTCTGTAATTGCAGATCATCCACCTGCGCTATATGTCCAAATGTATCCGGGCATCCCTTCTATTTGACGAATACTGCTGCTTTATGACATTCAATTGTGCACATACATTGAGCACATACATATAGTATAACCTAAACAGAAAAGCAGTGCCAACAGAATAGGCTGCTAGGGCCGCACAGTATTCGAATATTACCATGCCCAATGCCAAGTGTTGCATGTGGTGATGCCTAATAGTACCCTTATAAGCAGGTAAGCAGATAAGCAGGTACTGTGCTAAAATCAAAGAACATCCTGCATATAATTAGCTTTTCAGGAGATATTTCAGGAGAGATTAGGAACGTAAATGATGACTATTGAAAGTCATCAGAGACTGGAGGTAGGGCTTAAAGACACAGGAACTCTAACAGAGCATTTCAGACAGAATATGAATAGAGATGTACAGTATTAAAAAATTGAAACTGTATATCTATGCTAGTAAACACCAAAAATATAATGCTGAAGATTGAAAATGAGCATAATAGATGCTCTTTAATGGCTGTTTTAATTGGAAATGAAATACAGGAAGGGTGGTCTCTGGCTCTGCCTGCACTGTACTGTAGGGTATATGGCAGGTGTACTACTAAAAGGCCAGTGAGTTTAGAAAATGACCCCAATGACAAAGTATTTGGCACAGGTGTATCCATTTCTGTGCCTGTGGTAGAAATTTAATCGAAGAACAGCACTGTTTGTGAAACGCTGACATTTTAACTGCAGTAATCTGGTTTGCAAGTATGTGTGCGTCTGAGGCACTCTGCAGGTGTAATATAAAGTTATTTATGTTGTCATATGTCTGTGGCTGTGCAAATGATCAGGTACTCTGTCTTAGTCACATAGTTCAACTTCCTGAGCTAACACACTGTGAACTGTTGGAATAAATACTTCTGTGTGACTTAATGGTAAGTCGTATTTTGCGTTCTTCCATTGCAGAGAGCCAAACTCATCAAACAGATTCCACTGGAACGCATCTGCCTGGAGACAGACTCGCCAGCCCTGGGCCCTGAAAAGCATGTAAGTCATGACTAGGATTTCATGGACATATGAACATACCAATGAGATGCCTGCAGTTTACACTTGATGTCTTCTCTTCACTTCTCTAGATGAGGAACGAGCCAAAAAATATCACTGTCTCTTGCGAGTACATCGCAAAAGTGAAGGGAATATCTGTGGAGACTGTTGCTGAGGTCACCATGCAAAATGCTGTATGCTTATTTCCCAAGTTAAAGATGTAGTAATCCACTTTTACTGAAGTATGTAATATAACTATATATTTTGTACAACAAACTTAATGAACTGTGATAATATTTAATTAAGATTTTTTTAATAGCGATTCACATGACACAAGCATTTAAGACAAAAATTAAATAAAGAAAAGTGAAATAAAATATGTTTCCACATTTTCTGATGGTGCTTGTCTGTATTGTAATGGCTTGCCATGCTTTCTGGAGCTTGATGTTCAGTTGCTTCAAACAAGATGAGCTTTGTCTGTAAGAAAAGTAAGAAGTAAAGGGATGTTTTACATAGCATTCAGTGTTAACATATTTCACACCAGCCCAGTCTTACCAAAACTAACTGGCAATTCCATTTTTACTTTTAGGCATTGTTTGAGTACAGCGCAGCTGTTTACACTGTGTGAAACTTTCATGATGAATGGACCAACAGAAATGGCCCAAAATCAATTGTCTGGTTCTACAGACTTACATTCAAAACAAATTAGGTTTCTCCCTCTTCTGTAAAGTTGCCATTTTGGAGTTACTTGTTTTTCTTTGGACAGCAATAAAGTGAAACTTTGTTACAGGAAAGATCTGCTAGGTTCACACTTAGCCAGTTTCCTAGACTGGAATTAGGTCTGAGCCTATGCCATGAAAAAAGCTTTTCCTTTGGCGAATCCTCATTGAAGTCACAATTTACAAGACCGGGCTTAATCCATGTTTAGGAAAGTGACTCATAGAATTGCATACTATAATTCATCTGGTGTGTTATTGTATAGCTGTTCACTCTAACCCTACCAGTGCTATATTTCATACACCAAAAATGAACTAGACGTGAGTCTGAAAAGGGAGCTTTCTAAACTGTGCTAAAAGGCAGTCAAAAAACAATACTTGCATTAAGGTTTTGTATAAGAACTTTCTTTGGTGTTTTCAGCAACTTTAAACTGCATTTCACTGAAACATGTCGTGAACCCTGAACTTCGAAGAGGAATTCTGCATAATTCATTCATTGAGGCATAAACAACATCATTCAGAGTGACTTGGTCTGAAATTATCAATGGTAGGGAAACTTGTCGATTAAGATTTCTTTACAGTGGTGCTGATCGGAACCAGGCCTTATGATACTATTGCTATTCTGCTTCTTACTCTATACTGATGCCTATCCAAACAAACTAGTGAGTGTCAGAAAATAGGCTTCGCTTTTAGGGACACTAAATGCTCCAGGCGTCTGGTTCCTATCACCACCACTGTGAGTTTGGAGCGTTTTACGTCAGAACGCTCCGAATTACGTGGTTTACGTCTTGGGGATTTAATTATGAAGAAATTCGGGAGAATCGGTGGAGTTTCCCTTCAAAAAGAAAAAAATACAGCTTTTATCCTTCCTTCAAACGGCACACACGGCGCGCTTACAGCTCTCCTCAAAATGTCTCCTCTCGCGATATCTAGCAGGGCTTCCCATCCAGGAGGAGCGCTCTTCAGGTTTCAGTGTTTGCAGCGCGCTGAAGTCGCAGGTGTTCCTCAGGTGACAGTCGAAGTGTCTCATCTGAGCTCGCTGCCAGATCCTGCTGTCCGCTTCGACACAGCACCACGTTTCCCTCTGCATGTTCAGATCATACAACTGGTCCGCTTTAGACTTCGCCATTTCCCGGCGGGTCCACGAGCTATTGACCACAACTCCAGCCCAGAGCTACTGACCGGCCAGTTAATCTCCATGGTAACCAGCGTTTAGCGTCCCTAGTAACGGTGTGACGAACACTAGACCGGTTCACTCTGGACTGTGGATAGAAAACATGTACAAGCAGTGATCACTCCGTGATGGCACAGTTATATCATGATTCAGGAGCAACAACCAGTGTACACAGCGAACAGGCCGCTGCTAGATTTAACTGAGATTATGGATTAGTCGCAGGGAAGCGCCATGTGGCCGTGTACACAGCACACCTTTCTCGTCTTTCTTAAACCCGGATTACAATAACAGACGAACGTTCCCGCAATAGCCAATTATATTTTAAGGAATATTTTATGGAATTGCGGACGGGTCGGTGAACATAAAGCACGCACCACACCAAATAATCCACAGTTCATGTAATCTAATACAGAGTCTCGGCAGCGTGGCCATTTCACTAACACTCCCTACCCGCCGTCTCATTGGTCTCGTCCTTATCGGAAGGCTTTGACAGTACGTCGTATCATATTTTCCCCCACTCAAATACAGGCACGCCGCGCCCCGCCCCCCACCACTCCCCGCGCGCTAGGATTGGCCAATACCTTCTATTCTCTAGCAGCCCGCCGATTACTAGCCAATCGCAGCGCAGGACACAGAACCGTGTTAGCCAATCAAAACGACACACAGCCCACTGTTACAACCACTCTACCATATGCACAAGCGGACTTCCTACAAATACACAAAGCTCCCCGTATAAGCCAATCAGCTCGCCTTTGTCGGAATACGGGTGGGAAAGAAAACACGTAGCGCAGCACACGGTGGGCTGAACCCAGCAGCCTATAAACGCTTGAGATGATGCAGTCATGCCACCCGCCTAGTGAAATCGGATGTAGGAGTGTTACCGCGAGCCTGTGGGGTACATGTGCCCCTAAGTAGATCTGCCGGTGTTGCATTTCTCCGTTCGTTATCTTAATAAGAGGGACGACGTACTTACACCCGTTATTAGGGGAGTTTTTTCTTACTACTTCCCTCAGATGCCTGGCGGTCTTATTGATCACTTTTAAGCCGATTGAGCATATGTAAGGATTAAATATACAGGGTGCTTCTCTGCCCATTTACACTGAGCGGTCGTTGTGGATGTGAGGAAGGGAAAGTTGATTGCATCATGGTGGCGGGAGAGTTGCTTCAGGAACACGCTCGGCCCGGCAGTGCTGACTGCGAGGAGGCTGAGGCAGACAAAACCGACACACAGTACCAGGAGCTCGCTAACAGTGCGATCCATGTGACTGTGCTGGACTCGAAGCAGGCGGACACGGAGCTTCCACCGGACGAAAAGGAGGCGATGCTTCCGAGTGAGCGGAGCGAAGCTCTGGAAACGAGGCTATACTGTCGGAGGTTCGCCGTGTTGACCATATTCAGTCTATACTCGCTCGTCAACGCCTTTCAATGGATCCAGTACAGCATCATCGCCAACATCTTCATGCACTATTACAGCGTGTCGAGCGTGATGATCGACTGGCTCTCCGTGGTCTATATGGTGGCCTACGTACCTCTTATCTTCCCTGCCACCTGGTTATTGGACAGAAAGGGACTGAGGGTGACGGCGCTGCTGGGCGCCGGTTTGAACTGCGTGGGCGCCTGGCTGAAATGCGCTAGCGTCGGGCCCCACCTCTTCTGGGTCACCATGGTGGCCCAGATCGTGTGCTCAGTGGCCCAGGTGTTCATCCTTGGCCTGCCCTCCAGGATCGCGTCGGTGTGGTTTGGCCCCAAAGAAGTTTCCACCGCCTGCGCCTCAGCCGTGCTGGGTAACCAGGTAGGTTCCACATCTCAACACTGAAAACGTGACGAATCAGACGGGAGCATAATCTCTACATGAATAAAGTCACCATATGTTACAGCAGTTTGTCTTTCAGTTGACTCACTTTTGGTAAAATTTTATTGTAAAAATGGTGCTTTGAATGTACATGAATAAACTATGTTACCCCAACACAACTTTTGTCAAAAAGCAAACTTAAAGATGGCAGTTGTGTTAATATAACACATATTGATTGTGTAAAACTACTTAACACATGTAATTCATGTATATTGCCAAGTAAGTGCCATTTTCAGTGTTGAGCTGATATAGCTCATATCGTATTCATGGAGTAAAGAAGATGTACACATTTAAGTCAAGGACATTCAGGACAGACATTCAGTAGTCTCTGTATGTTTGTTCTAAGACAGACTAAGGGATCTAAGGGATTGCTACATTGAAACCTTGAATAACAAATAATAATAACTATATTTTCTCCTTAATAAGCACTTTATGTAAAGGGGACCTATTATGCTAATTTTCTCAAAACACAACATTTTTCTCATACAGTACGTCCCCTTTCCACCCTCTGTCCGAAACACTCTGTTAGAGCTCCTGTGTCTTTAAGCCCCGCCTCCTGATGAACCCAGTGTAGTCTGATTGTTCGCCTGGCCACTCTGTCCTGCTACAAGTTCTGCCCCACACTCCTGTGGCTATAATTATTACAATTGCGCCAGTGCTGCTGTATGAGTTTGATCCAGAGTCCCATCTCGAAAGTCAGGCAGAGCAAGTTGCTAGACCTGATCCACCTTTACAAGCAAGACTGGAGCAGGATGTTTCGGAGGGGTGAGTTTTTACTGTTTTAGCTCTCTGTGCTTTGTGTGAGGACTGGCCAGGTTTGCCAGTAGGCTAGCAATAAGGATTGTGTTACAAGATGATCTCTCCTTGTAACAGAGAAAAGGACTGGAATTCCGACAGGGTGTTCCAGGCAGCTGGGAAAAGTAGTTTCTGTGAGAGAGTTTTTTCTCTCTGTTGTGTACTTTAAGCTTTATAACTTTGCAGAGTGTTTACATGCACAAAAGCTTTAACAAACTAAAGGAAAGAGAAAAACCGGAAGAGCTTAATAATGTCACTTTTAATATGATCGTCTAAAAATAGGATATCAGGCTACTCAACTATATAAACCTTCTGTTAACCCACACAAGGAAACACACCAGCTAATTAACATCTTGTCACACATTGTGAGTAAGTGCTATTTCAGGACTGAAATTTGTTACAGAATTGAGCCAGCATCTGCAGCACACAATAAAAACTGATGTTTATTAGCCTCTATTCTTCTCTTTTTGGGGTCCTTCTGGTCTGAGACACACTGCAGGAGCTCTGAAGGAGCATAAAGGCTGTCACATGAATGACTAAAATTAAACTAAAAGTTAGATTCCTTTCATGTATACAGGTGAAAGTGAACATACCTAGTTCCTAACTAATTCTGCTACTGTGTAACTACTATGAACTATTTGGTAACATTACGATGAAACTCTTTTCTCTCTTTTTTTTTAGTTGGGTGTTGCCATAGGGTTCCTTCTCCCACCTGTGCTGGTTCCGAACACGCCTGAAGATAAAGAACTCATGGGCCGCAACATAGGCATCATGTTTTACGGAACAGCGGCTGTCTCGACTCTGCTTTTCATTTTAACAGTCATAGGTAAGGTGTCTTTTAGCAATGCCATGAGCAGGCTATGTTGCCAAGTTGCCCTTCAAGCAAGATTAAAATAGTGTGGTTGGAATGGCACCAAAATTCATGTGATGGTGCAACACCATATAAACATGATACACAAACCGGATCCTGTGGTGATTGCGCAATGTTGTGTAAACATTTGTAGCAGTCTGTGATGTCCCTACAAGTGATAAAGAGATTATAGAGGACCCTCATGGTGCAATGATTCTCTGTTCCACTTCCAGGAACCTAGTTCTGCCTGCCCACTTTAGTTCAGGCATTTGCTAGTCCTACGCTCCTAAACAATGAGCTGACAGGTTTGACCATGTCTGTTGGGGTGAACAATAGGAGCAAGACTAGAACCTTTGGCTTAGTAAAAGCTCACTATGTATACTACTACTCACAAGCTTGGTATCAATTATATACAACACATTTTTGTTGCAGATTGATATATACAACAGGACTCTCTCTGTTGACTATATTTATAAAGGCCTAAAAGTAATATGGACTTAATGGTTGCATTCTCCAGGCTCTGTTTCTCACTGGAACTGGAACTGAAGATATGCAATCGTGCCTCTCATGCAAATTAGTGTTGATAAATGGATAAATGGATAAAGAAAGCAAATTAGGCCGGACCAATTTTTTTAAAATAATCATGACAGACCTAATATACAGTGATTCTTATGAAATGCCAGTGCATACACTTTATAGGTTTCACATAATGTGTGGTAAACTAAAGACTTAAGACATTCCAAGCAGTTGTGAATTGTCCAGAGTGATAAACGGAGCCGACTCCAGAAAAAGAACAGAATGGTTTTGGAAAGCAGTCATTAAATCTTGAGACATACTTTACTACACAAATAATAAAGTGCTACACAAATACATAAATTACTGCAAATGTGCAAGTACAAGCATACTCTATGTGGTGCCTTTGTGCTGTTGGTTCCTTGAATAGAACATCTAAACTGACATTTGGGTAGTATAGGTGTTATGCAAGTCAATAATGAAAAAAAGATAACAAAAACAATCAATACACTAGGCTAATAAATGTTTCTCTCTCTCACTCTTAGTCATTCAGGACAGGCCTTCTCTGCCGCCCAGTCAGGCTCAGGCCATTCTGCCCACAGGCCCAGCGGAGGACTATTCATACAAGAAGTCCATCATCAGACTGTTCAAGAACAAGCCGTTCATATTGCTCCTTCTCAGTTATGGTGAGACCATGTACAGTTTAAAGGAATACTCTGGTGTTTTCCAACCTAATCTCAATATGCTGCATATGTAGCATACAGTGGATGGCTGCAGACACATTTAGAATAGAAGTAATTTAGGGATGTGAACAGATACTTGAGTACTCGATTAACTGCTCGAGCCATTATAGGAATACTGAAATCGCTATTTGTTCAGTTTAATCACAGGTAGAACAAAGACAATATATACAAATAGTATAGCTCTTTCACTAACTAGGGTAGATGTTATAACTATTCTAGAACCAGAAATAATGGAAATATATTCATCAATGTTGGCACATCGTCCAGCCCTGGAGGATACACCTTGTGTAGAAGACAATGACTCCTCAGCAACAACAAGGCGAGTTAGCTAGCCTAGGGTTAGTTTATCAGCCTTCAGGTTGCCGCTTGTCCAGCATTTCCCTATATTATCTTGGAATGTGGTTGTCTGTCCAGGGGAAAAATGAATTCCATTCCTGGACACAAACTGTCCCAGAATCCAAAATATTTCCATATGTTGCCACTTCAAGTTCAAACAGCTTTTTATCCAATCAAACCATTTGTATACAAAGAATGGGTATGACTGCTTCAGATTACCCTCAACATGGAAACAATTGTTTCAGAAAGGTGTACTGTTGGAGATACCAAGCAGCACTGTAAGATGATCCCTGAGCCTGAGAAGAATAGGTTATGTTGCTACGTCTGTCTAGCATAGACTGCGTTGTGAGCACAGCCACCAACTCCCTGAATTTAACAAAAATAAATCCACTGTTCAAGTGTCATGGAATGTATGCAGGCTGAGATGCACATCCCTAAAAACAAACATGTAGGATCACTCACTTCTTGTTGACGTCCATATGTGCTGTCTCACTCATGGTTTTACCTCATTCCCTGTGTCACTTTATGCACATGGTTACATAACACTAATTTGGAGACCTGTCTGAGATTCCTCCTGGTGAAATTCTTTGTCATTTGTGACCCCCTGACACTTATCAGTCATGTAGTGTGCATGCCACAGCAACGTCAAGATTCCCCATCACAAGACAGCAGGTTGTGTAGTGTGAACAGTACAATGGTCAGACAATTTTTGTATTTAAGATGCACCCATTCCTCATACAGGCATTCACTTGTGCACACAGAGCTTGTATAGTCTCAAAAGAAAAGCAATGGCAGCTCTGAAGCAGCTGCATATGAGCATATGCAATATCTTGTGGACCCAGAATGAATCATCAAACATCAGTGCCTGACCTCAGTAGCTCTCTGTTGTGGCTGAATGCAGTCACATCCTCACAGTAAAGTAAGGCCTTCCTAGAAGAGTTGAGAATGTTACCCTTGATTCCAATAGAAATGTTGAAGTCTGCAAACTTTTGGACAAACAGTGTGTGTCGTTATGGATCTGACTTTGGCTTTATGATTGATTCTGTGTGTTGTTTTTGTGTGATTCTCTATTATCTCAAAAATAATCTGAGTCTGTTTTTCAGGCATCATGACGGGGTCTTTCTATTCAGTGTCCACCCTTCTGAATCAAATGATTATCGCTCATTATCCAGTGAGTAAACTATTGCTGACCTCATTAATGTCGAAATGTAAACGTGTACATGTTGAAGAGGTTCCATGGTCAAAAGCAAAATCCTGTCTGACGGATATGTCCCGTTGTAGCAGATGAGTCTGGGCACAGGTTCATTGTCTGTGCTCTTGCAGTTCAGTAGACACTTCTTCACGCATGCCTGCCACTCTTGAGAGAGAGGCAGAGTTTAGTGAGAAGAAGCTCTGTGTGTACTCTGCTAGCTAGCCTGCCTTCCCCGACCAAGTCAGCTGACTTACTGGCAATGTGATTTGAGGGCTTTCCCACCAAACCTAGGTCTCTTAACTGCACCTACCATGTGACATAGGGTCTATGCTTATTATATAGTAATGCCCCAGTTATGTAATCCAATTACTTCGAAACAGTCAGAGTCAATTGAGCAGGTCACCTTCTCCAGATTACAAAGGCTGTGTCTGAAACTGAAGGAAGTTCTCTCAATGCCTTACTGCACTGTTTCATGTTCAGTACCCTCTTGGAAGCATGGCAGTGGGAGTGTCAGTTCTGGGGATTTCTGCTAACTATCCCTAACTGGTTTGGCTCTAAGACAGAAGATCATGGGATTTGTAAGGCAACAAAGCATACATCTACGCTGTCTGCAAAAAGACAGCTGAACGGAGGAACTAAAGCAGCCAGTGTTTTGTACAAAGTGGAGTGTGAGTTGCTAGTGCTGGGCTGAGGCAAATACATGTAAATAAAGGAAATCAGTAAATGCATTCATCAACACACATCACGGGACATATGGAAACAAAACAAGTCCTAATCTCTAATATGGTGATTTAACGTGTTTAGAGGGAAGTGTAAATAATGTCTGTTTATTTCTTAATTGATGTGACTAAATCTATTGTTTTAAACCAGTGAGCTTTGATTTTTTTGCTCTGACTGTGCTTATCTGTACATGTGATTCTGTCTACATTTGTGGAGTGTATCATTCAACAGTACAGCTGGCTACTAACTAAACATAATATAAATATTTGCATACATTGAAGAAGAAAAGACTTTTAATTTGTCAATCACAAGCATTTATATGAGAGTTCATATTCACCATTACTAACTGGATTTGTGCTTTCAGGGAGAGGAGTTGAATGCTGGTAGAATTGGTCTAACTCTTGTGGTGGCTGGAATGGTAGGCTCCATCCTTTGCGGGCTGTGGCTGGATCACACCAAAACCTATAAGTATGTTTACCTATAAGTATTTATTTTGTAGAAGAAAATGCATAAATTACAAACACTGACGCCTACCCTGAAAAAATGATGCTTCAAGATGACTTAATTCAGTGTGTACATACATTTTGTTAATTTTTATATCTGGTTTATTTACTTTTGCCAGTATTTTAATGTGTTTATTCATGTGGAAAAGATGTACATATTTGAATCAATTTAATTAATATTAAATCCATTTCTGCTATTCCAAGTATTAACACTGTAAGGCTGATGCAAAAATGCCTGTTTCTCCTATTTAATCTACACTTCTGCTTCAATACTGCAGTTAACAATGTTGTTGTATTTATTTAATGTGATCTAAAAAAGCTAAAAAATAATGTTAGTTAGTGTCACAAATCAGATTTTTAAACAAGAACACAGATTAGGAATTTTCACATATAGTTTTCACATATGGTTTGTTTTAAGTGAATCAAACCGCAGGGGTGAAAAAGTGGGTGGTGATCTCTGATCAAATTAACCTTTCGAGTTACGAGAGGAGATACCATACACACAGACATCCTTCACAGGCTGTACACTTCAGAAGCTGAAACAGTCCAAGTGTGAAAATGCCAGTAGTCACACATGATCACTCTGAAGAAACAGTTCAATAATAATCACTTATCAATCTGAATGAGCTTGCATGCTTATTCAAATCACGCTGGATCCAACAGTAAATGATCCTCATACCTCTTTCATATAGTAATTAACTATATAACAGCACACATTCTACACACTGATACATTACAATATGGCCAGTGTAGATATGCACATGCTGTCAACCCCCTAGGAGCAGATTTGCATGAGCACATTGTCTCTGAATGAATAGCTGGCAAGACATTCACTGTGATACAGTTACTATGAATGAGGGATATATACAAGCATATCGTAATTATCTGTATTGGCTGATAATTGCTTAAAAATATGTTTTCTGAAAAAAGAACTACATGTTTATCTGAAGCCAGGCAACTGTACCAAAGTATCTACACTTTATTAATGTTTCATTTCTTGTTGAAATATATAGTTGAAAAATATAAGTGTGTATATATATATCGCTGCTGTGGAAACAAAACCTTGTATCTCAATTTTTTCCATGTTTTGTAGTTTTTGACATAATGTGAAAATGCCTGTTGCCCTTTACATTGTGTGTAAGTTTCATGATGAAAGTAGCAATGACCCAAAATAATGTTGAACAAGGTTTGGCCATATCTGGTTCTATTGACATAAATTAAAAGTAATGTATGTTCTGCACATTTAAGTGCACTTTTAATTACCATTTATTTGAGAAAATGCCATATTTAAATGTGCTCAGAAAATAAACAAATCATGTCATTGAAGCAGGGGTGTTCAAGTACCTGCATCAGCTATGAATTCCCTTTCAGAGCATTCCTAATATTTTTGTCTATTTTTGTTGAATTTAATTATATTTTTGAGGACTGTGGTTTTAGAATATCTGATTGGGCCACTCATATCGATGTCAGATTTTCATTAATATGGATTAATCTGTGTCAGATTAAGCGTAAGGAGATTTCTCACATGGCTGAAGGTGCTCATTACTTTCTATGAAAGTAACTTTTCACAAAGAGGATTAACCCTCATTACTGCTAAGACCACTGCTATAGCCATTCACTTGTAGGTGCAATATGTAGAATTGTTCCCCTGGATGAAATATTATAACCGGGGAACAGATGTGGAATGTTGCATAGCCATAAGAAATGAAGGCAAAGCTTTCAGTGTCAAGGTAACAGGAATAATGGTGGGTTACACTGTAATGGATGTTTTTTCTTTGTCCATTTAGAATGACTACGCTGATTGTGTATATCCTGTCCTTTATTGGAATGCTGGTGTTCACGTTCACTTTGGACCTGGAAGCACTTCTCATGGTTTTCTTCACTGCTGGAGTGTTGGGGTATGTTCAGAGGATGCTTTCAGAAATCTTGATGTGTTGGGCGCTAAGATCCATCAGTGTTATCTTGTTTAAAGCACTGCAAAACTCTGGACAGACAGTGTTACCCAGTGCACTGGCGTTGCATTCAAGTCCAAGCTGTGCAATGTTCTGTCTGTGGCGAGGGGTTTCCAAAGACATAGTTAAACCAATTAACCCTGTTTTCACTGAAAATAGGTAATTACATTGCCAGCTTCTTAATATTTAAGCATCTGTGAACAGTTTACTGATAAACAATACTGTTGGAGTGCCATGCTGACAAACAGTGCTGTGAGTTTGTTGGAAGTAGGGTTGGGTTATTTGAAGATGTTATAGTCGCAATATCAACAGTGATGAAGAAGCCATCCACATGTTGGACTCCAGCGCAACTGACCATTATCAGAGCATTTGTGAAAAACTCGTGTTTGAGATTATAGGAATGTATGATTTGCACAATAAAGGTTTAAAGGGAATTCCCCTCATAGCCCTATATTTTAAGTTCTCTCTGAGGTGTTAACAACCTCATTCAGGGGTTTGATGTGAAATGGTTAATTGTAGAGAACCTTACTGACCTGGATTCCTTTACAGCAGTGAGGATAAGAAACCAGGGGGCTGTCTAGCAAATATATCCATTTTATTTACTATCCCAAACCATAGCCCCTTTCAACCAAAAATAACCCTGGTTCTTGAACTGGTTCCGTTCAGACTGTGGCCATATTATGACAAGCAGTTTTTTAAAATAACCTCTTTAGACTACAGATTTTAATAATCAGTGTTTCGTTTTTATATTAATTAATTGCAGGTATTGGATCTCCTGGGATGGCAGTGTTATTGGGTGATCTACATTTGGATTTGGCAGCATGTCCAAACATTTAGAAAATGTAGACAGATAAATAGAAATAAATGTTTTCTTTTTTCAACAGCACCTTCCCAACAAACACACGTACATATACACTTCAACAGTACAGACGAGTGACCTTTATTTAATATTTATTTCATTTCGAACTCACTGTTCTGTTTGCTTTATTGCTCCAACTGTGTGTGTCATTCTGCTTTAAAGGTTTTTCATGACTGGATATCTGCCCATCGGCTTTGAGTTTGGTGTTGAAATAACATATCCAGAGTCGGAGGGCACTTCATCTGGACTTCTTAATGCATTCGCTCAGGTAAGAAGTTTGGAAGTGTTTACTTTCCTTATTTGAATAGCCAAGCTACTAGTTGCCACCACACTCAGTTGTCAAACAAACTCACAGTGCTCAAGGCATTTTCATACACGCCCAGATGACATGCACCGATGGCTTTGTCAGACCTGCTTTTGCATATATTTTACTGGAGTATTTCATGTTCAGCTGACTGATGTCACCGGTAATTTTTTGTCCACTGTTCTTTGTCCTGCATAAACCTGTGTGTCTGGCTTTGAAGGTGTTTGGAATCATTTTCACGTTCATCCAGGGAAAGCTCACTACAGACTACAACCCACAGGCTGGAAACATCTTCATATGTGCCTGGATATTCCTTGGCATCATTCTAACAGGTGCTGTTTCTGACACTTTTCATGATTATTAGGGGGGATATATGCATACAGGCCTGGCCATAAAAATAAATAACAAATGGGGTATCAAGCAAGCCAAAAAGGGGCTGGGGGGTGGGGGTATTGGGTGTGAGAGGTTTGATAAATATGGGCCATTGTTTCGAATGCTACTGAAACAAATGCTGCTACTGTTGTACATGCACACTCACACAAATATCTGCAATTCAACCGAATTATGTGTCATGGCTAAAAGCTACATGGTTGTCACAACAGTAAAAATTAGGGGTGTAGCTATCCTTCATCTGTGTGTGTGTTCTGTGCATGTGCCATATATTGGCGTAAGTGAAGCATATTAAACTTTTTGCATTCTTGCTTTCAGCATTAATAAAGTCAGAGCTGAAAAGACATGGAGCCAATATGGGCAATAGCAAAAGTCAAGCGGTGAGAATCATCTTCTCATTCTTACAGTGTAATTTTAATCTGCTGTCTTCTAATGTCTCTTGATCGTCCCTTATGATGATCTCCCCTTCTATCGTAACCTCTGCTTGTACTAGAATCTGTTCTATTGTCTGCTGTATACCTCTTACAAAGGCAGACTTGGATACCATTATAAAATGATGGAGGTCCATCAGTTTCACAGTGGGTTGCCATTTTACACACAGGTGTCCATTTGTTGTTGCTCAGTTTCTCAGCCAGAGTGTGTTAGCTTGTGTCTATCCCGAGTGTATCAGATGCAGCACCTTAAGGCTGTGGCATTTAACTCACTCATTAATGTCTAGCAGGCTGAAGATCATCCACACAAATTTAAAATAATTGCTAGAATAACCTAAACTGAATAACCCTTGTTAACCCTGTTAACTCTTTTATGAAGCCGTACACTTCCGCGGTGAAACAAACGCTTATCATGTTAAACACTGGCTTGTCACCAGTAGACTTGAGATTACAGTTCTCACTACATGTGCAGCCCAAACAGGTGTTCCAAATTGCTGGGAAGCTTTAAGCGTGTTATTGTTTAAGAGCATTTTGGTCCTAGGTGGTTGCTTAGGTGTTGCTAGAGGGTTGCTATGGTGAAAAATATTACTATGTTATCTCAAGTGGTTGTTAAGGTGTTGCTATGCCATTACTGTGTTATTCCAGGTGGTTGCTAAGGTGTTGTTAGGTTGTTGCTATGATATGCCAGGTGGTTGCTAAGGTGCTGCTAGGCCGTTACTAGGTTATCCCATGAGTTTGCTATGGTGTTGCTAGGCCATTGCTATGTTATATCAGATGGTTGTTAAGGTGTTGCCAGGCCATTGTTATGATATCCCAGGTGGTTGCTAAGGTGTTGTTAGGCCGTTGCTATGATATCCCAGGTGGTTGCTAAGGTGTTGCTGGATTGTTTCTATGGTATTCCAGATGGTAGTTTAGGTGTTGCTGGGCTGTAGCTATGGTATCCCATGTGTGTAAAAAAGTGCAAGAAATAAACAGCCAAATTAATAAATAGAATAAAGCATTAAATTATTTATGATAATATTCCATAAAAAATAGAATATGAAAACACTGCGGCCCTAAAAACTCAGCCCTGCTGTGCTTGATACACTCGCACTGGCACCAAACACACTTCGCCACATTTCGATACCTTGTTAATGTCCCTGCTGTGTTGAAAATAATCTCTCAGCCAAATAATACCAGGTCAGGGTGGTCCAATGGTGGTCCCCTTCCATTGATGGGTTTGGTACAAGGGATCTGATAAAGTGTGCAGCAACAAAGTGTAAGCCTGGAAAGTGCATCTATATGGTAGGCATTCCTGGTAAAATGGCAGCTCGTTTTGCTAAAGCAACGGGATACAAGTCTTTTACAGCCCTGTAGCAAATGATCAACCAGCAAAGCTCAGAAAGTGAATATTCTAATGTGTAGCCTATATAACATATACAATGTTATAGTATATAACAGTGCATGATGAACGCATGATGCTGGAATGAACATATGTGTATGTAATTTATGTGCATTTAAAAGGAGATAAATGCTAATTAAAGGATAGTTCACTCAAACGTAGCATTGTGGCTAACAATGAAAAAAAACGGTCCGAGTGGGAATCAGATTATAATAGATTATAACGACACTGGCGCCACGGTGCAATTCTGTTTTTACAGATGTGTGATAATGCAGTACTTTACAGTGTATTACTTCTGACTGCAAATCATGCCTCTAGAAACTTTCTCTGTTTTTTCCAGTAAGCTTTACATTTCACTTCACAGAGGCCTTGGTCGCATTACAAAGACTTTCAGCACCATCTAGTGGACAAAGAAAACAATAGCTCCATTATATTCCTAGTGAGCTTAATAAAATGATTAATGATTGAATATTATGCAACATTTCGTTCTGAGGCTGATCACATTAATTTGGAGGCGTCCTACTCCTCCTGTTATAAGTGTATAGTTTCACTCTGGTTTCTAAGTAATGATGTGCTTTAGGTTGCATTTTCCACTTTAGTATATACAGGTAAAAGCAGAAAAGGGTTATATAAAATAATATGGCCCGTTTGATCAATGACAAATCTGTCATTGCTCCTAAGCAAGCTGTAAAGTCGGCAGCTGTGACAGCAGAACAGCTAATCAAACTACAACCCCAAATCAGAAATAGTTAGAACGGTATGGATAATGCAGAGTAAAAAATGGTTCTTAAATTTACGTTATCTTTCATTTTTTGAAGACAATATGTTTTGTCTGGGTTCTGCTTTTGTACCAACTTATGATTGCAATCACTTGTTGACATCACTTGTTTGAAATCACATCATTATTTAATTTTTTTTTACTAGCCCTCATTACTAGCCCTAAATTGACCCTGTCTCAATTTTTTGGAAGATGTTGCAGGCCTGAAATGCAGGAATGGATTTATTTTAACAAATGAAATCAAGTTTTTTTTCTGATTTGTGACTGTAGGACACAATACTATTCATTAAACAAGGCTGTGAAATGCTTTACAGACCGTCTGGAGCAAAACAACATTCTGGTCAATTGGGCAAGTAACACAAAAGCTGATCTGAACCTGATATTCCAGTGGCTTTAAGGCTCTATCCATAACCAAAATCAAAAACATGAAGCATGGCCGGAAGTAGGGGTGGGCAATATGCTAAAATTGTTGTATTAACATATTTCAAGGCATTTTCACAGTACACAATGTGCATCACAATATTTCTTTTTTTTCTGAGATTTAATTAAGTTGTGATAGACATAATAGAACCTGTAGAGCCAGATATTAAAGAATACTATAATAATGCCAACAACAATAATATTAAACCTACAATGATTACAACTACAGTGATTTTCATTCAATATTATACAAACTGTGTTGCACTAAATCCAGTTATAGGTCTAATTAAGCCCACTTTGTAATAAAACATGTAGTCAGTGTTCCTTAAGTGCTGACGATATCCACCCTATGCTCAGAAAAGCCCATTGTAACATAATTTATTACGATAGCGGTAAAATATCATTATATCCTCCACCCCTTACAGAAAGAACAAAAAACATGATACAAGGTTCGTGCCATGTTTGCTTTACTTTCTTCTTTATTTTGCAGTTAAACTGTTGAACATTCAGTGTTCTATGTTGTCATGCTGAGACTGATCCAAAGTGTTCGCCTTCAGCTTCTGAAAAAGATAGAATCACTGCTGTGGTGTTATTTGCGATAACATACCATGTCTTATATTCTCTTGCTTAATTGCATAAATGTCATCGATACATAAATATTATGTTTTACACTTAAGTATTGCAATGCTATATTGTATTTTATTTTCTTCTAATACTCCTAAAGCTAGGAGCTTGGTCTCATTTGCATAAAGCCAGCAGGCACTTATTAATACTTTTAATAGATTGGTATCATTTTATTTTCCTTCACTTTGCTGAAACATCCATTTGAACTTTGCTTTTCTCAGGTTCCTACAAAGAGCCCTTCAGAGAAAGTATCCAACGGTGTAAAGCTGGAGCCCTCGTCCAGTTTTTCACATGAGACCTCACTGTAAGCCTGCTGAAGTGACTGTGCAGTACTCCTGAAAGAACTCACCACCATCACAGCTTTTCCTGAGGTTACTTGAAATTGTTTCCTTTTATTTATTATGATTATTTTTCATGGGATATTATTTCAGATGACATGCACAGAATTTTTTAAGATCATAACGTAAGCTGTGAAAACCGATCACTAGACTCTCAGAACCTGAGCAGACAATCTGTCTTGCATTAGCATGCTAATCGCATCCACAGTGTGCTGTAATCCTCTCATAGTGACCATTAAATCTACACTCTGTAAGATGTATTGGTTAAGTGACCCTTTGTCCAACTCCACTTGTCATTGTCACAGTTAGCTCAGAGAGGTTTATAACACTGTGAACATGCTTGAATCAAATACATGAAATACATTAACAGTTTCAGCTTTACATAGTACAGCTGTGAGTGTACTGTTAAAAAGTTTAGAATTCCCTGTCAAAATGACCTATTATGCTCATTTTCAGTGTTCATAATTTAATTTTCGGGGTCTGCTAGAGAAGATATGCATACTTCAGTTTTCCCAAAATACAGTATCAATACATCTGTATTCACTGCTCCTGTGTTAGAGCTCCTTTGTCTTTAAGCCCCACATCCTCATGAGCCCAGTGTGCTCTGATTGGTCAGCTTGCCCACTCTGTTCTAACTGGTCAAATGCCAGAGCGGCATTCTACAACATCTACAAGTTCCACCCCCACACCACTGTGGCTGTTCTTACGATGGAGCTGGTTCTGCCTTATCAGTATAGGCCGATCTGGAAAGTCGGTTAGAACAAGTTGGTAGAACCAATCCACTTTTACGAGCTAGGCTATCTGTGCATTGTGTGAGGGCGTGCCAAGCGTGCTGGTAGTCTGGCAATAAGGGTTATGTTATGAGATGATGTCCCCCTATAACACAGAAAAGGGCTGTAATTCCAGTGAGGTGTTCCAAACTGCTGTTTCTGTGAGAGAGAGTTCCTCCTCTGGTATTCACATTGGACTTTCTAACTTTGCAGAACTTTGCCATGCACAAAGCGTTACATAACGCACTAAAGGAAAGAATTAGGTAAAAACGTAATAGGTCCCTTCAGTAATTGTACATTTCATGATTATCTACCTTGAGATGTGATCAAATGTTTTTCTGGCTGTTAATTTTAGAACATTCTCAATGTTTTCTCTGTCATTATAGAATCATCTATACCACTCTATACTCTGTTCATCATTCAGAATACATCTAACATTTCTTCATTTTCTTGCAGCTCTATACAAATTAGTTTAAATATGTGAAGCTGCATCATAATAGAATCATTTTAAACATGCATTGTGGGGTCCAAAAGTCTGAGAGCTCATTAACCCTTTAACTTCCTGCTCAACCTTCTGGTAGAGCACATTTTGAGTCACTATATTTTAGTAAAGATGGTGTTGAACTTAAATCAACCTGGTCGTGCCATCTCTACCAATTGGCAGAGGTGTGTAAGAATCCACTAGAGGTCACTTTAGTCTATGATACGATATGATATTATAGTTTCCGAGGTTTTGATGAACAAAAGTATGTAATTTATATAACAAGTCTAATATAAAAGTACAAATATAAAATACAAGTAAAAATACAAGTAAAATAATTCTCATCACATACGTTACCCAGTGGTATAATTGTTTTTTTATGCTAAAGATGTCTATGCTAAGGTAACATAATTAAAATTAAGTGTAATAATAACAAATAACTGGGTTTTTTTCTTGGTGAGGACATTAAAGGATTGAAAATCTTCTTAACTCTTAACTTCATCTACACCCGGAAATAAACCAAAGCAAGTTTTAGAATGTAAAAAAGTACAAAAAAATGAAAGAAGAAGATGAAGAAAAAGAAATATTAAAGATTCTGCACTGTTTCTAATTTACTATTCAAATATAAGCAAACTGAGCATGTTGAGGTTGATTGATTCCAGAGATCCTACTGATAACATCATTTGTATTAAATCATAAAGAAATACAAAATGGATTAATTTTCAGTTATGGTCTCAGACTTTTGGACCCGACTGTAACTTAAACAAATTTGTTTCACATCAATAAAAACTGGTGAAGTGATTCTAAATTTTTGGACAGTAGTGTACACATGGTGGGATTGTTCCCTGTCCCACAACAGTTATCCATGACCAGAACAGTGGACCAAATATGATTTCACTATTAGTCCTGAATGGGGTTAGTACTAAAACTGTGTATGAAAACATTTCTGCACAGAAGTGACAACTGTTCATTTTACCTGGTACTAAATAGCATTGTCTTATTTTAAATGAAATGTTGCATTTTTTATAGCAGTGTTTTATGATTGAGATTGTAAATAGAATGCATGCTTGTTATAATATTGAAAGAGTGTTGTTAGTGTTTTCCGTTGAGGTTTGTTGTCTACTCATCAACATCAAATATTAGCTGGCACAGAAATTATGTACAGTTGTATGCAAAAGATTGAAGTCCTCTGAACCTGACATGTGTTTTCTAACTGTAAATAAGTTAAACACTAATCGTCTAAACAAATTCTGTTAATTTGCTGACTTTAGCAACTTGAAAAAAAAAAAAAAACATAAAATCTAAAAGTGTGACATAACTTTGGCGCAGGCTGTAAGGCCACAGTAATCGTGCGTTAACATGTGCAGAAGCAGAACCTGTGTTTCTTATTTTCACTTAGAAAATCTGCAAAACATGTCATTTGGAACCCAACATTTTGCATACAACTCCATCAGCTTTAAATTGAATTATTTGCATGCACAATAACAGATCAGGCCTGTGACCAGCTCCCGTGATGTTTAAGAATGTGGTAGTGAACACAAACGCTGCTAGAAGCCTAACAGCAGGACAAAGGAGGCACTTAAGAAATGAAAGCACAAAACAGTGCTGGATCAAGCACTACTCATCCAGGTGTCTGTGAGACAGAGCACATGATTTTCTGCCCTGCAAAAAAGTATGGTCACTATGTGTGAGGAACATGCAATTAAAGCTGATCACAGGATTTAGGAAGAAGTGTCGGTGGCATTTTAAAGGGCCCATATCCTACACAATCCCAGATCCGCTTATAACACAATCCCAGTGCCAAAAAAGTTGGGACAGTATGGGAAGTGCCAATAAAAGCAGAAAGCAGTGATTAGTACTTCTGTTTCACTTGTTGTACATTGAAAACAGTACAACGGCACAATGTTTGATGTTTTGTCTTATGAACACCATTGTTTTTGTAAATATACCATCATTCCAAATTTAATGTATTTTCCAAAATATTTGGGACAGGACCATATATATTACTGTGTTGCATCACCTTTCCCTAACACTATGGGGACTAAAAACACAATACAATCATACAACAAGCATACAATGCATCAGTCTATTTCAGATGAGCTTCAGTCCAGAAAAGTTTGGTTTTTTTCTGGATACTGTTGACATATGACTTCCGCTGTGCACAATACTTACATTGCATTTGTGGATGTAGCAACACACCTTGTTTATTGACAATAGATTGTCAAAGTATTCCTGAGCTTATTGTCATCGTGTATAGTCATTGGAGAAGTTTCGGGGAATAAACTAGACATAGAGAAAGTGGGGTTTATTTAAATACATCTTCATACAACAGGGATGTTAACAGGTCATCATTTAATTTACTCTCCCACAGCAAGTAGGAGCAAACACTGGTTATAGAGAGTGTTAAGGGGTGAAATCCCTTTCAGAAACATGTTGGTTTGGTTGATATTTTGCACTGTAGAGGAAGAAGCATCTGAAATCCATACGCTCCCTGGCTAAGAAATGTTTTAAACTGGACCTTTTGCTATTGCATTTTTGGCAAAGTGGTGAGCCTCTCCACTCATAAGGGACTCAGCCAGCTCTGGATGCTTCACATGTTTAAGGTGTTTTTACATTTTACAATGCCACTAGTCTTAAATTGCTCCTGTCCCCATCTTTTTTGGAACATGTCTCAGGCATCAGTTTTATACTTAGCATATATTTATTTTTAAAAAATCGTCGATAAGGAAAACATTACATGTCATGTCTTTGCTCTGTATTCATTTAAATGCAGGTCAACACATATTTAAAAATCACCACTTTCTGTTTCTATTTGCATTTTACCTGCTATTTTTGGAACTGGATTTGTAATTAAACAGGCTGTTTTTGTAACTGTACCTTCGACATATGTAAGATTCATATATGGCACATAAGTTGGTTCTTGTGATATCACAGAAATGAATACAAAACAGCTTGTATAGACTGTATGGAGTGAATGGGAAACTCAGTGTCAGCAGTGTTTACATGTTGCTTTGAACTTTATTTTAATTCATGACATGGGCCCTTTAACACTTCCACACCATCATGATGGATGTTGGATGTGAGAAGCGTCTGCACAGTAAAAAAACTGAAGGCACTGATTTGGAGCAGTATAGCAAATGAAACCTTTTTTCAGCACAAATCACTCAGTGACGACAGGCGTGCAACCATCTCATTTAATGACACACATTCCAAAGTTTTTTTTTATTTGATTCCTGGTGAGTTTTGTTTAATTGCTTTACCTCAAGAGTGCTAAGTCGAACCAATGTTTCATTTGTTGAAAACTTTTTTTAAAGGTTGCTATTCCTTTTTTTAAAAATCTAACTTTTGTATTTTAGACAACTGTATATTTATATTAATTTAATAGCTTTTTATTTATTAGTTTACAGTCTAATATGTTTAGTAGCCCTGCTGTCTACATCTCCTGTTTGTTGTCTTACTTATGTTCTATTATTAAAAGCAGTATTTACAGCAGTAATGATGGTTTGTTCCACCCTTTAGAAGACACTGGGAAGTTTCATGTTTTCATTTTCACTTTGTTGTTGAATTATTTAATAAGTTTTGTGCAGTATGCCATCCATGCTGCAATGTATCTGCATAGGACGGCAATAGCCAGTTTCTTTCTTCTTTCGGCCTTCATCAATAAAGAACACACCAAACTTCTATATCAAGTTGTAGTCGTTAGTTATTGCAGTGCTGTTCTGTCAGTGTTTGGTATCATGTGTATTTTATATATACTCGAAAACTGTTGCTCAGCCTGGGTCCTGATGAATCAGTGCCCTGAACTTTAAAGCGTCTGTGGTAAAAGCAGGAAAAGCCCTAAAATGTGCAGGACTGTGGGTCTTCATGACCAGGGTTTTGAAACACTGCCCTAGAGCGTGAAAAGACCTCTTACAGTTATTATGCTTCTAAACTGTGGACCTCAATTCCAACTTTAGACGGTCAAGCTCAGTGTTTATTTTTGAGAAACATTGAAAAACGTACTTACATCTTCTTGGTACCTATAATAATACCTATATAAATTTGATCTGTGTCTTTGATTTATTAAAACTGTTTATTCTATTACAGATGGCAGCTGTCTGTAAAGCAATTTGAGCTGCTACTGGTATTAAAAGTGCCCAGTAATTAAAGATTATTATTATTATTATTATTATTATTATTATTAATTATTATTATTATTATTACTATTATTATTATTATTATTGTTGTTGTTGTTGTTGTAGTTATTAATAGTAGTAGTAGTAGTAGTAGTGCACTGACTTTTTCTCTGTACTCCATCGCCATCTAGTGGTCAGATTAAAACACACCCCCAACATGCACCATGTAAAGGGCAATTCCAGCGATTTCAAAAAATTTCAGTACTATTAAATGGTGGACTTAAATAAATGTATTAATTGTGGTCATCTATGAAGTGGTGCATTGCAGACACATTTACTTTCTTAGTGTATTTACAGATGTGGTGATGAAAGTCACGGACTGCAACGTCTAAGGCCTAATGGAGCCATTTTATTATACTGTCCAAAAAAGCCAATGAACATACAAATCTTTGAAGTGTTTATTTCTAATGTTCATAATGATTAAATAGTAAAACATGGTATTATAAAAAATATATGTATCACTTTAGAAGAATATGTTTTATGCAAAAACCATGCCACAATACATACGTATTCTGACTGACTTCGTCTTCATCTAAAGGACTGAATTATGCATGTAGAAATATGGGTGGAATTCCCCTTCAAATGTCTTCCAATGGTTAGAAGTGAATTTAGAGTAGGTCTGAGAGAAAACTCTAATTTAGGTCTGAGAGAAAACTTAATTTAAATAATTAACCTATTTACGTAATTAAATTATTGTTAACTCAAATTTTACACTTTAGACAGATAGTATTTTTAAACATAAAGTCTGTTTTTTAACTGTCTTTAAGCAAAGCAACATCAATGGTCCTTTAACTAAAATCAGAGACCACGTGGACACTGACGTGTATAAATGACAGCTGAAGCATCCTATCCACCCTGACTTTTACAGACTCGACATAAACAGTGTAAAACGTTTAAACTGCTGCATCTCAGCTCAAAGAAACCGTTTTAGTTGCCCTTGTGCCTTTAAGAGAAACGGAGAAGTCAAGTTCTGACCAAACCCCTCATTGGCCAACAAAACCGGATTCCAGCCCTTTTCAGGACTCAGCGCGAATGAAAGAGGAACCTCGTGCCTTTACATGGACTTAACCCCGCCTCTCTTTGTTGCTGCGTCCAATGAAAAACGAGCTCGAGCGTGGTTGGCTGCCCAGTTACGATGAAAGAACAAACACTACCGAATGCGATCTGGATTAACCGTCAAATGGCTTGATGGCCGAGAGTAATGGGAGCTATTAACGGTGGAGGAGACCGTTACATGGTTTAATAATGAGTGAAATTGTTTGAGAAGGCTCGTTTGGACGTGGCGGTGCTTCTTTTAATTTGCCGTAGGAGCCCGACGCCCCCTCAGTGTTTTGTGCAAAGGAGGAGGAGGGGGATGAAGTTGGGTCAGGTCGTAACTGGACTCCCAGAACTGTCCGTGGACGGAGGAGTAAACACGAAGAATATCAATTCGCTTCTGCTGTAAACGCTCATACGCCGGTAATTTTAGCGAAATAAAAGCGGACAGCGGGTAAAATTTTATTGTTTTCTTCGCAATAACGGATTTAGGTCAACCGTAGTCACATTAATAATGTGACCGCTCTTACTAGACGTATTTACAGGCGTTTTCTGAGAGCATTTTGTAGTAACGTTACCTCAGTCGAGGTTCTCTCGGCACTGACTGGTTTACCCGTATTACTATGCAGTGTTTATAGCGCAACACGTTTGTAGCAATGCTTGGTGTTATTCATTAGCCGGAGGGGCGGCGATCGCTCCATCCGTCTGTTGCTGTGGAGGTTGGAAAGAAAGAGACCGGATAGCCACGGAGAAGACTTGGACCGGACG
The DNA here is from genome assembly GCA_034552555.1 of Semaprochilodus insignis. NCBI lineage: Eukaryota > Metazoa > Chordata > Actinopteri > Characiformes > Prochilodontidae > Semaprochilodus > Semaprochilodus insignis. The sequence goes on along the minus strand of CM067481.1, from coordinate 12,288,492 downwards.
ATGACCGGACCGAGCAGCTCTAGCTCCAGCTCTGCGGCCAAGGTGGCCAGACACGGGCGCTCCAAGAGCACCAGCACGTACTGCTGTCACTCGCGTACGGGACCAGAGTCCGCGCCCTCGGCCACGGCCAACAACGCCGGCCGCTCCTCCGGGGAAGAGGACGAGAAGGACGGGGGCGTGCCATTCTATGTGAACCGGACAGGTTTCCCTATAGAGAGCGTTACCTGGGAAAGGATGTGGTCTCATGTAGCCAAAGTGCATCCAGACGGTCCAGAAATGGTGGATAGGATACGAAACGCAGCGCATCTGCCCAAAGTAAGTTGAAGTTTTTCTAGTACACTTGTATCTTTATAGTCGCCTGCACAATTTGGAGCTTCCCCTGCTCAAACACCTCGATCTAACTGAACTGAAGTAGTTATATTATGTAAAACAATTCAATCACTAAAATGTCCAGGACAGGGGACACATCAGGATCAGTGCTGGGAACTGGCCTGGTAGTCCTTTTTGCTGAAGCACTTGTTCACATAGATGTCCTTGACTAGTAAAGGCACCTTTAAAACTGTCTATATCATGGACACACTATATCAGAGACACACAGCTTAACCATTGCTGTTGACCATTAGGAAAGACTTCCGTTCAGGTCAGTAAAGCCTCACAGCGGTGACAGACTCTGCAACAGCTCACAACAGTACACAGCTACAAGTTCAGCAGTGCAGTGTCAGAATGGAACAAGCATCATATTAAAGTCCATGCTATGTGACCTGCTTTTCAAGCCGACCAATTAAATGCTGTGGCATGTGAACTGACTGACTCCTGTCATCCCCATGGCCTCTGACAGGACAGTGTTCTGGCTCCCAGTCGTATGACTGAGACCACGTCAATGAGCAGAGCAAAGCAGCACATGCTTTGATGAATAAAGGAACACCATGGGTAGGTTTAGGTGCCATGAAGCAGCTAATTCATTCTGCAGCAGTACAATATGTAGTCTGGATGATGTGTAGAACAGACTCTAGGATGTGTACCTAGACATTACTTGAAGACAGCATCTTATGTCATTGGTTTCAGATGTACTAGTTAGGAGAGCATGAGCATAGAAAGTAGCAGTATCATGTTTTCTACCCTGTTGACTCTCTGACCCCAAGTATTAACCCAAAGGGAAGAACTGACCTAAGGATGGCATGATGAGCATAATTCTAACAGCTTGATAGTATAATGCAAGTATATCAGAGGGGATAAGGTGACTCTTAGTCAGTGACTGTATAATCCTGACAGCTTAGAGAGATAGTGCTCCCTGAAGATACTGCCAGTACTAGCAACTCTATTTGGGTGTTATGGTCATGTTGTATATGTGAGACCAAAACACCTTCTTGGTGGTCAAAGCAACATAAATAATGGGCTACACATGTTGTAGTGACCTACATAGGGCTTTCCCTGTATAACTGGCCAGTATTACACCGGTTCACGTGTGCACTGCACTCATTAAGAAGATTGGGCAGAGTTAAAACAGATCTGAGCTGATCTGAAAGGGCAAGGCTGGGGGACTGCGGCAGACAGTGCAGGCAAGCTCACATGATAGACTAGAAAAATGGTGCACGTGGAACTGCTGGTACAGCATGCAGAGCTAAGAATTCAACAAATGCCAAAAGGGTTAACCTTGAATGCCAGCATGCTGCTGTCACTATACAAACAAAGCATCTGCAGTGTTCTTGTGATTGGCTAACCTGCATTTTAATTTCACGCCATGGCGAGTTTCAGGGAAAATCATTTTGCAACATTTCTGCTTGTGTAGATTATTATCTTGCCTTGTTTGTATGACATGGCCTAGTCTTTCGGGTTTAGGATTGACATAATCCATTCCCTGGCAACACATTTGGGGATAATCGCTTTAATTATAGCCAGACACTGTGCTTTTATACTAACAAAACAAGCTTTCAGCTGCTAGCCATTCCAGAAGCTTAGGAAATCGTATTGACCCACAGTTTGACAAGATTGGAATTTGACTGGGTTAAAAAGAGACATGCTCAAAATGTCTGATTATTAAGTTATTTTTCATTGAGAGCATAGCCAGCAAAAATTTCACAAGTTTCTTCTCAAGGTAAAGACAAATGCTTCTGCGTGGTTTGCCAGTTGGAGGTTTTAATAAAGACCCATGAGGTGGCAAAGGTCACTTAATTGGGCCAACAGAGAGGGCTTTGGTTCATTTCATGGTTTAATTTCCAAGTCAAGAGCCAATGGGAAAGTAGAAGGGTGTAAATGAAACCACTCTCTGGGAACTGACACAAGCAGAATCGATACTAGGGACCGGAAACTAGAGATACCATTTACTTAACCTACACCAAAATGTTAGATACAAAACCTGCTTCATGTTTGCCGTGTGTTGTCAGCAGCCTTTCAGATTTGCCACTGCTGTGCAACCTTTATGGTTCACATGTGACAGTACTGAATGTCCAGTAGTTTAAGAAGATGTGCTGGGCAGCTTTGTGTGATCATCTGTAAGTTTCTGCCCTTCCATAAGTACCATGGGCAGATTTAGTAATGAATTGTTGGCTATGGCTCTGCTGGATGGGAAAAATAACACCCACTGAAGCTCTTACCTAAAGGAATATACCAGTATTTTTCATCCTTATTACCACAGGAAATCATTTGCTATGTTTTCTTGTACAAACAAAACAACAAAAAACCTTTTAGCAGAAACCGCATTTATAATAGAAGACTATGAGCAGATGATGAATTTTGTGAAGAAATATTTGATATATATGGCTATATTACATAAATCTGAAACTATTCGGCTACATTGTAACAACACAGGTTTTAGGATAAGATAGACGTAAAAGACCAAAACAGAGAAACAGAAAAGAGTTATTGTTTTTTTCAACATTTTCCAAAGATTTTGTGATATCCAGGCAATCAATCTGAAAGCTATGAGACCTCCGCCCAAACCACGCACCACTAATTCTTCCCCCTGAAATAGTCTAAAAAACAATGAAACCGATTTACAGCTTAATATCTATCTATCTATCTATCTATCTATCTATCTATCTATCTATATATATATGCAACTGCTGTACAACTCCTTGCAACTCCTTGCTGGAAAACCTTAAGTGAACTTTAGATTGTCCTTCACAACCTTGTTATGATAATGAATAATTTAGGTTTGAAGGTGAGGTGATAATACAACAATCCTCAGAATAATTGATGACTACATAGTCATTAGCAGCAGCTCTATAATAGATTTCAGGATACAGATGCAGCAGAAAGAGATTAGGAGCCAAAATGCTGATATTACTCCTTTAAGATATAAAGACATCCTAGGGGTGGGGCAATATGATAACATTGTATTGTATTTTGTCTTTTCCTACTTAATCTCATGACGTATTGTGAAAATGTCATAATATATGATTTTTGCTATATTCCCCACCCCCTGTATTCAAATTAAATCTGTCAGAAAAACAATTTATAGGTTTCTGTGGGAAAACAGAATAAAAAGTGTAGGTAGTTGTGGTACAATGCGGTCTGTGAGCAGTGAGCCACAGCAGAACCATACACTCTCTGTCTTATGATGCTTGTAGCACCTCAGGCTTCAGAATGCTGCTTTTTAAAACATGAGAAGCTAAGTGTGAGATGGCAAGGGAGCCTAGGAACACAACAGAGCATTTTGTTCTCATTTGCCTTTTATGAATCCATGCAACATTTCAGGTAGTTGGTTTGCAATTTGGTCCTATCTATACATGTTTAGTAGCATTACTGTTGCTCTTACATCATGTGCTATGTGTTTTCTTGTTTTGTAATCAGGCTTTTGCCTTGTTCTTTAAAGTTGGCAATGTGAGAGAAAACCCGCCTTTAGCTTTTTATCAGTCTCTCCTCTTGTCTGCTAGGGAGAGGGGGGTGGGGGAGGCAGAAAAGGATCTTCTGACCCTGTAGAGGAACAGTTGCCTCCTCAGCTGTCAGGAGAAAAGATAGCACTGTCTTTGTGTGGAGGATTATTTCAAAGACCTTACAATGAGCTGTGCTTGTGTTTATTTGGCAAGCTTTGATGCATTTCCTTTTAGCGTTTTAATGTGTTGCTCTAGAAACTTACCATCTACTGGGGAGGTCATAGGAAGGCAAAACCCTGCACCAGCTATGTTTTTCTTAGAAAGGGTCTAATTGTTTTCTTCTTCTTTTTATTTTGAATTCAAGCTGAGACTTTGATATCCAGTTGGTTGCATAAATTCCAGAATGCCATTGATCCGTCAGGGATTGTTCCAAGCCATTAATGAGTGGGACGTTTGACAACATCAGAACAGATTTGTTCTTTGCTTCAGGGATATTTCAGGATCAGCATGGAACTGGTTATAATTAAAAAGTTGGTTGTGCCTTTGACTCATTACTTTAACATCCGTTTAAATGTCCTTCTCAACTAATTCAGTCTTGTGCCTCATTTGATCTTTTCATAGCAACCTGTGCCATCAGTCCCCAACTTCAAGCCGTCCATGTCAGTGCCTGATTGGTTACATGCCGTCCAGAACTACATGAAGAACTTGCAGTATCCTTTATGTGTTTCTTCAAAGTTCATATAAATCTCAGAGCTTATAGCCTAAAATGCTGCTCCCCAACATTCATTAAAGATTCATGGGTACTAGTTTGCCTTTGAGTGTCGATGACTGGCTTTTAGTGTCGCACTGTTTAATTCACTCAGGCAGCTAGTGTTTCTAGAAGTGGCTCATTGTAGAACTGCTGGTTTAATTTAACGTGACACTGCCCATGATACTACATGCTTCATGTTTCTTTGATAGACAAATGGCAGTATGCTTAATAAAATAATATAAATCAAAACATTTTAAAATACTATAATGGACTACATTAACCAGCACAGCAATGCAGGGTAAGGCCAGTAAACTTTAAATAAAAGAATCAGTTTTATTCAAGATTGTACCATCATTTTCCATGGTACAATGGGAAAAAGAAAAATAGTCCTCCAGAACAGGATATTGCCTTCAGCTGTGCACAAGTGAGTCACAGTGAAAGCACATTGCCAAAGGAGTCTTGCATTCTTTTCAAATCAGTGTACCTCTTTAACTGCTGATAGATACAACCACACAGGAACACAGTTCTTTGAGATTCGGAAAACCAGACCATTGTGCGGGTAAGTGAGGTCATTGCTGTGGCATCTTCATCCTGTATTTCCTGTGTGTAAGCGTTTCTTTTCCTGCCCTTATCTGCCTTTTGTCAAACACACTGTTGAACTACAGATTGATGCCTGGCTAGAATGATTATGATAAATCAAAAATGAGTTATAATGGTATTTAACAACATTTTCTAGTCTGATTACACCTTAATACCTACCATGTTAAAAAATGTGTTTTAATTTTAACTTATTTGTACACTATGGATGTATAAGCTGCCTAGTCATTTTTCTCACAGCAGAAATAGTTGGCTATTTTTTCTGTCATAACCTACAGTAATATGCAAAAGTTTGGGACTCTTTTTAAATTACATTATATTATATTATATTATATTTTAATGATTTTCGAAGTAGAAATACAATAATGCATCCTGCACATTTCTAATACACAATCACTGTTTATTTAGTCAATTAAACCTACATGCCCTGCAAAAATCCATTATTTTAAGCTTATTTTAATCATTTGTCAATAACAGTAAAAGAGGGAATATTGTTTCATGGTTTTATTTTCATATCATTATTTTGCATGCTGTTTAAAATTAATCTGTTTTCTGTCTATTATTACCTGTTAATTACTCTATTACATTACCTAGTTTTATTAACCTTTATTAACATTGCCTTGACACTCAGTCCTAGTATGATATTTCACCATTTTGCCTTTTCCTATGCAACTTTAGAAGTGTGATGTTGCTTGTTTTATAAATGTTAGGCATGATATGAACATGTGACATTTACTAGCTAAATGTTAAGGCCAAGACCTGGTCAGCAAGTTCTCAGCGTGTCACGGCAGTTGCCGTCTGACAATGACTTGTACGTTAACCGAAATCTGGAAACCTTTTACTTAAATACAGGCCTGCAGTTTAAGATTGAATGATATCAGGTATCCTTCCTCAGGATAAGCCTTAAGTGAATTGTTTGAGGTCCTTCAAGAACTTGTGTAAAAGGGTATGATGTAAATAAATATAAATGACATAAAAAATGACAAAGTAATGACTTTCATCACAGTTATCTTAAGTATCTGTCAAGTGTTTGATTACTTGATGACAAGATTATATGGAGAGCAGTGATTCAGTGTTGCAGTTAAGCTAATCTTCCTCTTCATTCTTTCAGGTTGATGGAGACTGCTAGAGAAATGATTCGGGAATCCCTTCCCATTAAATGCCTTGAAGCAGTTATCCTTGGAATGTATCCTTTCATCATAGGTTGCATAGATTTACTGCCTCCTTTTTGCCTTTATAAAGCAGGTAAGTTGGAACAGTGAAACAGTAGTGCCAGATTTAAGCATATGAAACGATGAGTACAACTCTGTATAATATGAATACAATTATTTTTAAAAAGTTTAAAAATATGTGTTTCTTTTCAAATATTTTTGAATGCACGTATTAGAGCTAAACTGGAGTATTCGGGTATTTGGATATTCGTTCATTGGGTAGGTATTCATTTTTAATTTGGGTTCGGATATTTTCCTTTTTTCCCCCTTTTTTCATCAATAAAGACGATCTGCAAAATATACTCCAATGTGCTCACTCACAACGTTATGCCAACGGTTTGTGTTTTCAGCATGCCGCAGTTCTTTTTGAATCGAGTCCAGAAAACTAGAATTATCATTCTAGCGCTGTCTCTATGACGAGAAGTGGAATTCATGCAGTTGATAAGGTGACTTACAATTCTTAAACCAAACGTTGTTTTTCTTCATTTGTTTAGGAATTGTAACTAACCTTGTTAACTTCAGTCATTTCCTCTTCTCTTTGCCTTCACAAGAAAAGCACTAGAATGATAACTGAGTATTTTTTTTGCAATTGGATTTATTCAAGTAACAAGAGCCTCAGCCAGTTCAGTAGACTCTACGGCGTGGACGTGGAAGTTGGTACGTCACAACTTCATAAGCAGATTTATATCTTTAGATCGGTGCTGAATTACCAGAGCTCAAGAAATGGTATTCAGGTCAACCCTAGTATGTATATATGTAGTGGCAAGTTTGGCTTCCCTGGTCAAAAGAGATGATGTACTTTTGCACAATAGTAAGATCTTTTCACAATACAGAGACCTTATCATATAGCCCACCACTGCAGGGAAATCTGTTTTTTGTAGGCTTCAAATCACCAAGACCTGCTTTCTTCATAGACCCCCCACCCGTTTACACCAGCCTCAGGCTTCTCAGACTCAGCTGTTGCTAGGCAACTAGGAGTTGGGGTGACAGGAGAGTCATCTCCTATAGGAAGGCAAAGCTGGGATTGGCGTGCTGTGGATGGGGCCAACCCATTTAGCATCAGTGGGAGCTTGAGTCCTCTTAGAAGCTGTTACTATTGATGGTGAACAGGCTTAGCCAATATGTTTATATATTGTGAACGCCTCTGGTATCTGTTGGAGTAGAAATACACTGTGATTATACTGATACCTACTGAGATATACCTAGCACTAATATTAAAACACATTGCTTAAGCTGTTAACGTAATGTGATTAAATATCCTAAAATTAATAATTTTGTGAATATTGCAATAATGAATATGTTGTGCAACCTTGTCATCATTATACTGCAAAGCTATTGTACATTGTATTAGCAAATATAATACCTAATGATTCTAATCCAAAGTTTTCCAGCTTGTTGCAAGGGTGCAAAGATCACAGAGGATCACGAGAGTCCATGTATCATTAGCACATGGAGATGTATGTTGCCAGTAGGGTGTTCTTGCACCCATACATATGCCTTATTCTAACTGGGGCACCTCTTTACATCTTTGGAAAAAACAGTGAAAAATGCAAGTAAGTAGCATAATTAGAGAAAAAAGGGGTTTAAAGAATCTCCCTATCATCTGTGCATTGTAACCACTTAAGTCTGACTTCAAAACAGGAGATAAAGCAGCATTTTTGCTTTTAGACATTTCATCATTATAGCTAACACAGTGAGAGCAGAGATAGAGATAGGCCCTATCTTTTAATCTCATTTTTTTTTTTGGTTATCTGCTGGAGGTTGAGACTGTTATTCCTGACAGAAAATCCTGGATTTGTAAAACACCACTATTACGCAAAAGTTCAGTGCAGCAGCTGGTTTGGTGATTACGTTAAGCCTTGGTATGACCTCATTTTTAGAAGGAAGGGGAATTGTAATTTTCTCATAAAAAGGTATGTTTTACTAACATAATAGGCCTAATGGTGCACAATATATCATTATTAACAAAAAAGATTGTCATTTGCAAAAAAAGTCTGCTTTAAATTTCAGAGAAAAGACATCCTTCACTCCAGTCTAAATTGCTTCTTATATGTTCTTTGTTTAAGATTTCCTCTTAGTCTTAAAGAAATCTGGGTGGGTTTTTTTCTTAGAAGTTGATTACGTTTTCTACTTCTCACAGTAATCAAAGTAATCCCAAACACAATCAGCAATGTTGAGGTCTGGACTCTGGGCTGGTCAGTCCATTGTTTTGCAAACATCAGCAGCTTCTACTATCTTTTTTCATTAACGACAGTAATGACCTCTTGACTGCTATACAGCCTTTCAAAGTGTTGAGGTGTCTTCTCAAAAAATAAGAAACAAGGACATAAACATCTGTAAATTGTTTCTGGTTGAAAGCGAGAGAGGAGATGGAAGCTTTAAGCACTGTCTATCTGATGGTGAAAGTTTTGATAGTCTGCCAGGTTTTACAGAGTTGATAGGGTTATAGAGTTTCATTTTCTCTATATCTTTTAATAATTTCTTTAACTCCAGTTTTGGAAATTCAGGGTTTTTCACTCATTTTCATTTGATGTTCCCAAGGCTTATGCAAGTGGATAATCTTTAATCTTCTCAGAAACATCGTCTGAAAATGATGTAGTTGAACTAAAATTTCCATTTTGACTGGAAAGTACATGTCTGTTATCTGCATAGCACTGTATATATAAACATTTCACATTATTGGATCCCAAACAGGAGCCAAAACATCTTGTGCATTTCCAAGTTCTGCATAATGTAAACAAATGAAATTAATTATGCCTTTTTTTTTTTTTTTTTTTTTAGAAAGGGTGTTTTTGCTGCAAAGTAAAATTTGTAAATAACAGTGGTAACAGTGGTAATCACTTTGACGCATGCTCCATTATTATGGCAACAGTAAATCTCAGTACTTCAGGGAGTGTCCACCTTGCAGATAAGAATGTTGAAATTAACAATGGTGCTGCCCTGTGAGCGACATGGCCTGGCTGATCAGTAATGCGATCCTTGCTCGGTAGCAAGTAGAAGAGTGTGTGAGTCTGTGAAGGACTGTTACAAGGAGTATGTCTTTGCAACTACAGTATCCACAAATGTATAAACTCCCCAGTTAGCTTGTTTCCTTTTACCTCCTTGTACAGAGGTGGACCTCACTTACACCACATTTACATCTGTAATAGCCTTCATTAAAAAGATCAGACAACGTTTTATTACGATAGGCCTTTAATGATTTATTGTTTATGATCTCCACACAACCCTGCTAATACTGTATCTATGTGTCCCATTTTGTAAACGTGCAAGCATTGGTAGCAGTAACAACACTTGCACATGATACATTGGAGTTGTGAGCAGGTGTGTATGTGTGTGGACACTTGAAAGCAGTAGGCACTCTCAAAGTTGATGACCACATGTTGCCTAAACAGATGGTAGAGCTATGGTGCAGCAGAGTGATCCAGGCCCATGTGTTGTGGAACACACTAGCTCAACAGATCTGCTGTGTACACTCTTGCCTGAATTAGCAGCTTGTTCACAAGCATTGAAAACAACACAGACCGACTGACTGCCGACAACAAGTGTGGGTGTTGTAATCCAGTACATTACAGCCTGTGGAGAAGAAGCAATTTGTCACTTCAGCAGCTATAGGAAGCTAAAAGGCCAGACATATTTGACTTCCTTTAATTCAAAACGATATATGAGAACCTGTCAACTAAATGTTGTCCTCTGATATTACTGCAGCCTTCAACTTTTATGAGGCACACCTGCCAACTACTTTCAGTACCTGGCCATTTTATTATTCAGACCTACCACATAGGTGCCCTTTGTAGGTTTACAATTACTGACTGCAGCCCTTTTCCCTGGACAGTTTATCAGCCATGCTAAACTAGGGATGGGTGAAAATATTATATTTTTATATATAATATAACAATATTTCATGAATTACAATATATACAATTAAACAGACCTAAGTATGCTCACTTTATAATGAAGTATTTAGTTTTAATTTAGGTTTTTAGTCGGTTTTCCCGAAGTACTGATCATTGCTCAGAAAAATGTATTGTGACATAATTTATTACAAAATATCATTATATTGCCCAGCCCACCATCATATCACCCTCAACCCTGTCCATCAGTGGAAAGGGAACTCCACAAGACCGCTGACCAGATATTATTTGGGTGGTGGACCATAGAAATAGGGACCTGGGTCAGTATTACAGGAACATCTTAACTCTGAAATCTTATCTGTTTAGTCACCATGACAACTTCAGTCCGAACTGAATTTAGAACAGAGGCCATTACGGAACAGCCGTTAAGTTCATTATCATTAATTACAGATCAGAAAACAGTCTTACAGAAATATCTTAACTAGACAAGATTTCATAAATACTGACCTAAGTTTAGGACGCAGCTGACAGTGTCCCAAGTTATGTTTTAACCATCTGTTTGTATCGCTTTATGCAGTAACGAGCAGCATAGTACACAATATCACTAACATAACAACATTACATTTGTTCACATGATATTGCTGTTACCCTGTTGTTACCTTTATGCATTCATTTGTATCTTGTACCTTTGTATGACAAGCTAACTAGGTTGTAATGTTCTTATACCAGCATCATCTCTATATTTCAACAGCAATCAGACAGACTGAGTTACTTGAGGTTCACTCTGATTATTTAAAAAAAAAAAATTCTAGGCGTATTGTGGAAATCAGCAAAGTACTGACCTACTATACGTTTCATTACAAAGAGGTCATAATTAGTCCTGTGTAATCTGAATGGAATGCTGTATGTAAAATGTTGCAGTGCAGTATGTGAAACATTAAAACCTTATCATACCCAAAAACTAAATACCATCATATTGTGCATTTTAAAAATGCAATATCGCCCACCCTTAGGTGTACCTAATAAACTGGGGTCACCCAACCTCATATAATACTTAACACCCTATAAAAATAAGATTAGGCTAACAGAACTGCACCAGATTTACTTCATTCACACTATTGTGAATGAAGTAAATCTAGTGCATTTTGGGGGGAAGTATTGCTTCAAATCACTGAGCGAAAATAGGGGCAGTTGCTGCTACTAATCTCTGACAGTGTCAGCTGTTTCTGGATGCTGAGTTCCAAAGGCAAAAGTTTCTCTTTCTCTGGTTCTTGCTGGCTGTTTTTGGCATTGTTGCAGAAAGGCTTTGGTGTGAACATTCTTTGACAACTCCGATCTCCAGGCTTTGCATCAGTGTCCAGATTATTCCTTGTGGCAGGGCTGCCGCATCATGTGCATCCATGCTGCAGTGAGCACTGACAGCAGTTACATAAGACCTTAGGCAAGATGGGGCAGACAACACAGTACGTGGCCCAAGGGAAGGTGCTGTCTAGCCTAGTGTCTGCTGACCCACTACAGTCCCGTTCCTACTACTTCTACTACTCTTCCACTATAAATAAGGGTTTGTTGGGAGGACGGAGCATGCTTAATCCTGAAATGCTAAAGTTAGAAGGGTTGTTTGCATTGTGGAATATAAGGGTATATTTAGGGTAATGAAACTGATGAGCTATGTGAAGATATATAGTTCAGATTTCACACTGATTTCTTACTGACACTTGATTTGTTGTATTGACGTTTTAATACAGCTCAATTGGTAGTTTCTCATTTGAAAGCAAAATGTTCTAAATGTTATAAAGTTCTAATTATTAGGTGGCCTGTTTAACTAACACAGACAAAACTAGGCACTTCGGTTGTAAAACGAAAATGATGTAGAACAATGACAGGTTATCTGCAGACACTGACACAAAGTAGAATTAACATCCAAATGTATTGCTCTAAATCTTTTTTCTCATTTATGATGCAGTCATGCTGAAGATTACAAGAAGGGTATGGCCAGGATGCTAGCATACAGGCAATGCTAATTATCAATTGTCTATTTATGGACATTTACAAAACATCTTGCACCCAATTGCATTACTTATGTAATGGATAGCTAATGTATTTGTTGGCTGGTAACTGCCACAGTAGAAATAATGATACTTTTTTTCCCCTTCTAGTTATTAGTACCTTTACCATTGCATTATCAGTGTTTCTTTCTATATATTTTTTTCCATGCGTCCCAGCTCCGGTATTGTTGCACCATACAGATGAGCTGCCATCCAGCTGCACCGTCATTTTCTCTTGGAGCATACTGCAATTAATGAAAACCTTGCTCATGAGCATAATGTTAGTAGCCATGACCTAGGATAAACTCCATGACATTTTGAATCAGAGTTAAGGTCTCTTACCACCATCTTCCACACATTTCCAAAAGTGTTCTTCAACTGTTAAACTGTCTCTAACTGTTAATACAAAGTCCTTGACCTCATCTCCAGCTACCTAACCAATGGTCTGACCTCACTTGAGCGCTTTCCCATCAGCTTCAAGACCCAGTTCTCTGGTCACCACTTCCATCATGTGGTGCTAGGTGTCTACTGCAATGGCCGTTACGGTACATTGGGTATGAGTCGACGTGCTGACCTGATGGACAAGGCGCTTAGTTTCCGTACACTCAGTGAGCTGGTCTTCGAGTTTGAGGATTCTTACCGCCGATACCAGCACACCATGAAGAAGGTGAAGATTGGTCTGTACGTGCCTCACAATCCCCACGTTTTCCAGCCCATCGAGTGGAAGTACCTGGTGCTCAATCCCTGCAGGCAGGGCCGCGAAGATATGCGCAAGGAGCTTGAGAAACATGGCCGCGACATGAGGATGAAGGTGAGAAACCATGCAAGTTCTAGCTCAGACCAGATTGTACAGGATTCAACTAAGTGATATTTAATTTTAATTGTAAATGCTTTCTGTAGTTCATTTTGAATGTAGGAACTCAGGTTGTCATCTCACACAATAGGGTCGTTCAAAAAGGAATGAAAGTTGGTGGAAACTAGTTACCTGATCTCATAAAATACTAAATTGCCATTTAGCACTTACTGGGATTCATTAATAAATATCTTTTTGGAAACTATGTATTCATATGTATCAGCTGTATAAGTTTGTCTTTTATTTGACTGTGATTTCCCTTGACCCTGCAAAAAGCAGGACAATATGTGGCCTTCATTTGGGCTGTCAGTGCTAATTAAGGTCAGATTACCCCTCATGTGAAATACAGCTGGGTTATTTGGACCTTGTCTCACTGGACTTTTCCCTTACCAAAAGTGCTACAAGACCAACTCTCTGATTCAAATTCTGCCAAAATCTTTCTCATTACTCTTAATATTCCAGGATGAATAAAATCCCCAGACTGTTCTGGGAACAGTAGCTGTGACTGTAATGTGGCAACAGTGCTTGACAGTAGGGAATGAAAAATAGGCCATGTGTTTCCTAAATCAGAACAATGCCACTGACGGCAGTCATCTGTGCATAGTTTGTGTAGATCACGTGACCATAGACTGGAAATTGAACTATGAACTGTCTATGAAGAATACAGGTTTCTTTTTATGTACGCTGAGGAATTTATGTCCTTTGCACAGCTTAAAATATATTTTTTATATTGACCAGTGTGTTTAAAGTTTATACATTTGACATTTATTAGCTTGCAACTGACTGGTTGCTTTGCAAACTACCTCTAGACCATTTAGTGGACAATGGAGGAGAAACATGAAAGAAAATGTCTTCCTTTTCCACATATTCAAAGCAGGAAATGCATCACATCCTGAAATCCCATCTCATGAATACAATACATTTTAAATGAATATCAAAAATGAACCTTCATCTGAATTTCCAACAACTTGTTAAAGCTCATTGCTTTATATATTCCCATATGAGGTATATTGGGAAATTGAGTTATTTTCAATGGATCGACAAGGAACTAGATTAGGTTGATGTGCATCAGCAAGCTAATGAGCCTTTAGAGGCAATGTCTTCATCTCCATCTGATAGCAGGGCTTCTAATGAGAGGAGATGCGTGGGGGAACCCTTAATGGCTCCACTCCCCATGGTGTGAAATAGACAAAAACAATTTGCCTTTATTAAACTGCATATGGCTGCATCAGTCTTTTGGATTGGATTCCAGTGGAGTTGATGATAGTGAGTACTCTCAGACTCCTGCCACCTGTGGAGATATACACCCACTGGCCATATCATTAGGTACACCTTGTATCTACTCTTCTTGTCCTTTTTATCAGCTCTTCTTACCATATAGATACATCTTGTGGTTGTACAATTACAGACTGTTTTGTTTCTCTGCATACTTTGTTAGCCCCCTATCACCCTATTCTTCAATGGTCAGGACCCCCATAGGACCACCAAAGAACAGATATTATTTGGGTGGTGGATCATTCACACTTTTAGTTCAGTCTTGAAATTGACTACACGTATTGTATTGTACTTAGGGAAACCCCTACTAAAAACCGGTACCGTTCATGGCTTCACATAGGGAGTCTTTTGAAGAACCTTCAATCTGAGGGACAGAACTGAAGCGCTATGTGCTATAATTGTGATGTTTCAATGCAAAAGGCAAAACAATTTGAATGTTAGGTATAAAGTATTGGGCCAGTAGCTAAACTAACTATTGCACTAGTTTGTATACTTGCTGTCCAAACTACGTGCTAGCTAGTTGTTTCATGATGTTTTGCCCCTTTTCATTTAAGCACTGTCTCTACTGCATGTAGCACTTAGCTCTGTCCTTTAAACCAAAGCTTTGTCTATAATAAAAGAATCATTATTTAAAGCTGTAATGCAGTCAGAGTGGCATTGCAGCAATAATTGCATATGACTATAACAAATGTAACAGAAACAGTCATACACTTAGTGTTGCAAATTAAAGTTTTTACTTATTTACTGCATTAATGTTTGTGATTCTTGTTTAATCCATTTTGTTTCTGTTTTTTCCTTGGGATGAAATTTCAGGAGTCTTATTTCTTCAGTTAACATGTGACTTCAGTGGCCATCTCTGGTTTATTCAGATGCTGTTGTCTTGGTTATGAAATAAGTAAATTCTGTTGCAGATACTAAAGTCATCCAGTGCCCAGTCCCCAATTAAAGAGAGGGCCAGGGGGAAGTCCTTATCACCCCGCCGTAGGCAAGGAGTTAGCCCCCAAAGACGACAGCACCTTCACAGAAGGGACAAATCGTGAGTACTCATGTTTTTGTATGACATAATATTATTAAACAGTCTTCAGTGTTTAGCATTAAGAGGGCGCATATGCTGTTTCTTATCACTTAGCATTTTAGCCAATAGGCCATCCAGAATTAGAAGTTAATTAACTGAGACCCATTTATATCATTTCATTTAATGCTGACATATTTTCTTTCATCATTTTCATATGCCAGTGATTATTGCCCTGGAGATGTAATTAAAAGTTGAAGAGCTTCTTTCAGAGTGATATTTTGTGAAAATTAGCCTTTTGATTGTGGACTTTCTGAGCTGATTGTGTAACACATTCCAATCTGTCACTGAAAGTAGCTCTGTTTTCTGTGTTCTGAGTGCTCTAAGGTGACAGTGAATTTGAAGTGGATTCGGAATTTTGGAGTTGTGCTGTGCTGATTTAATTGTCGGTTGTTAGATGATGTGTGAGTGTGATTATAAGGCATCCTCATTCTGTTGTTGTTCAGTTGCAAAACAATGGTTTCAGTTTAGCTCATTGTGTGGTGTGCCTTCTGCCGCCCCACCACCACCCATTCCTTTTGTTAGCTGTTATTTCAAGTTCACACAGAGTCTGAACTGTTTTATTCCCGACTGATCTGTTGTAGAGACAGCAAAAAGCATGCGCTGCAAAAACCATTTTGCTAAGAGCACACTAACCTAACCGGACTTCTCATGTTACAGTTGATGAAGAACCCAGTGCAGTCATGTCTGTTTGGCTCCACTGGTGCAGTCGAACACTAGAGCGGTATAATAAGCACTCGCCTTATGCTGACAGCTGCTCAGTGGATCACTTTACATTGTTGTGGAAGAGTGTCTTAGTTTCTCAGCAGCCAGAGCAACAATGCTGCAAAATGGTTCAGTTTGAATTTGTGTGACTAGTGTTCTCAGATCAATATATAAATATATGTCATAAATGCAGAGTTACCTGCCTTCATAAACTGACATCAAGCATGGAAAGGACATTAAAACTGTGACTGAATGACTAAAAGAAATGAAAAATGACTGAAAGAAATGAGGACAAAACAGGAAAGAAGACAGATGACGGCCAAACACTGATCCAAAAGCCAATGCCATGAAGAACTGAACTTTACACTCTAAATTAGGGATCAGCTAGATTAAATTCAGTATCAGATAATACTTAAGATAGCTTTAATTAAAGCTAAGTTAGCATTAATGTATTAATAAACACATGCACAAGTACTTTATGCTACATTATGGCTTACAAACCTAATTACTTCCTTTTTCTTAACACTTAATATCACAGTATTGTAAACAGTAACCAAAGAGAAAGCACATTTTTAGATAGTAACACAACTATCTATTTCCTTTTATTAATTTTAAACTGTTCTGTAAGATTTCCAAACAATCAAAAGTCCTTTGTGGCATGCAAAGATTTGGGCACCCCTGGTCAAAATCTTTGTTACTGTGAATAGTTAAGTATGTAGAAGATTAACTGATCTCCGAAAGGCATAAAGTTAGAGATGAAACATGATTTTCAACATTATAAGCAAGTATTTTTAATACATTTTTATCATGTATTTTTGTGCACAATTTTAAAGGGAAAAGGGAAAAGAATACCAAGCAAAAAAGATCTCTCAGATAACTTTTACCAAAGTCTCAGACCCTAATTAGCTTGTTAGGGCTGGTTCTCAAACCTCTTCTCAGACTGTGTCCCAACACTCAGCAGTCATGGGCTCTTCTAAGCAGATGAAAATTAAAATAATTGACCCCACAAAGCAGGATAAGGCTACAAGAAGATGGTAGAGCTTTTGCAGGTAGCAGTTTATATGGTAATTAAGACATGTCAGTTAACAAGACTGGTGGAGGTCAAGTAGTGGTCTAGAAGACCAAGAAAACTTTCAGACAGAATTGTTTGTAGGACTTTTAGACAGGCAAATCGAAACCTCCATTTGATCACAAAAGATTTATCAGACTCTGGAGAGGTTTCTGATGAACTTTCTGGCTATAATGAGCAAAAGTATGCGTGGAAAATAAAGAGTGGGGAAAGAAAAAACACCTCTTCAACGCCTCATCTATCCACAGGGGCGGATTAATCATGGTTTAAACTTTGGTCACTGCCACGGGGGATGTCACTGATGTAGGGAAGAATGTATTTATTTAAATACAAGCAAATTCTGGAAGCAAACAGCACATAGTCTGTAAAAAGATGAAAAGAGGAAAGCTTCTACAATAGGATAATGACCTAAACACACTTCAACAACAGAATACGAGTCTCCCGACCTGAACATCAGAAAAAGTCTGTGGACAGACTTCTAAAGAGCAGTGCATGCAAAACAGCCCAAGAATCTCATAGAACTAGAAGCCTATTGTAAAGAAGAATAGACGAGAATCCACCAAGAAAGAAGCATTTACAAGCTGTGATAGGCTACTTACTGAAGGGCACATTACAAATTACTGACCATTCTCAAACTACTATTTCGGGCCCTTTTTTGTTTTCTGTTATTTTTAAACTATGAAAGATGGACATAAAAAAATAATTGCGCTTACTATATTACAGAAATGTGTCATCCATTACTTTATGCCATTTGAAAATCAGGTCATCTTGAAAACAAATTTGTCATGAATAATTTCATGTAGTAAGTGTTGTAAATGTTCTAAATGTTCACTCCCCATTTCATACAGCCCGTGCATGAACGCTAAACTGCCAGAATTGCCTTTTATGAATTCATTTGTTTTTGTGATGTCTTGAAAACTGACTCATTTACACGTATGCCCACACATATGTTATAAGGACTTATTCTGCCCAGACTACTTTTTGAATGAGGCACAAGGCAGCACATCAGAGATTGGTACATATAAATAGTCATTGTTAATATAATTAGGGGTCCAAGCACATGGGGGTCCAGGCACGACAAAATAGCAATGTTGTGCTAACTTGCAAAGACAGCTTGGACTCCGCAAAACGCCGCTCGTGACTATAATTCTTCTTATTATTGCTACATATAATCAGCCTTAAATGCACAACCTGTTTAGTTCTAGAGGATAAAGATAGAAACTGGTCATGTAAAAATGAATTATGCCTGTTTCTGGTTCAAAATCCCACACAACTCGCAATAATAAGTGAAACTCAGGAATACAATAAGATACAAGGATATTGAATAAGCTATAGGATATGGACCCTTTAACTCTTAGGTCCTGATACCATGGGTGAAGCACACAAAATAGAACAGTAGCCTAAGATAAAAGCAAACTGCTTGGTATATACAAACAGAGGAACCAGGGACCGCCCCTGCGGATTTCATATTCAGGAAACAGTCATACAATTGCACTTAAAGCCTATTATTATTATTATTATTATTATTATTATTAATAATCATTTCTCCGGGCTATCACTGGCGTCTGCCTCTGCATTAGCCTGGCATGCATGGCAACAGGATCTGAATGCAGTACAACAGATGCAGTGGATTTTGGCAGGACGGACAAATGTCAAAAGAGGTCCACGNTAGGGTGATGCCTACAACACTTGGAAGACGTTCCTTAACCTACTGTAGTGTAAAACTGTAAAACTCAGCGTAGAGAGTCTAGCAATGTGAGACTAGAGTTTTTCTGACAGTAATGACATTATCTCCATAAAGCCAACCGTGACAAATTATCATGATAACAATATCATGTGGTATCACCCATCACTGCTGTTTCAGCAGTGGAGAATTAATGGAAAGTGAAACGTTTTACTTCTAGCTGCCCTTAAACCAAACTCATGAATTATTGCATGAACTCAGTGCCCTATTTCTCTTCTAGAAGAATGTTCTACATGTACACCTGAACAAGTTGACTTAGAACTATCTGCAAGGCACATACAGACGAGTCACAGTGTTGAATCTTTGTGGCAAGAGAAAAAGACTTTAAAAGTGATTTTAAAAGAGGGTTCGTTTTTGGTGCAAGCATAGCAAGCCCTTCAGTCACAAAGTCTGCTCAAAAAAGTGACATCTGCTCTTAGATCTATAAGGCAGACATCATTCAGCAGGGTACAATATGTAGAGGAAAAAAAACAAAAACAACAGCTGTTCCTCAGGTGACTGAGAATGTCAGTTCAAATGCCAACACACCTCATTCAACTAAACAGTAAATGCACAAGCCCTTCCCGAGTTGAAGTGGGAGTTTTGGAGCAGGAGAATCTGACTACTCTGACTAATGATCTTTATTTTATAATGGAACATGAAGATGGAGTGGAGTGATCTCCTCCTGAATAACAATGGCCCAATCTGCAAGGCACAAGGGGAACCATATGGTTTAATGTGTATGGAAATAAAGTAAATCAAATGCTAGGAACACTCTCAAAACTACCATAATCAAAACACCAACTAAAATGAATCAATCTTTTAGATTAATGGTGTTTGATCCCTCCAATATACTTCCAGAGACTTGTAGCCACAGCGTATCCTGGTGAACCTACACTTTAACTGATAAGAAATAGGACAAAGACGATACTCAAGTCTAATGTTGCTGACTTTTAAACTAGCTCTGGGCGAACATATGGTCTCACTCCCTGACTGGTGCTATTTTGGTTCCTTCTTTTAACACCCTCTTCTCAAACTTGTCACATGCTTTGAGATGTTAATTGTGAAGTGTATAGCTAAGGATCCCTGCACAGCAGAAACACACTACCCATTTTACTGTCATCCATACCTACAATTACTTCAGCTTCCTTCACGCACAGACACAGAGCAAGGCTAGCTGGAAATATCTGTAAAATTTAATTTCCTAAGGCTTTGTAGTGATTTTTAAGCATGGATTTGTTGTTCAATCTCCAGTAGACAAAGGACTGAATTAATAATTTGACCAAAACATGTAACATAAGTGAATGCCAGTATTGCTCATTAGCATATGAAATAATTATAACATGTACTACCTGTCATTGATATCTCATAAGATTAGCATTTTTGTCCTGAACACTATCCTGTTCACATCTCATCTGTCTTGCCTTGCCATGAAAAACAACCATTGGTAGCATTGTTTATGTTAGCGGGTAGCCGCTCAAAGTGAGGCAAGGCTGTGTTTTCCAGAAATAGCTACAAATGCTGTAAAGGTACATAGCTGCTTGGATGCCTCTTACAAGTGAAGACACAATGTTCTTTACACAGCAGTAGTTTTGGGAGGTGCATTCACATCTACAGTTGAATCTTTGTCACAGTTTAGAGAATGCAGACTTGTTAATTTAGTTTTTCTAGCTTTGCACATTTGCCATTTTGTGCATTAGCTTGAGGCTGTACTATTTGTATTCCTTTTCTATTTTAGTAATGTTCCCCTGTATTGCACTGCTGTTTGCACATGTACATTTTACCAGCAATGGATTATCATGCGCAATGATCAACAGCTGTTAATTTAGCACTTGTCAAAAACTTGTCAAAATAGCCAAAAAGGTTTTGCCACTGTACAAAGATGGGTTCCATACACTGTATTAATAAACACTGGTAAACAATGCAAAATGTGGCATAGCCCAACTACTTTTAATCAGGGAGTGTGCCAATGCATTGTGTACACCACAATTCTGTTTATTAAAATCAAAACGTCAGAAAAGATGCTCCTGCTGTCAGGTTTGTGGAAATAAGCATGAATAATGCATTCCCACTGAAGATATAAGAGTGGGCAGCCGTCATGTAAACTGACAGAGCGCCTCATGTAAACTCCTGACTACACAGCTGTCTAACTGTCTTGGCAGTTTAGGCTTTTGAGAAATGCAACACGAGGAGGGTCTCTTTAGCCTCTTACACCACAAGCTTTTTATGCCATTATTAATCTTAAGGCTTATTCATGAACTAAAAAACTGATGCTCAACCAGTCTTGTTGGATTTTCTCGTTTAGATGTTTAGACTGTGGCAGGTCTAAAGCTTTCCTGTTTCTTTAAACCCTTTAGTATACACTTCACAGATTCACTGGCAGTTTTGTTGACGTTGTGACCCTTTGTTTCAATCAGCACAACTAAAATAATAAAGTAAATCAGTAGGTTTCTCTACAATAAACCATTTCACATAAAAATCCCTTACTTTGATTACTTTGATTGAATTATGTTGAACTTGACCTTTAATGATCAGTAATCATTTCAGCCTAGAAATCGTTTATCAGTAGATTGGTACAGAAAGGCGCACAGAAGGTTTATCGTCAGTCTCAACATGCCTTTTAGCTGCAGAGTGCCAGGAGTCTCCCTCTGGCACTTGGCCCAGTGTGAAAGCCATCACTGCTCTTGCTCTCCACCCACCCTTGTCCACGTGCATCCTCTCTCCACAGGGCTCCTTCTAACACACAGCATGCCTTACCCAGCTTCTTTCAGTTTATATTACACACACACTCCCACACGTGTCCTCACCGCACCGTGTTTGAGCCTCGGCTACCCCTACAGCAAAGTCTCTTTGTGTCTGTGTCTGAAACAGTCTAGAACAAGACAGGGCATCAGTGCAGGCTTTTAGGAATCACTGTATCTCACATTGTTTATCTATATATTTTTTCCTTCTTTTTTCCATGAGCCAAAACTCATTTAAAGAACTCTAACTACCATTCTGTAAACTTCTGGTTCTGAGTCCTCCAAGGCCTATTTTCAAACTTGTTTTGCTTAGAGTAATACTGAGGTGGTAAATGTTTTCCTCGTTTCATTTCAAAGACAAATTAGTCTTATTTGGGAAGGGGTTGCAAAAAATAAACCACCCTTATATTTTTTCATGATACACAGCTTGTCATGCAATTGAGTTTTCCAGAGTTTTGTTAACAAGGTGGAACAGACAAACCAGCGAACCAGTAATGTTACATTTTTATATTCAGTATTCAAATACTTTTGCTTTTTGCTTTTGCTATTTACTTCAAATACATATATCCACTTCAAAGTTACACACATCTTTCAACATATAAATATGAAATAGGTGTGTATTTATAAACATAAAATATCAATAAGGAATGTAGTGTATTCAGACACCATGTGCCCATTAGGGACAGCAATGCACTCACTTTCTGCTCCAAAATGTAGGTGTGTGGTTAAAATAACACTCCACCTATAGTCTAAAATGCTTTGTTTGGGCAGCAACATGAAAACATGGAATAACATTTTTGGAATTCATACTTTTTTATTTAAAAATTAAATAAATGTCAATCTTTTGACTTCACTTTAAAAGAAATGTAAATGGAATCAAAAAATCTTAAAAGTATTATATTCATAATCTGAAATAAGGACTAGGGTTTGGAACAGACACCGCCTAAAGAAATTATGAAACTATGCTTATTATATAACATTATTCTTGTAAACATCTAGGGTCTGAATAGTACTGAGTGATATCCACATTTTTAATACCGTCAAGCCATCTCCAAAAACTACAGTAGCATGCGGCATTACTACTAACTAAAGTTCTCACATAAATTAAACCTGTTACATAGTGTTTGGATCTGTAGCCTGATGGACTGCAGTTCCACCCATCACAGTACAGCTTTGATTCTGAAAACTAGTGCTCTGGTGCTCAAACTAAAGCAAAGTAACAGTAAGTTAAAATCTAACAAAAATATTATAATATTGTCCACCTTTTTAGTTGGACAATAAGAAGTCTTACAAGCCAGACTTGTTTCTGCATATCATTCAGATAGTAACTTGTAAATGTGATGCCGTGAAATCCACTAACTTTTTTTAGTCCAGCAACTAAATCTTGCTCTGACATATTCGTCACAAGCATGCAGAGCAAGCAACTGCTCATATTTCAACATTAAAACCAGTGTGTAGATGTGGGTGTGCAGAATTCCATTTAGAATGCACCTGACAAATTCTGCTTATTGTGGCCAGCTTAATATCAAAGATCCTCCCCCAGAACCTTTCAAAATGCAACAGATATTGGACACTCCTTTTATATGTGGGCAGAGCGTCTAAGACCAGGTAATAAGAAACCAGTAATTATTGGACAGGGCAACAGTAATGTTTCATCTGCTGTTTGCAAGAGGCCTGGCTATGGAAGGAAAAAAGGCTGTGGGTGGTCTGGCTTGGCACAGTTACGTAATTGAGCACCTCACAGCGTTGGACAGTCTGTTCCGCACAGACCGGTATACTCAGAGGAAGATAGAGTGCTATTGACTTGGATCAGGTGAGGCAGAATGATAGTGGATAGTGTTCAGGGTGCTGAAGGGAATGTGACTGAGTGAGTGAGTAACAGTGAGAGAAATGATGTGATGGACTGCTTTAATGCTGTGTGGCTGTTCCCAGCATTCTCTGCAGGGGAGCAGATCGATTGAAGTGTGATTTAGCACAAGCAATGCACTTCAGTGAGTAGAAGTAGAGGAGGTGCAAATGGGTTTCTTTCTAACGCTGTCATCACATAAACTCCAGCTTGCTGTCTGGCAACAGTTCAGTTATTATGGCACCTTCATATAGAAAATAATATAATAGAATAGAATAGAATAGAACAGATTAGAATGGTAAAGTGTACGATAGAATAAAACCCTATTGTCCAACAAAGTGGGAAATGTATCTTTATTCTACCTTTGTCAATGTGAAACATGACTAATAAACACAGTTTTGAATAGTTGAACGAACACAATTATATTGTTTATTCATTTATTGCAGATTCAGTAGTGGCAATTCATGACATTTACTTCAAAACAGTGCTTAGCTGCTCAAACAAACAATTGCTATAATACAAAAAATATAATACAATTTCCCATGTTTGGGAAACACTGCATTTCCTGTAAGCCTAAAGCCTCATACAATAATAAACCAATCAAGTGTCCACTGCATAGCCAATTCCCCAACAGCGTCTGAGGATTTTTTTAAAGCCAGTTATGTCATAACGCTGTAGAGGTGAATTCTGTAATCTGGGTTTGTGTGGTGGTGCTGTCTCTCTCAAAAAAGGAGAGATGACAACCCTGCAGAATTAAAAAATAAATAAATAAATAAAAACATGACTGAGGATCCCTCTGCTCTCCTTATGTCTTTTTCTCCCACTTTTAGCCCTGTCTTGACAACTGCATGCTTTCAGCCTTTTGTGTAGGGCCCAAGACCAACTCTGCATGGATCTTAACATGAAGTGTCTCTGGAAATGATGTAACAGAAATTAATTCTGCATGTGTTTATGTATTGTTTGCGTTTAGGCCTGCTGCCCTGGACAGAAAACCAGCAGAGCTCAGCACCCTAAGCGACGGCTACCAGATCCGTATCTGAAGGTCCACTGCAGCCGGACTGCACACTCTATCATCAGGCCAGCCAACCGCCCTTCTGCTTCTCTACAGTGTGCATTCTCTTCCTGTAGCCAACCCCACAGATGCTCGTTCAAATGCTGTTTGAGACACTACATATGGCAGTTTGGCAGTTAAAATACAGCGTTCACTGTAAGTACTGGGACACTGAGGTCAACATGGTATTTAAAATCATTACTTTAGGCGTACATGTGTTTTTTTTGTAATATGTAGCACATTTTGAGGCCCTCCTAGTTGAGCGCAAGTATTGCGACTGTGCTGGTTAGATTCTCACAGCTGCATTGGCTGAGCAGAATGTTTAACTCAAAGTCAAGCACAGACTTATCAAAAAAAGATGTACCAGTACATATGGAGCACACTGTATCTGGGCAAGCATTTCAGACTGCAGTGGTGTCTGATTGTGATTTGCAGAAAGGGTTAAGACAGGGCATCAACCCTGAGATCAGCACTCTTTGTTGATCTTTTTAGACTTTTTGAAGAGATTTTTAATGTAAATGGAAAACCATTTTCTTAAGAAACTATTGACCTGATCACAGTATATCCAAGTAAATGAAAAAGAAAAAAAAATATTTTTAAACAGATGCTTTTAATATTAAAAAGAAAAAGAACAAATTATGCTTTTGTGGGGACCCGCACTGGTAGGTGAGGAGGAGGATGCCAGCAGGCTTGCCTGAGGCCACAGGGCTTGTGGGGGAAGGACTTTTCTACAAGGAGTGACTTATTTCTGGACTTTTGTTTGGTATTATTATGCTAAATTATACGACCAAGTATTCCTGAAAGAGCATTATAAAATGGTGTAGGTCACCATATCGAGAGGATTGCTTGAATGCCTTTGTTCTTAAGACAACAGAATTTCAGTTGTAGGATTTTACAGCTTGAACTCACCCTTTCCTTATTCTTTTCGTTTACACTGGTAATGTAATCCAGTGAGAAGGCCATCAAATTAGCTTCTCTGACATAATACCATATCACATCATCCATTATTTAGTGAATTCCAATCCTTTGTCACACCAGGTTTGACTTCACTGTATTGGTGAATAAGCTATGCACGCTCGACAGGCCTGATGAAAGTCCTAATCTGTCTTCCCTGACAGTAGCCGAGCTCAACAATGTAGCTAGCATTCTGTGGTGGACTAGTCCAGTGGTTCCTTTTTTTTGGTTTTTCCCAAGCAGCCATAAACCTGTGCTGACTTGAAAAGCAGCCTGCATCCAATTCTACCTTGTGTAAGTACCAGCTTTATTCTATCCTAAGATGCACTTTGCCCAAACAGGAATGCAGGAATGAATGGGAAAACTAGAAGGAATGAGCTCGCATTAGCTAACTTACATAATGTTCATTGGTTCTGATTGGCTTGGGTAAAGTATCCCTTTTCAAAGCTACCACACAAGTGCCAGACCATTTGCAGCATTATACTTGCCTTCTTCCTCACTCCATTACCTTGATGTGTAGATTATGTAACCCAGTGCTCCATGCTGAGCAGCATGGACTTCGATGAGAAGAAACTGAGAAATGCTGCACTTCTGCAGAATCCTTGTTCATTTCATATTAGATGTCAAGTAAGTGATGTGTGTTCAGGCTGACAATCATGTCTAAGCAAACAATAAACGTCTGCGTGAAGTGCTCGTACATGAAGTGCTGTTAGGTACTGGTGACTAGAGGACTTGAACTGTTACTGAAAATGCTACACGCTGTCCTTGAAGGTGCTAAAAAGACGGCATATCCTTGTCGAAACTGTCACCTTTCCATTGAATTTTGAGTTCATATATTCTGTTGATGTACTTTGGAAACTTTATATGTCACTTTTTTACAAGATCTTTCACATCTTTGAACAATTTACAAGTTTGGTAGCTGAAAATTACCTCTACACACCTTAAAGTTCTGTGGTAATTAGGTTTCGAAAAGGTGTGATGCCGTTTTTCTTTTTGTGTGAATCTGTTCTGCTGAAGACTCATGGCAGCAATGACAAGTTCTTTTTTGTAAAACGTGAAAGGTTCAACAAAGATCTTATTTTCCTTTTTGATTAATAAGCACATTCAATACTGTAGCACAGCAGTGGGTATTCGTTTTTAAGTGGTGTTGATTATATTTCCATGATGGACTGTTTTCAAACATCAAACATTTGTCTTATGACATGTGGAATCACTATACTGTTCAAATGCAATCAGCACACGCGTCAAGTAAGTTACAGCAATCAAAAACATGGCAAAAGTGTTTTAAATCTATTACTGGGAGTCATAGCCTGAGGAACAGAAAAGTCAAGATTGGACACTCATGTTACAAAAACACTTTTTTCCATTCTGGAAAATCACACTACCTTCCGTCTTTTTAAAACATGTTCCCTGAGGTTTATTTTTAGCACCTTTACTGTATTTTACTGTAAGAATGATTTGTCTAACCGATGAATTTGAGATTCAGAGCTTGCTGAAACGTAGCCTTACTATGGCTTTTAACAGTCTGTCACTGAGCTGGGCTTTAATATGTCCTGTTTCTCTGCAGCAATTTTATATCTTAAGAGGAAGATATATTCCCCCATAATAAATTCTTGCTGTAACTTGATGATTTTATCAACTGTAGCATGTTGTAATAATAAAAGTATGTTTTTCATATATCTTTGCATCTTAATTGATTCTGTTCAATCCTAAAAAAAAAACAAAAAAACATACACTTTCACCTACATATAGCATATTTAGCTTGAGTGGGTCAAATCATAAATAAAATATTTTGCTTTTTTGAAACAAGTTTGAAGTACTATATAAAAACACTGTCAAAGCTTCATCTATGCAAAGTCTTACAACTCCTCGTTACTCTAAAGTCACAAGTACCGACTTGTACCTTCTACTATAGTACCGTCTACTATAAACAGCTAAAAATGTCACAATGGGATCCGATAGGTTTGTTACAGGACTTACTGACAGTTCTAGGCCTTTGACACCTTAAATAGTGCAGCACTTTTGTAAGGTGGAACAGAACATTCCATTAAGAAACTGGTAAACAGGAAGCCAATTTCAGCCTTGGGTAAAGACAAGCATTTAACCATGGCCATTTAGAATTCTGTGAAAAGGATATGAAAGATACCAACATCCCCTTCTCAGCCTCGAAAGTTCATTTATGCTGGCATCTTATAACCTGTAGCATTTAAGGTGGAACAACATTTGATCATCCATGGCCAATGAGAGTTGCCGACATCCTCTTCACAGCATGTGCATTCCGACGTGTATAATCCACCTTTGCTGTTGCTCTGTTGTTGTTTCTGCTGGGCTGGAACGTGAGCTGGGTCATGTACATTTTTGGAGGCATCATTTTGGGCAGAGTTATGCCTGTTATGTAACTAGGATTTGGAAAACAGCTCATTTAAATGCCCTCTTTTCCAAATGCAGGATTTGTATTTGAAGGAGCTGTTTGAGGTTCACGGTATGTCATTTCTACATACCGAACTCGCAAGAATGACAATATAAATAGTTTTCCATTCTATGGCCCCTTTAATCTATGTTACATGTATAAACGTGTTTGGGTATTATTAATTGGGTATTATTAATTAATTAAGTTATTAATCCTTGTAAAAATAGTATCTGTGTAATTATCCAGTCAATTCCTAACATCTCACCTGGTAAAGAACAATTCAGTCAGAAACAAGTGTCCCAATGTCCCAGAGTAATGTTTTCACCATACATATAGAGACATTTAGAGGCAAAATTGTGACTCGAACCAAAACTAGATGTGATGTAACATTGGTCCCTAAAAGTAAATGTATCTAAATCCCCACAGACACGCTCCTGATCATCCTTGTGAGAGAATCCTTCATCTGCAGCAGGGACAACACAGCCGAATATAATCTGCTTACTGCTACTGCACCACATACAGGGATTTACAAAAACTTAATCGCTCACTTCTCATCTCATCTACAGAAGGAGTGATGGAACACCCACCTTTGACTCATGTTCAGAGAAATATTAAAAAGTCAACCAAGAGCTCTCCTCAGCCCATAAACTAGTTTTGAGCTAGCACAAGAAAGAACAGAAAAAAAAAAATAGGTGTCAGCAGAAACTCTCCTTCACTTTCAATTCCATTTTGAGCTGTAAAGTACCTTTGATGCGTGCAGGCAGGCTGGCAGGGATTATGTGAGAGGCTCAGAATGAAATGCAGTAAGCAGCGTCCTGGCAGAAGCACAAAGAGCTCAATCACTGATGTCACAAAGGTGGACAAGAGAGCAGATGTGAAAGCTAGTGTTGAAGGTTCATCAGAAAGGTAGTTTTACCCCATCCCAAATCATCATAAATAAAATTTAAGTTTGAACGTCGCCAGTGAAATTATGTGTTGTTGATTTTAAGTGAAAATGAGTGAACACATCCTCTACAGGGAACAAACTTCAATCAGTTATTTTAGTGCACAGTTTAGTGCACAATTCTATTTATTTACTGAGCTTAACAAATTGGGGAAAAATTGAAAAACATAACATGTAAAATGTGCCATAACGTTTGCACAGGCCACATTTAATTTTTATCCACCCCCTTCTGTTAAATACAGTAAATTGATAGTAATTGTGTTAAAATGTGCAGAAATGTAAAAGTTTCAATTGTCCCAAAGCACTAATACATACTGCACAATCCTTGATTAGTCAACCACCAGAGCGGCATCCTGCTAGAAGTTCCACACCCACACCGCTGTAGCTGTTTTTACAATGCTGTCGGTTCAGCCATATCAATCTGAGTCAGAGTCCGATCCTGAAAGTCAGGTAGAACAAGTTGGTAGACCCGATCCACCTTTGCAAGCTAGAGTGGAGGAGGATGTTTCAGAGTGGTATGGAGAAAAGGGTAAGAAGCTCAACAAAGTGTTTCAGACAGATGAGAAAAGTGGTTTCTGTGGGAGACGGTTTGTCCCTTTGG
Organism: Semaprochilodus insignis; assembly: GCA_034552555.1. Lineage (NCBI taxonomy): Eukaryota > Metazoa > Chordata > Actinopteri > Characiformes > Prochilodontidae > Semaprochilodus > Semaprochilodus insignis. The sequence continues at coordinate 12,258,979 of CM067481.1, read as the reverse complement.
TGAGTAGTTTGGGCTTTCTAACTTTGCAGACAGTTTACATGCGTGAAAAGCTACATAACACACTAAAAGTAAGAGACAAAATGGAAAAGATTAATAATAGGTTCCCTTAAAGCATATTTTCACTAAGAAAATCAATAAAACGTCACTTAACCTGGTGCACCCAAACGTATGCATTTATCAAACTATTCTGTTGACAGAAGTGGCTCATTTATAGACATCTTATAAGTATTGTTTCAGCCTGGACTGCTTTTTGAATGGGGCACATTACAGTACAGTCTGTCAATCAGAACAAAGATCATTTTCATATATCAGTCTTAAAGCTGAGGTAAGAAAGGCAGCCTGTTTCATTCCAAAGGGTAGAAATGGTCATGAAAATACAATTATGTTTTTGGGACATGAACCCACACAAGCACTGTAAATATGAGAAAAATGTAAGATACGACACCTCTAAAGATGCTGGCAAGATTTCACTTGAGGTGCTCATGAACCTTTCACACAGCTGCTACCCTAAAAGGCTGCTGGATAGTAAGAATGAGAAGAATCCAACCGACTCTCCAGACCACACTATTTCCTAGAAATAGTTTATCGCACTCATCCCTGGGGTCGCAGTAAGGATGAAATCATTCATTACATTTATTTTAGTCTTTAAAATGTCACTCCTTCTCTCAAATCTATGATAAATGATAATACAAAACCTTCATTAGAAACATACACATAAACATGAGGCTCCAACTGAGAAAACTGCTGCCATACATTAATTCAAATCAAATAAAAACTGCATAAAAAGTACTCCAAGAAAAAAAATGGCTGTACATTGAGTTTCTATGAAGGCAGCAGTCAAGCACCATCATGTTTCCCCCCCCATCACGAATTCTGACTTACTTGGCAAGCAGACAACAGGAGATGAACAGACACATTGTCTGAGAAAAAACATCCATGAGTCCACCAGCTCATGGAAACGAGGGGATGTGTGAGTCAAATTTCGCTTTTCCTCCTTTTTTAATCTGCCATCCTGTGTCCACTTTATTGCAGGTGTTAAACCTGTCATCATCATATTCAGCACTACACTAATTAGAAGCCTCCATTGCTCTAAATGAGAGGGATGATTTGTTTGGCTCACGAGTGCAGCCGGAATCGGGCGATGAGAGGCAGGTGGTCAGAGGAGTTGTGCTGGTTAGGCAGCCCGTTGACTTCTCCAAGTTCGGCCTCGCCGACCAGGGCCAGCCTGGCTAGCAGCTGCAGACCTCTCTGGGCTGGCACACTGCATTCTAGGAGCAAAAAGACAGCACCATGGTAACCGGCAGCCAGACGTGGAGGTGCACTGCAGCGGAGTGTGCTGCAGCAGACACTGCAGCAAAGCGGCTGAAATGAAGGTCACATGGCCAAACGACCCCTAACGTTAGAGCTTGACACTCCTCACACACAGAATATCTATTTGGCCTTCCAAAAAGGCATTTACTTGACAGAAAACCATTTAATAACAAAACAAGTGTGTGTTTGTTGGACTTTATGAATCCTACATGGTACAACTCTTTGCAGTATTGGGCCTTATTTAAGGTGGATTAGTTTTATCTGAAAAAGTACTACTAATGAGTTACACCGTTTTGATCCAGTACGAATCTGCAACGTCTGCGGTTTTTACAGTCCTGACAAGAATGAATAACCTTTGATAATTTGCTGAACCTGAAGCTGCCTCAGTAATGGTAGTCGTGTTGGAAATGACTGATATTCTGTTATTGCTCAGAAATGTGTAATTTTTATATCTAAAGTTCTGAGTGAGGAAATAAACCGAAAAAAAAATGAGTTCAGTCAAAAGCTATTTTCAGCAGTCTTTACTAGCTGAAGTTAAAATGGATGTAAGCGTTATGACTAGGGTTAACTTTGTATTTCAATGTATTCCAGCAGCTCTCAAAAGCTGTCAGTGTCCATCACGTCCTTCTTATCATTTAGCACACCCCTTTGTGACTTCCTCACACTGCCATGGATCACACTTTCTCTCAGAGAACATAAACAAAGCAGATTCAAATTAAGACAACACTGTAACTGTGCCATCAGTCTCTTGATAAGTGGTCCAGAACACCAGCATCACTGGCTTGATTTTTCAATAAGACTATCTAGCAGAACCAGCTGCCTACTGTACTCTATGTGTATCATTTAAACTGAATACTAAACCCACCTATTTGAATAGGAACTGCCATTTATGAAAATTCAATATTAAAAAAAACCATCATTCATTTTCCAGTCAATGGTTTATTCAGTTTAATCATTTACTTCACTAAACATAACCTGTACTGCAAATCCACACAGCTCTTCTCAATGTTGTTATTTTCATTGAGGGTGGTGCCTGCTGGTTAACACAGTCCTGAACAACCAGGTATCCAAGACATTTCAATCAGTTTCAAACTGCTATCTTGTATAATTTTGATCAATTAGGCAGTCTATTATTTCACAATTACTACTCTCCCATACTGAGTAATATTAGCACCATTTCACAAAAAATTGGACGTTATTTGTAGCTGTAGGTTTTGGAAAAATCAGATGTTTTGTTGTGTACTAATAGGAATAAGCCTTACCTGTTCGTACAGACCCATCCTGAGTCGCAGAATAGAAGATATAATCAACGGTAATGGCAGATCGTGAATGACAGGTGGTGATTTCAGGTTGCATGTTCCTATTCAATTTGTGTGAGTAGGCTGAGGTTAGCTTCAGACTGTGCTCAATTCTGGCTCTGTCCAGACTAGAAAACAGCAAAGAGAATAGGTCATTCTAAGGGTCTGTACTAAAGACAATGTCACCACTTAGCCTTCAGCTAAATGCAGTCTGAAGTTATACTTGGCACACTGTACTGTGAGCAATCCATTTATATTAACCTGGCTCAGAAGCAGCACTGCCAAGTCAGTCTCATAAAAGGGTTACTTGAAGAGGTGGATAAACCTGAAAACCTGACTGTCCAAATGCAGTAAACTTCATACCACAGAAATTTAATTTACCCGTTTAATAAAGCTGCTTGCTCCTTCACCTTAGCTTCTGTGTAGAGGGCCGGAAAGTAGAAAAAAAGTCAGAATAATGAAAAACAAAATTACTTTGGCTGGACATTACAAGAAAACAATACAATGTATAATATGCTAATTAATAGTTGATTTAATATAAAAAACAACATGATTAAATGGGTTATTAGAACTAGGGCTGTAGTGAATTGTTATAGAGCCAGAGACAATACTAATTATCACCTCTAGGCTGGCTTTCATACTGGCACTTTTGAGAGATGCCCAGGCTGGGGGGCCAAATGGGTGCTTCAAGGACACGCTGCCCTCTAGAGCTTTCTTCCTGTCCTGACACCTACAACAGGAAATTAAGGATTGATAGAGACAGCAGAAGAAAGAAAGCATTAGTCAAAAATAGGGAGAACAGAAAAGAACAGTTCAACTAGATCTAGGAAGTATTGAAATATTTAAACCCAGTATATGGAACCAGAAATACACAGTATAGGTATCAGGCTAGAAAATTCTGTATGGATACTGAAGGACAAATTACAGTGTTGATCCAATGATCAAATTCTGTAACACGTCTAGGCTGAAATATAACAATCGCTTGTAGCAGTACATAAAGCAAAATAAAGGAATTCACGTGGTAACAGTAGTATATGTGGATTATCATTAAAGAGTATTTGGCAAGTTATTAGACTATAAATCTGTTCAGTTAATAGCCATGTATTTGCATTTCCACTGTATCTAATTTTTCTGTTTTTGTTAGAGTTTAACTTAATAAAAACATTCCACAGCCTAGAAAAGTGCCCTCAAAGAGGTTTCTGTCTTTTTGGACTTCCTTAAGCCCTTCTTGCATTTAATGGCATTCCTCACCTTCCCAATGGGCATGCCCACATATTCCAGCTTGCTCTCTTTAATGAAGCTGTAGAGAGGAGACCAGGGCACTGAGTTAAAGTCCCCACACAGCAATACGGGACAGGTGCTGCCATCGGCTAGCTGGGCCACACGGCTAATCTCCGCTAGCAGCATGGCCAGCTGGGCAAGCTTGATGTCTCCACGCCTGGGGTTGTACAGCAGGTGCGTGTTGGCCACACAGACACTACAGGCTGAGCCCGAGGGGTCCACAGGCTGAAGCAGAAGGATCAGACCTACATTGTCTCGGTCCAGCAGAGGAATTCCTCGTCGGAAATATTCTACAGGGTGACAGGACAGTAGGGAGAAGCGGTTGCGCTTAAAGACCACAGCACAGCCATCAGGCTTCCGGCCTGTTCGCCTTTTGTATTCGCAGTGGTAGCCTAGAGGGGGGGCAATGGAAGATATGTAGTAATGAGCAAAGTAAAAGGGTACTTTATATACAAGTCAAATTTTGCATGAGTCACATACTGAAGCAGGAGAATTTATGGTAAATGCTATGAACCACTACAGCTATATTACTCCTAATTATATAAACTATAACAATACATAAATTATACATACTATAGTAATACACATACTGTTATTTTTTGGACCATTTAATGCTGTTGGGAACATTCAAAAAGATTACATTATGCATTTTAAATATTTTTATATAATATATAATTCACCTTATTTTGTGATGCTACTACCACTTTTAAATATGAATCATTCTGGATATGAATTTAATAACCTAATTCTTGCTGCTACACCAATTTCTCATTCATTTTGGAATCATCTAAAGCTGTGTTGATCATTCTGTTTCTTTTTAGCTTAACACTCACTGTTAGACTAACTCACTGATTTTATACAAAAATAAAAAACGTTTGTATAAAAAAAATTCAAAACTTATGAAAGCAAACTACACCACTTTACAAAAATACACACTGAAGCATGCAGCAGAGGCCTGCAAGCTAGTTAATATTCTTACTTAACCAATGGTGCCCTCTAGTGAGCTACTCAAAATATTCTAAATACCATTTTACTTAGTAAAAATTCTACTCAATATCAAATATTAAATCAACAACACAAATTATTCAACATGTTTTATCAATTAGATAAGAATAATGTAAAAAATGAAGTGACAGATCTATCTTATGCGTTATTTTGTTAGAAAGTGGCCTTCATATTTGCATGGCAAAGAACATAATTATACGAGTATTCCGAAATTCAAAGTTTATTATGCAAGTTCCTAACATTTCACTGTAAGTTTCTCACTGGCGCCAAAATCTTGGGAACACCAATTCAAAGCAAGTTTTTTTCCCCAGCTACAAAGAGATTATGTTGGTCAAATCTCGCCAAGTCCGTTGTATTGTAAGGAATCACAATGTTATTTTGTGCAAAACACTCCACTTAAGAACTCAAAAACACGACCAATTGGTCCAGTAATATCACATACCTAAAGATTCCAGCGTTGGCTTGATTTGCCTTTGATAGTGATCTTCTTGCACCTCTTGAAGACACATTATCTAAGGAGACAAAGGTAATTCAACACATTGAGGAACCACCAATCATTCAAACAATGCACACTGAGTTTCAACATACAGTTCAGAAAACACAAAATCTCTTTCCAACATAAGTGTTTTGTTGCTCATACTGAAGAATAAACAGTACACTATGTCATTGCATATGGAGCTTTACTACAAGCACAGACTTTACAGTGTGTTTACTACTGGCTCTACATTCACAGCCAAATCAATGAGAAATGTCCTTTCATGTCAAGTGCATAGTAACCTTTTTACTTCTCATGATCATTTTAACATTCACCCAAACAACATGCACATCACAACATGAAGGAAAATAACTTACATCTGCACTGTGCTGTTCCAACTCTTTGATGATATTGGTGAACCTGTGTCGCCACTCCAATATGTGTGGGTTACAGTGTTTGTAAAGGTAAGCATTGCTAAGGAGCAGTTCTTGGGAGAGGATATTGTAAGACATCACAGAAAAATCAAAAGTCTGTCCACGCAAACTTCCGTCTGTTTGTGGCCCACGGCCATAGACAACAGAGAGATCCTCCCAATGTCTTTTCAGTTCTGTATAGAAAAATAAAAAGTATTACTGTTTTGTTCACATCACTCAACATCACAATATCTGCTCAGACATTCAGAACTAATACAAACCAACAGACACATTGAGAGGCCAGTTTATTAGATGCGCCTACTCTGTACCTACAATCATTGGCCATTTCATTATCTATAAAAATCAGGTGTACTTTTTATGACTGGAGCTCATCTGCTGTTGGCCTGTCTTCGAGCTTCCTCCATTAATTGAAAGAACCATCATGACATCTCTGATGTGTTAGTGGTTTGTTAGTGTGTGTTGCACTGGTGTAGATATATTGGGAATGGCAGCATTGCTACAGTCTTTAAACACTATGTTCACATATTGCCTACTCGATCAGACACGCGTAGTGTCTAATGTCTAGCCGTGTCAGTAGTTTTAAATCTGTGGCACGCAAAAAAAAGGCAGATGTACATAAGATAATCAGAGATTTCAGGCATTTAAACAACCCAAACCTCAGAAACTATTTAGGTTGAGCTCAGGGACCGATCTGTCAAAATGCATGACCAATGTAACTGACATGGTGAGCTAGTTCTGTTTATATATTTATTGTCAATGTACAGTGTTTCTCTTTTTGATTACATGACATTGATCCATAACAGAAAATAGTTACAAACCAGAAACATTATGATTTCTGGGTGTTTATCCTTATTATTTGAAGCCTATAGCAAATATAACACAAATATAATTTGATATGCAACACGGACTACTGTTTTATATTTGCCATCATCCGAACTGATCAGGCCAGTTAAATCTGCTTGTGGGCTGCAAAAAAAATGTTGTAGTTGCTTGTGTGAGCCATATATAGCAAAAGTCTGGGAATCGCTGATGTAAGATCACCTCTAGTCCTTCGTCAGTGTTCACTTTATGAACACTGGAGCACTGTTTGCTGCATATTTATGGTTGGTTCCCAAATTCTCCGGCCAGCAATGCTGTCCATTGTTTATGGCTACAGCCTATCGCACACCACATAGAACAAGCGGACAAAAGGCAGTGTTCAAAAAAGTTCCACTACTCAGCATTTCTCTATTCCTACAATGTATTAAACTCAGATCACAACACTACATGAAATGTGGCTTGAAATGTACTCCAAGAAATGTATCAATGGGTGGCATGGTAGAGCAGTGGGTAGTAATGTCACCTCACAGCGAGAACAGCCTGGGTTTGACTCCCCAGGGACCAGGCTTCTTTCTGTGGAGAGTCTGAATCTTTTTTTTCCTTTCTCGGTGAGTTTCCCCCCACAGCCCAAAAACATGTTAGAGGCGAGGTTGATATACTAAATTACCCCAGTTGTGAGTCTGTGTGAGAGAATGTGTATGTCTGTGTGGACTGGCAGCCTATCCAGGATGCTTCCTGCCTTCTGCCTAAAAAGTGCTAGGATATGTTCCTGCACCCCTGCAATCCAGGAGGATCAGCACCTTAGATAATAAATGAATAAATGTATCAATGTAATTTTTAAATCCAAGTCTCTATATACAAATGCTAATCACCCTGATTATTGTTCATTCCTTAGTACATTGTATTTCATGTTCATGTTCAAAAACGTCTATGAGTAGAATGTGAAATAAACTTGATGCTTATCAGTGCTCTTCTTCAACATTTGCTATGTTGTAGCCTTTATTGTTTTATGCCTCCTTCTTTGGCCTCAAGCATGCCCTGACCAAAACATACAGCACAGGCTCTTCACTGCCTATTAGTGTAGTGTACAGTTCAGACATGTCATTGTGTCTTCAGTATACGTATGAACAGACAACATTAGAGAGAAGTAAAACTTCTTCCATGTTAAAAACATCAGTGCTTCGCCACCTGGTACACTCACATCAGCTCAACACAACATGCCATTACTCCGAAGTTGTCACTGCTGTGCTGACAATCGTTCCACAACCCACTTTGCTGGTCATGGGCCTATGGTGACTCGCTTTCATGGAAGGACAGGGTAGACAAAGACTGATGAATTGCGGAGCAACAGAAGGCCAAGTCAGTAAGTGTATGCCTACAAAGTAAAGCTATGTGGCTAGGTATATTTGATAAAAAAAAAAGCCAACAAGTGCAGCTATAAGGTGTACCTAACAAACTGACAATGCAGCGTTTAAACAAGAGTTGCTCCAAAAGTGTAAAATCACTGCATCACCTGCTTTAGTCTCCAGGCTTGGTGGAAATTTCCCTGGAGTGAGTGGTAGGCCGATGACCTTCTTCAGCCATGGTGGACTCTCTTCTTTGCTTTCTCTAGGAGCTGAGCGTTTAGGGCTGTACTGCGACTTCACATGTTCAGCAGTGCCCACCGTATCCCCACTGCTTTTCCTCCTTTTAAGAGGTGGTTCTTTATCAGAGCACTCCATTCGAACACCAGAGAGATGAAAGCCCCCTTGGGGAACAACGTTGGGTAATACTCCGTGACGCCTCCACTCCTTCCAGTTAAACGTAGAGTGGTTTTTACTGGTTGTGGGGCACTGGGGCTGTTGGTATGACTGACCTGTCCACCATGAACACCTGGGCTGATGCCAGGGTCTCAACACACCAGCAATAGCCTGAGTCTGAGCAGGGCCCACTGCGCTCAGGGGACGGACAAACATGGATTGACTGCAAAAGGAAAAAAGAAAAGCACAAAAGCTTTTTTTGTTAAAGCATTTACTTTCATTTACTTGTACATGTTTAAATAATCATTCTTGGCTCCATAATTCCATTTTTACTTGAAAAAATGTTGCACTAATAATAGTTTGACCCAGTACCCGTATTTTCACTTAAGCATCATTTTTCTTTATCCTCTCTTACTATAACAACGTTTGTAACAGAATGAGAGGAACCAAACCCCCACCTCAACCCCCCCGTGTCCTCCAGCAAAACAAAACCCAGGCAGTCAAATCAGATCTGTCTAATAAGACCCTAACTAAAGGGACTCGTCCACAATAGAGACAACAGTTCAGTGCAGTGGTCAAAGCGCCAAAAAACTACACCTTAAAAAAAGTACATCGTCGCTGTCCAAAAAAATGTAATTTTAATGTAAGTCAATGGAACCAGACTTTTGTCCAAGCAGTTTTAGGCCATTTCTGTTTGTCCATTCATCATAAAATCTTCACACAGTGTAAACAGAAGCTGCTGTGTTCAAATGATGCATAAAATCAACAAAAATGGAGATACATGGTTTTCTTTGGACAGCGACGTTATGTTGCATACATTTAAAACGTATGAGGTTATTCGTGTCTGTCATTGAATTAGCAGTAGCAGTTACTCCTACAGTACCTGCCTCATTCAGATTAGCGTTAACTTACTGTTCAAAATGTCGACTACAGCTTAATGAATGCTGAATGAAGGAGCAAGAGACAACACGACTAGACCACTAACGTTAGAGGCTTCATAGGCTAAATATACAATAAACGGGGAAAGGAGCTGAGAACGCAGACTTGGGTAATAAGCAGCATTAGCTAACTAGCTAGCTAACATAGCATAGCTTACTTCTTGGCTGCATCTGGACCGGCATAATTTACGTTTGGGTGTCGATACATATAAATAAGGCTTCCTCAAAAAGCAGCAAACTTCCCCATCAAACGAGCTTAATCACATGGGTATAAACCTTCATATAAAACTGTCTAAGCACAGTCCTGGTGACCAACTGAGATGCGGGCTAACATGCTGGCTAGCAAGACGAACCAAAACAAGGATAAGAGCTGCGTGTGTGACGTCATTACGGGGGAGCGAATGTCACAAACTTCGTTGATACGACCGATAGCGATGACCCGGCTAAGAGGCTAGTTTTGTACAAACAATGCACCTCATAGATTTCCTATCTTCCTGTCAAGTGTTTGTGGCAGAGCAAACGAGTTTCTTCGACGTTAGGAAAACAACAGTAACACGACACCACAGAGTAAAGAGTTCTGACTGTACCATTACAGCAGCTCAGTGGAGCCTGCGCTCCTGTAACCTCGCTAACTCCGTTTAATGTTACTTACCCGGCAAGAGTCTCAGAAGTATCAGGAATTATCACCCGGGGCTTTTCGTAGATTCCCCTTGTGAGAGTGTGTTATCATAAGACTGCTAGCCCGTTCTTCAACACCTCCATACGCCGTTAGCTCGTTTGAGGTGGGCTAGCAGAGGGTCTGTACGAGCTCAGCTGCACAGAGAAAGCGTTTCAGTGAAGTGGGCTCAGAGAATGTAAAATAGCGAGTAAAATCTGAGGCTGTTTCTGTTGCATTAGAAAAGCTCGCATTTGTGGTATGACGAAATTAAAATGTTCTTGTGCCTCTATTTGAAGACTACCATTGGGGTTAATCAGTCGTCTTGTTTACTAAATCAACAGTTTAAGCTTTAATACCCTTTAATATGTGTTTTTACTTCTGCGTTAATAAACATTTAAGACATTCAGAGCGGTTTGTTGTAAAATGCCCTGTTCTGTATAAATCAGACGTCTTCACTTTAAAGGGAAACTCCACTAATTAAAAAATATATACTACATAACTAGATGACTGAAATGTAAGCAAAGTCATTCAGAGTGGTTCTAGAGAAACTTACAGGCTCAGTATTGTTCACAGTGGTGCTGATAGATACCAGATATCTAAAGACTTATTAAAGACTTAATCTCTCTCTCTCTCTCTCTCTCTCTCTCTCTCTCTCTCTCTGTCAGAAAGTTAATACATGAAATGGTTAGATATACCTCTGAAAGTATTGTTTTATGGTCGTTTTGATAAAATTTTGGCTTAGAATGTATTTTAATCCATTTGTATTAATCCACTCATGACAGAGGGGTACATGCAGGGTGCTGTGAGACAAAATAGCGCCCCAGGATGCCATTTTTTTTTCAGATGTATGACTATTTCACTATCAACAACATTAAAGTGCATGTACGTTCACTGGTGACTGGATACTAAATAAAATGGCTGCATTTGTGTTGTACACTATAAGAAGTGTTTTGTTGGTCGTAAATGCACTGCCGTATGTCTGTTACACGGTTTAAGGGTAGTGTTTGAGGTATAAGCCTGACCTAAAATGTGGTATCTTCAAGACCAGAGCTGGAAAGCACTGATGTAAACTGAATGCAGATTTTAATACAGGGGTTCTCAGCCTTTTACATTTACATTTATGGCATTTAGCAGACGCTGTTATCCAGAGCAACTTATAACCGTCCTTAGCGTTCCGTTGGATAATGTTTCCCAGCTAATATAAGAAGGTTTGGGTCTAAAACTCGCCCTGAGCTCAGACACTGCCCGAACAAGGGCCAGTGCTGTTACCTAGAGAGAATAATACACAGACATATATAAAGCATAAGTGCACTACCTGGCAACCCAACCCAGCACTCATACCTAGAGAGAAGAAAGGTTAAGGTGACTATAAGTGCAAAAACAAAGTATTTCAACATACGCGTCTACTAGTGCTCACTTAAGTGCTTAAGTGCTTTACAAAGAGCTTTTCCACCCCATGGCCCACCTGATAATAACTACAAAACATAGCAGCCCACCAGAAAACTAAAATCAACTTTTATAAACACAATTTCCCCAAGAAATTTGGTTAAAGAAAAATTATGATATGTCCGAATTCAAACAAGGGAGCTGTGAAAGTGCCTCAAGAAACCTCTCCATCAGTGGCTAGCCAGGGGCTAGTCTTAAACTGAAGATGTTTAATTAGCCTGCTACTGCAACATTTTTATTCCTACATGTATACATGAATATAATTAGATTTATATAACACAAATATAACACTAATATGGTTATATATGACGTTTCTGGCCCACTACAAACTATTGCCTCGACCTGAGTACAGGCCCATGGACCACTAGAGGGTGGTTTATGGACCACTGGTGGTCCGCGGCCCACAGGTTGAGAAACCCTTTTTTTGTTGACTATGCTTTAAATTAAATATGACCAGTAAATGTCCTTTATACTTCATTTGCTGTCCTTATTGTTAAGCTGCTCATTATCTATCTAGGTTTCTTTCTCTCTATGTTTATTCTATGCAAAACCTCTATTAAAATTGTAGAAATGTTAGGATGTTGAACTGTTCTGGAATGACGGGGCCAGACCAAATCAGCTCCACTAGACTGCTGACTGATTGCCATCTGGATTGCTGACCAGGGGGTCATATAGCTTCAAGGAATTCACCAACATTTTTCATGGATAATAACTGAACATACATTATAGATGCAGGGGATAGAGATTTGCTTGAATGTTGGGTTATTCCTTTAGGCCTATAGTCTAGCTCTGTCTGAAAGAGAGTCAAGGACGTTTCTGATGGCCAGTTTTCTTTCGTGTCTAAAATCTAATTCCACAGATTTTCCAAAAGTTCTGCATTATTGCTGAGATGTAAACAGCCATTCAGAGTGACTTACTGTGACCTACTGTGACTAGGATTTGTTTACAATGGTGCTGAGAGGAACCAGGGTTGCCATGTCCATGATAAATGTAGCCATTTTATTTGCTTAGTTTATTTGCTTTAGTTTTCTTCATGTACTGTTTTGCCTTAAAACACCCAATATAATACATTTAAGGCAAAACAATCATAAACTGTCTAAGAAATTAAGCAGTGTATTAATAATGAATACCTTACAATGTAGTACAAATGCAATACATCATGTAATAACTTTCCTGTGATGTAGCTTTTTGTGACACAAAATGCTTTAGATATCTGGTTCCTATCATTACCATTGTGAAGAATTCACACTCGGTAAATGACTCTAGAACAGAGCCTTTCACATCAAATCTAAAGTATATTATTTACATCTTAATCATTTAATTAAAAAAATATTCAGCTTTTCTGTTAAATGATGTAACATGATGTAACATTGTCAAATAACAGCAGGAGGCGCTACTGCACCACACAAAGCCTCCTGCTCTTCCTGCTCACTGTAGGCCTGTGTTAGGAAGCAAGTTATCGTTTGAAAAAGCACATTCACAAGAACAACGTCACAAAAGAGACAATTGGTTGTTGCTGCTGCTTCTTAGAAACACTAAATATTCAGTTTTAATGGTTTGATCATGTTGTAGAGTTCCAAATCTCAAAGCAAGTTTATGGATGTAGAGTTCAGTAGACCTGTCTGACAGTACCCCACATCAGCTGGCTGCCAGAAGAAGCACTCAAACTAGTTAATCAGTGAATCAAATCAGGGAATTAAAATGGACACTGAGGTAGCCGGATTTAATTTGGCACAGAAGGAGAGTGTTGATTGAGGTGACACCTGAGCAGGTTTGTTTTGTAACTGCAGCAAAAGCTATAGCGATGGCACCAGGGACGTCACTAATGGCTCATGGATAGTTAGGCTAAGCCTGCAGTAGAAGGATCTAGGCGCATATGAGCATAAAGGTTGGCAACAATTAGAGAAATTGCTATTTGGTCAAAGTAGTCAAACTGTCTCAGTTCACGTCACCAGAAGGAGTGATTTTACTCTGTAGTCATGTTTAATAAGCTAGGAGACAGAATTTCAGGATCTTAGTGACAAATATCTTTTTCTTACTTTTCTCACTTATTTACGTTTTTATTTGTTATTTATTTATATAGACATTATAAAGTCTCAAGTCTCCATTAAGTTAAAGTCTTCAGCTTTAGGACCTAGGTGGTGAGGTATGATTGGATGTTTTTACTTTTTACGTTGCATCAGAGGCAGTACTGCAACAGAGCAGCATCAGCACCTTCCCCAGGTTGCATCCTGCTAGCACAGTAAACTGTGAATGAGAATAACTATAACTATAGATAAGTTAAACTAGTAACGTGTACATATTAGCGCATTGTGCTCCCCTAAAACTTGCCTAGTGACACCCATGGGTGGCATGATACCACTTTTTCTTTTCTGATGCCAATACTCAGACGTGTTCACAAGTAGCTTTATGTGAAAGCAAGTGGAGTCTCAAGTTTCTGGGGTTTGAATATGAGTCGAGTCTTGAGTATCTTGAGTGTGAGTGCAGGTAAAGTCTCAGAAGTTAATATGCTGATCCCCAGCAAAACTAGCATATACTGTGTTTCGATGCTGGTGGGCTGGGCTGCCTTTTAAAATAGAAAAACCTTCTGCTGGACAGAACTGAAGCACTACACAGTGTCTTAAGGAAAGAGGTAAACAACTTAAAGTGGTTGGTTAGGCTGTAGTTTGTATAACAGGTATGCTAGCTGTAACAGCTAATCCATCTGAAGATTTAAAGGAATGTGATCTGTAATTGACTTGACATTTGACAAGACCATTTCACAATGACAGCTAAACTAGCTATTGCTCCAGCTAAGTTACTTTGTATCCACACTAAATGCTAGCCAACAATTTCAAGATGTTTTGCCTCTTTCCTTAAAAGTGTCAAATTAGCACCGCAGTAAAGATTGTGCATTACTGTAGAAAAACTGACAAGTCATACGTAAGGCTGAAAGCAAAATAATGATGGTGCTCTTAATTTAGTCATTTTCTCTCAGGATGTAATTCCACATGTTTTAGGTCTCAAGTGCAAGTCATGTAACAAGTCAGTCAACATGTGAATAAACTGCAACCCAAAACACGGATTACATTAAAAGATCTAAAAGTATCTAAAAGTAACCTATCAGGCTCAAACTTCTCAAACAGTCTACTAGAAGGAAATACACTGCTAATAACATCACATAATGTGAGTAGGTACTAATAGGCTACATTGTTAGAGGATTGAATCTGATGCTTTCTTTTTTTTCTGTTCAGATATCTAGTCCAACCATTTTTGCCGATAATTAGCTTTGATTGGCAGATTAGCAGGCACTGAGCAGCACTTAGATGAGCCACTTGTCATTTTCAGAGAGAAAGTGGGAATGCGTTCGCACCATGCTGTTTTTCACACTTTCAAGCCGTGTTAAAAAAACACAAAAAAGTTTCCCAGTCAGAACTTGAAGATAAAAAATTAACAGCGTCTTTCCTCCTGTAACAAACCTCAAAGTCAGCAGTTTTGTGCCTCACCTGTCCTTTTTTCCTCTTCTTTTTCTCACAAAACACACATCAAATATTAACATGCCTCTGCAGATGAGCACGCAGCAGGGCAGGCTAGGTGTAGTCGAAAAGTGGGTCAGGATAGTCGGCGCTCCTCCATTAATTCAGCCCAATGTGTGAAATGCATTTCCCTGGCTTTTCATTCCCCCCAAGGACAGTGTGAGAAAAAGGTCATTCAAAGCCTTCGCTCTCAATAATAACCTCTTTATTGAGAGCCGAAGCCCCCACCACACCACAGAGTGAGAAGAAACTCTTCATGATGTTATGGCAATAATGCGTCGGCATGAAATGTTAACGTGACATTTGAATAGCTACGCATGCGCCATGAAGGAGTGCACTAGGCCGGACAGACCACGCTTTATGACACCATTAGCTCTAAACCCATTTGTATAATCCATCCATGGATTATTCCTTTTCAACATAAAATCTTCTCATTTTTGAGTTATTAATTTGTTAATCCATTTCGGCTCGGTTTGCGGAGAGATGGAGAAAAAGTATAAGTACTTCGAGTGAAAGCAAGAGTAGGTCAACCTTGGTGGTGGGAATGGCGGCAGATCAGTTGTGCCAAGAGCACACGCCAGGCCCATTTCACTGCTTAATAGGATCCAACCACACTGTAAAAATGTGGCCTGAATTAAATCCTAATTGCCCAATAGCAGTAATAGCTAGTCTTTACCATGCCCCTGGTGGCTCAGCAGTATTGACTTAATAGTAATCTAGCGTGACTCCCTGATGGGCAGGCAGGCCTACAGTTAAATCTGTAGTGCTTGAGCCTAAACATAGACAATACTGTGCCTTTTACGCTAATAAAAAGTAAGAGCAAATAAAGGGTTATAAAGGTTTCTGCCAGACCCAAGGATGCATTGATGTAAGTTTAATGTTAGGTTTGTACAGTACTGTGCAAAAGTCAGAGACCACCCATTCTTTCAAGTGGCCATTAAGTACAAATTATTCATTTTTCACTGTGAGGAAAAAGCAGAAACATTAGTTCAACAGAAAATTACACATTGCAATATAATTTTCCTTTGCTTTTAATACAGCTTTCATTCTTCTTTTTTGGGACAGTTGCTTTCAGATTTTCAGAGAAATATGCAGAGAATTCAGAGAATTCCATACCTCCAAAGTTCTTATAAGTTGGTTACACATTAATTGATATTCAGGTCTAAACTCTCTCCGATTGATTTATCCGATGCTGACAGTTTTGGTGGTCTATGAGGTTTTGCATGCTTGATTATCCCTGCCCTTATGCAAATGGAGAATCTCCAGTAACCTTCTAAATGAAGAGCGGCTCTAGAGCTGTGTTTCCAGTCATACAAAGCATTGGTAAATGTTTTGCTAAGACACTCAACCCAGTAATGTTAAAGCTGCATTATATTAACAGAAGCATTGTTTTTATAAATACAAAGGTTGATAAAAAATAAAAGAAACAGTCTAGTTGGCTTAATGGGAGAAGGTCATTGCTAAACATTTCATGTCTAATGAAATGAAGAAAAAAAATATATAAATGATTTCAACCTAATTTTCAGCATCTGTCTGTGTGTTTTCAGGTACTATTTTATCAGTCCTCTTCTTGACTGAGGAACCTTCTCTGATATTCACTGAAGCTCAGGTGAATGTACTGCGTGGGAGAACTCTACTGCTTTCATAGGTCTAGCACCAAAGAGAGGACAACACAAGAGGGCACCCAGTCATTTCAGTAAGACTTGCTCTGTGTGGGCAGATACAGAGAGATGAAGGGCACCTTGCTATATATTTTGTGATGTAGAGTTAGAGCACTTTCAGTGCAACTCAAGACTGTAAATGGTTTATATGCTGTGATTTCTGTAGAATTTTGATGGTAAAAAAGGTTGACAATAAAAAGTAAAATGAGTTGCACAGGATTGTGCATAACAATGACTTATTTGGTTGACAAACTACATTGTACATCATTGTCATGGCCTACTAGGTATATTTGTAATACATAATGTAATATATGTGCAACCAGGCAAGAAGGCAGAATATGTTGCCCCAATATGTGTTTATATCTGATGTGTGCAATTTACGCTTGTCATGACAGACCCTAGCTTTTGAACTTTACACTGACAACTATCTGAATAGTCTTTTTCTTCTTTGGCCTGGAGAACACAACATGCAGCCATAGTGCCACCGTGCACTTAGGATAAGCTTTAGGATAAGCTTGAACCCAAAGAAGTCAACAGCTTTTCTGAACATCATTAACATATGACTTCCTTCAGTCTTAATTTGCATGCATTTGTCAACACAGTGATACATAGTGTTTATTGGTAATGGCACCTAAAAATCCTTGTTGTTGTTCATTGAGGAATGTGGTTCTTAAACTGTTGGTTTATTTGAATTACTGAGTTATTTTTAGTTTGATTATATGATGTTACTAGTCTGAAACTGCCCCAAGCCCTTTATTTAAACATACTGCAATTATTAATTTCAGAATGAACATATATATTCATATACAATTAAATAGGAATATCTACACAACCAGTGCAGTCAATCAGGTAATGCTATACAACTTTGATTTGTACTGTTTATGTTTAAATGCAGGTGAAGTGAATGTTCAAATTAATGCTTTCTTTTAAATTGCATTTTACATATTGTCCAAAATTATTTGTAATTTCTAGTAAATGTCTTATTTTTCCCCATGATAATTATCATGTGGAGTCATTTCTTAGAATTGCCTCCATCTTGAAATCCAATTCCAGAATTTCTGTAACAGAGCATTCCTACTTTCCTCATGAGGTGCATGAAGTAGCAGTGTAGTGTTTTTGGAGAAGTGTTCTGCTCTTCTGCTTTGTTTGGCTATAAGAACTAAATTTGTGCTTCCTTTTAACTACTTTACGAGCATATCGTTTTTCCTAATTGCAGTTATGAAAAATGGAACCAGCAAAGTAAAATACCTTATTAGAATAAACTTCTGAAAATAAAATCATAATGAAATAGGATTGAATTCTTCTCATTCTGCTCTAATTCTACCATTTCAGAGTAAAATGTACTCAAGCACTGTAATGTAAGTAGCTGTAATTTGCTACTTTCTGCCTCTCATTCCAGTCCAGTGCGAATGAATAGTAATGAATAGTGCTCTGGTGGCAGACCCATTCTTCAGAGCAGCTCCAGTGGAGAGAGATAAAACACCTTGTAACTAATGGATGGAAAGCAGTTTTACAGCCAGGTGCACTCACTTACTCAGCATAGAGATGAAGAACTGCATACTGAACTCTTGCACACAGAGTGAATTATGGTTTCACATGGAGACAACTTTCAAGACATGTCAATATTCTGATAATGCATTTGGACACTTGTTTGCTACAGATATTCATCTGATTTGAAATGGCATGACAGTGATCACCAGGGTTAAAATGCAGACTGACAGCTCACCGCTATAGCCCGTATCATACACTGTCCACCAAATAAAGTCATACATGTAAAATTCTGATGCTGGACGTCTTTCTTGGTGATGCACTTGTAATGTTATTGTACTGTACTGGAAAACGTGGTTTAGAACACTCCACCTTCAGGTTTACTCTTAACATTTTGTCTTTATATTGTCAGACATGACTCTGAAGACAGGCTGCAAATCCTGCAGAGTCGCTTGTGTATCCACGGTGATTAGGCTCAAACACAAATTAATGTAGTTACTACATAAGAACCTGTAATTATTTACAGTAATTATGAAATGATTGCATTATTGTTGGAGTACAGAAACCCTTAATGTAGTCCTTTCATTAAAATGTACACAGTTAAAAATACAGGTAAAAAACGCAGCAAATAAATGAAATGATATCCAGAGTAGAGGTAAAAATAGGTAAAAAATACAGAGGTGATGTGAATAATACTGGGTAGGGCCTCCTTTTGCTCTTAAAACTTCATGGCATGGATTCCACAAGATGTTGTAAACATTCTGTTGAGATTGTGGTTCATGTTCAAATGACTGCATCACACAATTCCGGCATTACTGAATTTTTAGATCCACTTTCATGCTGCGAATCTAACATTCTTCTACATCCCACAGGTTTTCTTTTGGATTCAGATCCAGTGACTGGACTATCGGTGAATAAATGCCAAGACTCCCTAGGACGCTTACCCCATGCCCCTTGTGCATGATATCTTGGAGTCTTTATATGGAGCCAAATATTTTAGCACCCTTGACCTGAAGTCAGGCTATTGGCAGGTCGAAATAGATGAACACAGCAAGGAAAAGATTGCTTTTATCAGTCCATTCGGTCTGTACCATTTTTTGACCATGCCCTTTGGTCTCAAAAACCCCGGGTCCACATTTCAAAGATGGAGCAAGTGCTTGGAGAGCTGAGGAGATCTATCTGCTTTGTGTACATNCAGCAAGGAAAAGATTGCTTTTATCAGTCCATTCGGTCTGTACCATTTTTTGACCATGCCCTTTGGTCTCAAAAACCCCGGGTCCACATTTCAAAGATGGAGCAAGTGCTTGGAGAGCTGAGGAGATCTATCTGCTTTGTGTACATAGATGATGTTATAATCTATTCTCAGACAAAAGCCCAACACCTGAGGGACTTGGAGACAGTTTTTGAGAGGCTCAGGGAAGCACACCTTACCCTGAACTTAAAAAAATGACATTTTCTCAGAAATGAGCTTAAGTTCTTGGGACATGTTATGTCTGGAGAAGGGGTCAAGGTAGACCCAGAAAAAAACATCGCCGTAGCTGCATATCCTACCCCCCATGACTTACCCTCCTTACAGCGATTTATCGGGCTTGTAGCCTGGTATCATAAGTTCATTCCACATTTCGCAGAGTTGGCAGCTCCCTTGAACCATCTCAGACGGAAAGGAGTAGTATGGGTCTGGACTGAAGACTGTCAAAGAAGTGTGGACAAACTGAAGGCAGCACTCCAACAAGCTCCGGTGCTCGGCACAGCCCTGTCCTCTCCATTCCTTTCAGGTGCATACAGATGCAAGCAATGTAGGACTTGGAGCTGTGCTTACACAGATGATGGATGGAGAAGAAGGTCACTGGGACAAGACCACTGAAGATCACTAAACCCATTGTTGTGTTGGAACCAGTTTCAGTGTGAGATGATGCTTTAACATGCTGGAAGTAGCCATTAGAAGATGGTAAATTGCGTCTATGCTTTTACTGAGTTTTGTATAATTGCATATATATTCAGTTTTTCAGCTTACAGGAGTTTAACAATGACAGTTCTCACTGAAGTTATACAGAGGGTTTCAGTCCAAATTGCTATGATCGTTGCTACGAAATTGCAAATCGTTACAATAATTTCATTCTCTCCAGTCCTCTTGCTCATTTTCTCTCCTAGATTTACATGTGCTCTTCCATGGTATGACCAAGAGTTCAGACATAGGGCACCTAAGGAAGAAACTCACTGAACCCCTGAGGGGCAAGAACACTAAAGAAGCAAGATTCTGCCTGAAAAGCTTTTGCAAACATGCCAGGGCATACCAAGCGTCCTACAGTTAAAGATTTCAGTTTCAGTGTTGTGATGTTCAAAACCAAGGCTTGGAGGAAGCTCTTCAATTTGCTGGCAGAGGGAGCTTTGAAAATCATCTCAGTAATGCTGGGATCACACTGTACTATGTCAGACTAGTCCCATAAATTGGTCGTGTGACTGGCAATGCTACACATTTCATGTTGACCAATCATCACTCATGTCCTTGCGTGAGTTCATGGGAAATCAATGAGGAGGATCAAGAAATTGTCAATCATGGCTACAAAAGTGCTATGAGTGATGCTGGTCGTTTTTGTGTTTACTAAAATAAAAAAAAGGGCAAAATGCCTTTTTTTGCTTTGATGACAGCTTTGCCAACTCTTGGCATTCTCTCAGTCAGCTTCATGAGGTAGTCACCTGGAATGGATTTCAATTAACAGGTGTGCCTTATCAAGAGCTTGCCTTCTTAATGTGTTTTAGACCATCAGTGTGCTGTGCAGAGATAGAGTTGGTACACAGTTCTATTCAATGAATAGGCCTAGTCGACTACCCCATATTATGGCAAGAACCACTTAACTAAGTAAAGAGATGCGGCAGTTCATCATTGCCACAAATTAACAGCACCTCAGCTTAGAGCCCAGAGAAATGCTTCACAGAGTTCAAGTAGCAGACACATCTCAACATCAAAAGTTCATAGGACACTTTGTGTAACAGTCCTTTATGGTCAAATTGCTGCAAAGAAACCACTACTGGGGGAGAACAGGAGAGGCCAGTAAACACTAGGAATGGACGCTTGCGCTTAGTGGGTCCATCATTAACAGGACAGTGACCGCAAACACACCTCCAGGCACTGTAAGTGCTATTTGACCAAGAAGGAGAATGATGGAGCGCTGCATCAGATGACCTGGTCTCGACAGTCACCTGACCCAAACCTAATTGAGATGGTTTCAGATGAGTTGAACCACAGGAAAAAGAAAAAGCAACCAACAAACGCTCAACACCTCTGGAAACTCCTTCAAGACGGTTGGGAAGCCATTCCAGGTGACTACCCCATGAAGCTGATTGAGAGAATGAAAAGAGTGTGCAAAGCTGTCATCAAGGCAAAAGGTGGCTACTTTGAAGAATCTGAAGTATAAAGCAGATTCTTTTTTGTTTACTACATAATGTGGTGTTTAACATCCATGGGGTTTTCTTCATAGTTGTGGTATCTTCAATATTAATCTACAATATAGAAAATAATAAAAATAAAGGCATTGAATGAGACGGTGTGTCTAAACTTTTGACTGGTAATGTATGTGCACCAGAGAGCATGCTGTCATTCTTTTAGTTAATGTCACTGTATTGGTTAGGATACAGTACAAAAACTTCACACATGCTAGACTTCTCAGCAGGGTGTTTTGGGGTATACCAGACACCACATTGCTGTTCTTCAGTTATGCTACAATATATGTTCCTTGTCCCTGAGGCTTCTATTTGGGCCTGAAGCTGAAAGTGTCGACTATGGCAAAATCGTGTCAAAATCAGGCTGAATTAGTGTAGTCTGATCTCGCCATAACAGTTACAAAAAGAGACCTTACAGACTGGCTGAGGAGCAGAGGTCTGTATGATTTGTAGTGACACGATAGCATGTGAAGGCCAGAAAGAGTTGCAGTCTAGATATATACGACCAAGACTTGGGCAGCATTTCCTGTCATATACTTTTGATGTAGTACTGTAGAAATCTGCAGGAACCATCTCAGGGTTTTTAGCAACACAGGAAGGATGACAGAAAACACATAAACAGCTGTGGGGAGTGAGGAGTATGCTTTTCAGCATAGATCTGACAATAAAGCTTGGAGCATTTTCTCTTTAATCCAGAACCCAGCGTCTGATTTTTGTTTTGTTTAAGCGTCGGTTTATTTTCTACAAACTGAGGTGTTTTATTTTGATGTCTGGCTTGGTCAGTTGGAGTCACTAAGTCACAGCAGTTTCCTCATGTTTTAAATAGTTGTAGACAGTCAATAAGCATTTGTCTATTAATTAAGTCAAGAACATCCCAAGAACATGGATAAATGTAAAAACTAGGTGGAGCACTGATTCACTGAGCAGGCTTAAAGCAATAGCATTATCTGTAACTATACAGTTAACAACTTACATTAATACTCAGTTACAGACGTTACTTACAATCTGGGTAAAAAAACTGCGCTTGAACATCCCGCTAAGACAACAGCTGATGGCGGACACACAGGCACTTTAATGTGTGTAAAAGGGAATAGGAACAGCCTATATTAATTCCTTCAAATGTCTGCATGTAAGATCAACCATCTTTGAAAGTGAAAGTAAACCACTGTTAGCTTGGTACTAACAAATAACGCTAGTGAAAAAAAGGCAGCTTAAAAGTGAATGACTGTACATCAAAGACATCAGTGTATTATGTCACATAGATATCTACTGTTCTCCAGCTAGCCTGGTTCCATCCTGTCTTGTAATACCACATTGTACCTCAGGAGGCGATAGTGAGACGTAGGATTGAGTCAGTCCAAAATGAGAGGACAGAGATGTGGCAGCTCATATGGTGTATTTTAATCTCTTGTCAATCATGTTTAAGGTCCTGCTTGGTTAGATCATTTAAGGATGGATGACCAATGAAAAGAACAGTAGACATAACGATGGCTGAAGCTCTTGGCAAGTGACCTATATCACCACCGCTGCCTGCTCTCGGCAACATCCCATGTATGGCAGCAAACAAAATTGATATAAGAACCAAAACCACTTCAATATCTATAACTCTGCCATGTAACCTCATCCAGTCATTCATTTTGATATGACTAACATGGCCAGCTGGAGGACAATCCACCTTAAAGATACAATGAGAACAAACGTTAAGACAGTGACATTCAAATCAGAAAGTGTGGAAATAAAAATGTGGTGTATATTATGGTTGGATATTATCTGGCAAATATTTTTTCAGTGTGAAATGACTCAGAATGGCAGCGGGTCAGCTTCAGTGACCAGTCCCACTTTTGTCTTGGTGTAGATGACCAACAAATGCGTGTGTGGAGGCGCCAAGTGCCAAGATGAACGGCTTGTTGTCACGTGTCACATGTCCAAAAGGCCTGGTATCACTCCACCTCCACCCCTACCACAAAATCTGCAGAAACTTCGTGATAATATCCAAGCTGCACGGGATGGATTATCACAGGACACCATTAGGAGCCTCTATCATGTTGCGTTAGCAAACATGGTCACCGACATCATACTGAGAGACTTCTGTATGTGTAGCTCAATAAATATTGCCCATATCAGTCTAAATGTATAATTTATTGTTCCTGGTAAACCTTATCTTCCCTCCCAATAGAATTACAATCTAACACTTCCTTCTGGGTGCAACTATTTTTTTAATGATGAGCGTATTTAGAAGACCATGTTATATTTATATTTCACAAATGCAAGACATGAAAATGAAAGGCTAGCATTTGAAAATAAAAGGAAGTGTCAGTTTACATACTGAAACTGACATCCTGCCAGTCAGATGCACTCATGTTCACCAATTCCTTCAGACAGCCACTCATGACACTGATTCAAATATTCAGAACAAGGCAGGACAAGGTTTTCCAGCAATGGTGGGTCAAGTGGGAGTCAGGGTCACAAGTCAAAATGTGTGTAATCACTAATGTAAATGGTTTGAGTTAAGGTAGTGATTAATGGTCGGCTATCACAAGAAAACATAAGGAAGTATTTGATACAGCAATGGTGGTTTCATTATTGTAGGTGTGCAGTTGTAATACTAAGGAAAGAAATATATGCTGTAATACCAATGTGCCTTGTAGGATAACAGTAATCAAAACTATAATGGTAAAAAAGAAATGCCTACATGAAATATAGCCAATAAAAATGTCTTGCCAAGGTCATTTGCTTTAATATTCAGGATCAGTGGAGGCAGTTATTGTTACTAAATGCATAACCAGTCCATAATTCTTCAGTTTGTCCTACACAAAATGGGCAATTTATAGCAATGAAAAAAACCGAAAAAGTAACAAAGTGCATTTTGGTCTGGTGATAAAAAAAATAATGGGATGCCTCCTTGTTTCCCGGTACAAAACAGCATTTGTGCCGGTTTTCGCTGTTCCAATATCACATCTGCCAGACTGAGTGAGTGTGTCCATGAGAGAAGAGCACTAAGGGAAGAAATCATTCCTGGATGCCACAATAAAAACCGCAGCCTGGATGTGTCGACACCCCCTTCCCCATTATTGCCTGCAGTTACGAACCGCTGCCATTTGCTGTGGCAGGTTTGCTTCAGTTTGCAAATATGAATGTACCTAGCGCGGATCCACAGAATGCAAATTTGTGTTGAGCTGAAATTGAGAAATTAGGCCCAAGTGGGACATTCCCAGCCCTTTTGTACTCAGCCAAGGCTGGTACATGATACCCCAAAGCAGAGAAATAAAACAAATGAAAGACTGAAGATAAAAGGATGAGGAGGTAAATGACAAACACGGAGGGGCAAAAAAGCTGTAAAGGAAGATCACTCCGATGAAATAAATGTGTTTGACTGTAAGGCAAGAGATACACAATGCTCCGCCGCTAAACAGTTTGCACACTGACTGTTGAGTACTGAGTATTCAAATATAGTTTGCTTTGTTATCTCTGGCCATCTTTTATGGTATCAGTTATGTAACTCTTGGGCTTCTTTTTAACTGTTGAATGGAATGGTTCCCGAGGCCGTACTATGGCGTTCGACACTGGTGCAGACTCATGAGAGCAGTACGGTTTCTTTTCCCATATACTGTACTGCTAAATCAGTATCAAGAAATAGTTAAGAAAAGTACACACAAGAGTGGCTTAGCAATGGCTAAAAGGCTAAATGCTACAGAACGTATTCTATCCCTGCTGTCACTTCAACAACAGTCACTTGATTATGTGCTCTCGGAGTAGTGATGCACTTCTCAGGTTTTCTGGAGTTGACTCCAAGTCTCGTCTCCTGCCGATGGAATCAACTCCTTGACTTTATTTGAATCAAGATGGGGCCAGAACCAATGATGATAGTATATAGCACAAATTAAGCTATCCTAAGCCATGTTGACATGTAGCCACATTTAAGCAAAATGCCCATTTTTATATATATATATATATTAGGCTTGGTTATTGTTTTTTTCCTCTAAGTTTTTTCTATTTCTCAAGTCTTGTGCATTTAAAGTTGGGTAGGCCTGTTTCTTACACCATCTGTCTTTGAACGTACCTCAAAGATAACACCTGATGGCCAACATGTCATTTACAGCATTTATTGCGCTTGCATAAAAGGGAGTAAGAATAGCCTATATTAACTGCTTGTGAAACAGTCTGTGAAAATAGACTGTTGAATTGATAGCCACAGGTTTTTCTCTAAATTGTTTTGTTATATTTTTCTTGCACAATTAAAGTCTTTTACAACTATATCAGTTAAATAGGTTTGTTATTATTAATTATATATTAGTAAAACCTCTAAAATGGAGTGAACGTTTCTTGGTCATTCGATGTCATCCCTAAATGTATCCTACAATATATATGGGGCACTTATCAGATTTGGAAGATAAAAAATGGTATCAGTGCATCCCTTGTTTGGAACTTGTGTTCTCCCTATATGAACATTGTTTAGTACCACTGTATACCACTGTGATGAAATGACAATTATTGTTGGCCCAAGGATTTCTTGATTCTTTGAACCCTGAACTGTGAATTTTTCTGTGCTCAATAAAGAATCTCTAAGAGCTGTTTATGTGCTTTACCGCCAAAGGAATGTTATCAGATGGTGGTTCACATACAAAAACCTTTATCTAATGCCAATAGAAGTGAGTCTTGTACACTTATCCTAAAATGCCCCTTTCCTAAACATCCACAGACATGCACACATACACACCAAGTTTATGTGTAACTGCATGCAGTCCACTAGACTGAGCAACGCCCAACATGGATGGCTGCAGAATATGATAACATTTCTGCTGCAGTCAGCAGCCAAGAGGCAAAGTGGGTCGATGGCACACTATTGGCACCCAATCTTTTTCACGTTATGAGCTATGGCTGCATGAATAATTAAGCCGATCAATCTGGCGGTAGCAAAGGCTATTATCGCTATTGATCACGAGGCTCATCTGTGTGGAACTCTGAAGCCCTGAATGGTTTGGAGACGTTACACTTCTCATTATTTTACTGAAATACAGATCTCTTCAGCACCGGCCGCCCACCCTGTCCAGACATGTGACCAGGAGACGGCCTTTTAATTGATCAGGTTGGAAAATACGGCTTGAAATTGCTGTTGATCAGATTTCTATTTTTTATCCTCTGTTTTCTTTCATTTTCTTTTTTATTGTGAGGACATCTACTCCTTAATTAGCAGCTCCTAGAACACTCAAACTGGGAAATGTGAGGCATGGAAAAATCAATTAAGCATCATCTATACTGCATTCACTCATTCATCATTGAAGAATGGGAGCACATTGATGAGATTTCACTTGTATGACTTTTCTTTTTATTCTTTTTTAAATTTAATTCATTTTCTTCCCATTCTTTTTACTTTCTATGTTATTCTTTTCTTTTATTATTCTGTACATTTCTGTTATTTTTCCTGTTCCATTTGCCTTTACCTTTGCCCTTCCCATTGTCCTTCCCTTTGCCCTTTCCTTTCCTTTCCTTTCCTTTCCTTTCCTTTCCTTTCCTTTCCTTTCCTTTCCTTTCCTTTCTCTTGTTTCCCTTGTCCTTGTCCTTGTCCTGTCCTCAGGATGGACAAAGGGAATCTCCTGGATCAGTCACTCTTAGCCTAATATTCACTGAAAACATTGACGCATGTGGATGTAAGGCATGGAATTAAGCATCACGTATACTGCATTCATTATTTTCATGGCTTTTTATGGTGTAATTTTTTTGGTAAATATTAAGATGAGAAAAACTGGCCCGGAAATTGAATTGCTGCCAATTGTAATTAATGCTACAGGTCATTTAAGAGGGCAAGCTGTTCTAGTACACATGGTCTCACTTCATTTCTTCATTTTAGAATGTCTTTGCAGGAGCTATATTGACACCTCCTGGTCTGCCCTGTTTGATTTAACATCTAAAGAGAAGGAAATCGATGAGCAGTGGGGTTATCTGAGTTAAAAGTGGGTGAACAAGGCAAGCACAAGCCGGTGGCATCTGTAAATAGATCTCGCTCATCTAGAATGTGCTGTCTGGTGAGTGTGTGTTTGTGTGTGTGTGTGTGTTTGTGTGTTTGTGTGTGTAGATGCTGGCTGCCAGCTTGTTCAATCAGACGGGCAGATACACACGATGCTGCCACCTCCTGCAAGGTGACACAGGAACAACCTGGGTACTTGGACCACATCACTCAATTGCTTGATGTTTCAGCAAAGAAAAGGTCTCATACAACCATCTGTATTTGTTCACTGTCAGCACGTATACACATCAGTGAGTCATACGTTGTCAGAAAATGCCCAATATAAATCACTGGAGTGGAAATCTTTGAACAAAAGAGACATATTTTTTTATTACACTGTATTTTTGTGGCTAACCATATAATACATGGGCAAACCATAACCCATCCAAGCACAAAGACACTCAGTTTCAGGGATGACTGTTTTATACTGTTTTTCTAATAGAATCCAGTTGCCTTGAGATATTAGAACAAGCAGAATAAAAAATGGTATTACTTGTTGTTGTTATCGATACATTTAATAAATTAAATAAGAGTAAGAAGATTTTAACTTAACACTTAAATTCAACATTAACTGGAAATCATTGTGACCTTTCTGGGCTAGATTAGCATTTTTGAGCTAGTTTAGCTATTCCGGGCTAGTTTAGCATTTATGTTCGATGATAAATTATATGGTAAATAGTATGTGAACACCTGACCATAACACCTATATGAGCTTGTTGAACATTTCATTCCAATACTGTGGGCATTAACATGGAGAAGGCCCCCTCTTTGTGGTTGTAATGGCCTCAGTTCTTTTTTAAGATTTTGGAGTGTATCTGTGGGAATTTGTGCCCACTCAGTCAAAACAGCATTTGTGAGGTCAGGCACTGATATTGGTCGAGAAAGTATGACTCACAATTAACGTTCCAGTTCATCCCAAAAGTGGGACTGAGGTCAGGTCTCTATGCAAGCAATTGGAGTTCCTCCACATCAAACTCATCAAACCATTACAAACGTTGTTTCGTGCACAGGGGCACAGACGTGTTAGAACAGGAATGGGCCTAAAACTGTTGCCACAAAGTTGAGATGACTCGCTGTATTGATAAAAAGACCTTCTTTAATTGCACTAAACTGGGATACATTTTAACCATGATATTTTTACGTGGTGATAAAAAGAACACAGTTCATCTATCTATATAACGAGCCCAGACGCTGCAGGTTAAAAACCCCTGAAAATAAAGAAAAGTATGAAAGCTAGCAGAGCTTAGCAAAGAAATGTCTGAACAGCAAGGAAGCAATAGAAAGTAATTTGATTATATTGCTTCAATATAGAAATCAGGTAATCAGATAAGCTAATCACTTATCTGTTCTGGAATACATTTTTACAGCAGCATTCCCAGCCCTGTAAATAGTCTACAGTAATAATATATGCACACACAGAACTTAAAACTTATAGGATGTGGCCTAGAGCCGCATGATGTATATTGTGCACAATCAATCATGTCAAATGTACAGTAAAACCTTCATGTGTTCAGACTGCTGGTACGAAAAATTATGGTCCATCTGTGAAGTGTACAAGGTACAAAGGAGCTTCACTAGAATGGCCTCTAATGAATGAAGGACATATCATAGGTCTGAACTGTTGAACCATTAGAGCTTGCAGTGGGACGCATTGTCATTGTAAAAGTGCATGACTGCTGGGTTGGCACCATACAAGCTCTCTGACTCCAGCCAATTAAAAATCCCATTTCACCCTCAATAACGCTTTATTATATGGATGGGTGAGTTCATCTTCCACCTACTAACAGGCACACACACACACACACTGACTTTGTCCGGATGCACAGACTTAACTGTGCCAGCAAAGGAGGTCAGATTGGTTCCTCTCCTAAAGCTGATCTATGTAGCAGGACACAATAGAGGACGTGTTTATAGCATTAAACCATTATGGAACTTGATTACTGAGTGGCGTCTGCTGTTGCATTTACAAGTATTAGACTGTTACACAGTGGAACTTTCATGCAGTTTTTATTGCTTGAATCTACATAAAACTAAATGGCAACTCATGGAAACTCAATGGAAACTCAGTCGCAACAGTTGCAAGTGTCTCATCTTTGCAACAGCTTATCAAAAAACTAATAATGTATCATGTAGTTACATGGGGGTTTCTAGTATCTAACGACACCTATACTTGCTACCTGCTTTCGAGCTCAACATCAATATAAAATAAAGTTGTTGCTCAATATGAAATCTTTAGTTTATGATGATCTGCTTCAACCATCAAACCGTGGACAAAATCACACAGCATGGCTGCTACCTACATTAGATTGTGATGCTAATAAAGCAGGAACTGCTCCTCTTTACTGTCTCTTCAATCAAACGTTGAGCAAAGCTGTTTTAAATTGTCCGAGTCTATGACAGTTTGGCTCCTTGGAAAGGGTATGAAAAAAGAACGACCTCACCTTTAAGACCTGGAAAGGTATATTCCTGCACCTATAGTCTGCTACTGCTGTCGCACCATTGTTGCTTTCATGCTGGCATGGAACGTGAGCTGATATATGTAAACTTTGGGGACATCGTTCTGGGTGGAGTTAGGACTGTTGTGTTGCACAGCAGTTTAGGATTTTGGAATGGACTCGTTTTACTGGCTGGTTTTAAAAGACAACAGTGTTTGAGGTTCATGGCTTGTCAGTTCTATGTATTGAAATTTCCTTATTCAACTATGACAGTGTAAATACAGTTTTCCATTCTATGGCACCTTTAAAATGGGTTCCTTATGACTTTATGTAAAATTATTAGTTTTTCATTTTTATTTCATTTTTCATTCTGAGTCATGACACAAACATAAATTTCTTATGTTTCAGACGGCTTAACTAACCAGCTAACAGTAGGCTAATGGCTGTTTAAACAGTCACATCTTCTACCATTTATTTATTTGTTAATATTTGTAAGTATTACAAATATGCAAATACAACATTATGGATGGTGTATCAAAACTACAACCTACTGATTTAATCAAACATGTTGCATGCAACATGTATTGTTGTTAAATACTGTCATGCAACATGGAGAAACTGCTGCAGAATGCGTAACTGAGTGTGCGGATGCAGCTGCACTGTGACTTTCCAGACTGGAGGTTGGACTTGGGCTGCATTCAATACAACATGATTAAGAAACAATTATATGTGGTATGTGGTCTTCGCATTGCAGTGCTGCACTACTGAATATTACATAACATGACACAACATATTAAATGCTACTTTTAGGCCTATATGCTCCTTTAAATTCCCAGAGACCAACCGCAAGCAGTAGGTTAGTGAACTCTACAAGGATAAAGAACCTTTTAGTAAGTGCAGCTTCTAGCTGACACTTAATTGAATTTTGCCCTACAGTGTTGCCATTTCCCACCGTTTTAATTAAAATGATTTCAAAAGGTTCTTCTAAATCCCTTCTGGATGCTGCCCTTTAGGAGGTTCAGAGAGGGATTCATCATCAAGTGATAGTTTGGCCAAAAAAAACAAAATCTGCTTAGCCAGTGTTGGGGTTTGAACCCATGATTTTTTGGTTGCAGACATGTTTTAGAATAAAATGTCATATCAGGGAGGGTCTCTGACCGAAATGAACATTTTCCAAGGTGGGATAGTGGGATTGGGCACCAATATTGTATATGAAGAATGCTAATTTAACCGCCTGAGATACAAACTACTTTGTATATGATTAAAAAAAAACTTTTGTAATTTTATTCCTATCATTGGTATTATACGTAGATTATAATGAGAATAGTTTGGGTTAGTCAACTGCAAATCAAGCACACCCACCACGCCAATGATGAAACTCATGAATAACAATACTGTGAGTGAAATTGGCATTTGCTCATTTTTTATGCAACTTTGCTGAATATGTTTATACAGACACACATACATATATATATATATATATATATATATATATATATATATATATATATCCACTGGAAGATATTAAATGTATATATGGTATAGTATGATGAATCATGCATCAATATGACTACATAGATGAACTACCACAGAATTTTAATTTCAGTTTGAGTAGAAGGGATATCAGTTGATCCACTGCAGTGTGTCTGAATAAAGTTCAGACTCATGAGAACTTCTAAACTTTGGGTCATTGCAAGACAAAGGCAAGGCACTTTGAGAGCTGTACATTCTCTTTACCTTTGCTAAGTCTCCAAGAGAGCTGAGAATCCAGATTTTTTAAACTTTGCAGGAGGCAATTGTATTGTTTTGCTTTATGCAAACAATTTCTAACTTGTAACATATCTGTGATGACCAGCCAGAAATTTTAATTTTGGCCTCAGTGTGACCACAGCACCTGCTTCCAGTCACAAGTACCATAAGCATATGGAAACCTCCAGCTGCTTCAATTTGTTTGGAGCTCTCTTCTGGAAACTCTTCCAAACAGCTTGCTGGAATGGAGCTGATGTCTAATAGCTGTTTTTAAGAAAGGATGGCAGGAAGAGCACAGTATTCCTACTGCACATGAGGACAAGATGGGCTCACGTTCTCTTCATGGCAAATTAGTCACTACGACAATGTTGAATCATTTTTAAATATTAATTTCTCTAATAGAAGACACTTTTTTAACAGTTTATTTCTGTGCACTTTATTTGTTTTGTAAGCATTAGTTTAATTCATCTGTGCTACTAGCTCTTTGGTTGTCCCAAAGAGCTATGCTGATAGACGATAAAATTTTCTATTTCTGTTTTTCTGTTTTTATACTCTGGACAAACAATAGATCACTAATAAACACAAAAGATTTGTTGTC
Organism: Semaprochilodus insignis; assembly: GCA_034552555.1. Classification (NCBI taxonomy): domain Eukaryota; kingdom Metazoa; phylum Chordata; class Actinopteri; order Characiformes; family Prochilodontidae; genus Semaprochilodus; species Semaprochilodus insignis. Next base: position 12,226,684 of record CM067481.1, on the reverse strand, counting down.
TGTATTTGATGGAATCTTTGGGAAAATAACAATATGGCATCTACATTTCTGTGAAAACTTTAAATGTATAAACAAATAAACCCAATTAATTGTACAGTAAATATGTTTTTAATTGTGTGGTGTTTATTTTGTATTTAACAAGGGATGGCGTTAATTCTGTAGTGTGATTCTGTAATGCGTTTCCATTTTTAAACTGTCTGTATAATTGACTCATTAATTTTTATGCTTTGATGTGAAATGCACCATTCATAGTGGTGGTGATAGTGGCTGGATGTAGGTTACTGCTTTGACCAAGTCTGTGTTAAAAGGTGTCGCACCTGCAGGTGCTCTCACCCCGCACCGCTTACATCTTATCTGTTGTAACTCCCTCACAGAAAGCTATTTCATGAAATGGTTATGAATGTAGCGACTGATGTGAGATAGTTTAGTCAGTTTCTCTATAATCAATCATTTCACATTAAACCACTCAGAATGACTTTGTTTACATCCCCATCATTTAATTTTACAGACATTTTGATTAGTTAACTGCAGTACATTAGCGTGTTTTGTTTGAGCATAGTACTGATGCTTTCCCTATCCTTTATCAGCAGTGTGCAAGGTTGTGTGAAGTTCATCTGATCAGTTGTGCTGGGCGAACTCTACATGATACTTCAAAGTCTAAGTCTTTTTTATGGGCACCTCAGCGTAAAGCAATCTGCATATTCATTGTGGCCTATTTCAGCACAAGTGAGGGGCTGAGACAGCAGCTGGCAGCAACTCTGCACTATTCTGCTGATTGCCTTTTCGAAGGGTGAAAAAAGGTTGTAACAATAGTGTGGTTAATGTCTATCATTATAACTATACAATAGCTGCCATACTGCAACCTGTATTTTGCTGTACAGTGCCCAAGATAAGCATGTTGCTTTGGGGAATAGTAGAAATAACACAACATAAATAAGTTCTGTACATCTCATTTTTGATGTCATCAGAAATGCACATTGCTTGGCCGCAATGTGACATAAGCAAGCACAATTGCAGATGTTCAGCAAGCGATGATGCCCTCCATGTGTTATCCTGTTAGTGCCAGCACTATTGGTAGACAGCTGCACGATGCAGGACTACATGCACACAGACCGTTATGATGACTGCCCTTAACACCACATTAACATCACCAAAGACTGCAATAGTGTCATGCCAGACTGTCACGGAGCAACTCAGAATGGCAGCGGATCATCTTCAGTGACGAGTCCTGCTTCTGTCTTGGTGTAGACGACCAAAGAATCTGTGTGTGGAGGCACCGTGGTCAGTGCCAAGATGAATCTTTTGTTGTCATGCATCACACGTCATAAAGACCTGGTGTCACTCCACCTCCACCCCTACTGCAAAATCTGCAGGAACTGCATGAGATTATTCAAGATGCATGGGATGGATTATCACAGGACACCATTAGGAACCTCTACAACTCCATGCCGAGATTTCTGGCATACTGCGTTAGCAAACATGCTTGCCCAACGCAAAAGATCTGTCTATCTTTTGATGATGCTAACGTTTACTGTTACATGGAAAAAAAATATTTTCTTCTTTTTTCTTGTATCATTTTCTTTTCATAGTGCTGGTGCCATTCATATTTTCCTATATACTTATAAAGGGCATTTATACATTCATTACTGCGGACTCCTACAGGATTTCACTGTAAAAATATTGTATTATATAGAAGCTTGACACTTGACATTGTGTGTTGATCAGAATGGCATCCTTGGTTAAATGCCTCCTGCTAAATAAAACAATTACTGGGGCTTTTCTGACCTTTCTGACACTTATTTGACACTCTTCACTGCAGCCCCTCCTGAAGGCCACTATGAAACCACTGGACACCCTCTCAGCACAGCTGGTACCTGCATGTGGCAAAAGCCATAAGACTGACTAGCATCTGGATAAAGCTGCAGTCAGTGTACTGGAGGCACCTCAAAGGCTGTTGTTATCTCCCCAAAGCACGATCCTACCTGCTGTTAAATCACTCACCGTCACACCAACCGCCGGCTAACAGCTGCTTCACAGAATTCTAGGACCATTACAGGCAGGCGTGTTGTCAGCACTGACTGGACTTCGTAGTAGTTATGAATTTTGTTGAGATGTGGATCGTTCGTGTGGATCTGAGCTGTTGAACATAAACATGCTTTTTGGACACCATGGCAATATTAGGAACCTTGGCTCCTATTTTGGTTGTCTCTATGGGGAAAAGTGAATTACTGTGTTAAACAAACATGTTCTAAACCCAATATAATTTTTTTCCCATTTAACTGATATTACAATACCTCTCAAAAATACCCAGAACAAATCAGGGAGCTTTATTGAATGTGGTAGTTACACCCTAAGGTCATTCTTCACCTCAACTAAATAAAATTATGGAAAGCATTATCACACACAGGTTTCTTTCAGTAATAAGGCGGTTTTGTTGATTGATCAGTCTAATTTACTAAAGTTGCCTAAGCCTAATTTGCTATTACATTTCCTTCTCTTATTCCAAATCTAATTAAAATTTGTTTGCCTTGATTTACTGGAGCTGGTTTTGAAGTGGTTATTGAAGTGCTCAGTTGGTTTGAAACTACACTCCACTATAGAGAACATGTAAATGCTAACCAAGCTACAAGACTAAATGATTAGCCAAGGGGAAGACAGTGTTTGAGAAAAAAACAACACAGAGATGTTACATAAAACAAGGGGACAGCAGGAACAGCAAAAACATGTCATTAAAATGTTTATGTTTGGCCATGTCAGCACAACTATGAAATACAACTAAAAGACATTCAAGCAGTGGAATGAAGACTAGAGGTTTAAGTTCCCAGATTTTTAAAGTAGGTACAAATAATAGACCACATCTTCCAATATTTGGGGAGTTTTTGTCTAAGGGAGCATGACAATTTCTTCTGCGGAAGTTGTGTGGATATTTGAGAGAGCCAGAGATTCACAGAAGACCCAGTAGCATTCCCACTATGAAAAAGGACACAGGTTATGCAAAAGTCATTGTGCAGCTGTACTGGGCCACAGCCATCTCACTCTAGCCTCGCTATGTCTTGCCTTCTCAGTTGTTAGTATTAAGGCTCATTCATACTCTGTTTACATATGACAATAAATACGCCCCTTTCAAACAATATAACCATCACTGTCCACATATTAATGTTTCGCCTTCTTCTTGTGACAATAGCATATTGCTATGATCGTGCCATGCTTTCACTATTGGCTACACTGTCTCCTCAATTTCCAGTGATAGTACTCTGTTTCATCCATATTCGTAAGCTTTCAGAAATTGTTCACAAATATAGATGAAATGAATGCAGAGTACGGACAGAAGCCTCCGCCTTTTTATTTCTTTCCTCAGCATAATTTGGTATAATTCTGATCAAAGGCAGTGTAAGGGAATTCACAGCTTAGAGGCAGCGTAAGGTAATCTAGGTAGGGAAGATCGATACAATGTAAAATGACAAACTTGAGGACTACTTGATTTACACAAACGAACCTTGACTTTATGTGTTTAAACTAGACTAAACCCATGATGAAATGCATCAGCTGAATGCTGGACCCACCAGTGATTCTCTCGACCAGCCTGTAAGTCCTTAGTTATAGTCCTACATATGACAAGAAGCTAGTGGTGTGCCTGGGGCAAGTGCCAGCTAATGCTAACTTAGGTGGAGACTCTGCTCTTCATTTTCATACGTTTATCATCATGTCACATGAAACGTCTAACTGTCTTACAGTAAGCAAGCAGTATTACTGTGCTAATGCTACATACCTGTGTATTGATGTTTTGCAACCCACATCTGTGCTACATTCTTCAACAGGTAAAACAGTACCAGAAAGCAGGATGTTATGCAGATGATAATGTGGTTCCAGTTTTAGTTGATATGTGTAAGGTCTATATCTGCCAGTTTTCTAATTTAAAACTTATCAATATAATTGGAAAAAATACACTGGTTACACTGAGGCAAAGCCTATGATAAGAATGCGTATATCAGGGGTCACCAGCTTTATTCATGAAAAGTTATCATGGCTACAGGTTTTCATTCCAACCAAATAGGAGCTCGCCTCATCTGTCTAATCAGTTATTTGAAAACTGAGACCAACTGATTAAACAATGGGAATCAGGTGCGCTCCTGCTTGACTGGAATGAACCTTGCAACCACACCATTCCTTTGTTCCCAGTGTGTGTGACATTTCCACACAAAGAATTGAAAAGGACACAAAATATTGAGGTATTTCCACATGACATGCTGTATGAAAGAATATTTGCTTGTGTTTTACCATATGGGTGCCACCCATGAAATCCATAATATAAATTATTCTAGCCTGGTATTTTATTTGACCCACAGCAGTAGATTTAATCACAATCAAACTGACAATGAACCAAAATACATAAACATATTCACGGTGAATAAAATGGTGGCTAAATCCGTATATTCCACAGTGTATGCCACACTCATAGGTGTTCCGGCTCTTGTTGAGAACTTTTGATCAGCTCCGCAAATGGACTTGAAGGAATCTTGGCCATCCCTCCTCAAAGTACTTTGTTATATGTCTTGCAGGAACACCACACCATAAGGTCTGCCTCAACATTTCTATTGGATTAAGATCTGGACTTTCATTAAGTAATTCTGAATAGCATACATTCTTCTGCTTAACCATTCTTGTGCAAGACACACATTTTGTTTAGGCTCAGTTCATGGATGGATGTCCTAAAGCTTTCTAGATTATTTTGGAGTGGGTTTTAGGGAATTTGTGGCCTTATCATTTTATTTTTTTTAAAATACAGTTTTCCAAAAACTGTATTAATTTAAAGTATTATTTTTTTTCACTGACAAAAATGGCATAGACCTAGAGCTCCTTGTTGGTTACATCGTGGACACATTACCTCAAAGGTGCATTCAAAACATCCATTGAAGCATTTTTAATGTCCAAAAGATGCAAAGTGACAATACTAGAATCTCAGTCTCTCTTTGTCTCCACACCTCAGCAAGGTGTCAGAGCTAGTGAGTTCAACATATCTCCTAGAACGCTCTCCTTCTCCTCCTACGGCTCCTTAATACTAACAGCCTCTGTCAGCACCTACACCAATCAAATAGAGCCGTAGGCCAAACTTCAAAACCCAATGTGAGTTTCATTTTAGGCAGCATGTGTGTTTTCACACTCAAGGTGAAATACACTGACATCGACCAAAATCTTCCCTAACAAATACCTAGTGTTGGCATGGCGGCACAGGCAGAGGCAGTCTTATTAAAGCTTGCCGTCACCCGTGGAAGCTGTTTATGTTTTATTCCCCCAGGCACCTCCAGGAGCTGTAGGCTGGGGTGGTTTATAATTAAAGTCCTGATGTACCCAGGCAGCAATAATTAAAACTTGCCAAAAGGCTACAAATGGAGGGCGAAACCCTCTCCCACGAAGAAGAGGTGATGAGGAAATGTGCGTCATCCACAATGACAATAAAATGGCAACAACGAGATAAATATGTGTTGCTGGAAAATGGGCTGGAAAGGGTGGATAAAAGCGAAGATGATCTTTTTTTAGGTCAAAAGAAATTCACCTTTAGTGTTTCAGGTTTCAACTGCTTCTGGAGATTGAGGCCTACGGTGGATTGCGCCAACAAGGATTTAGCTGTAACCAAGGAATTGTTCATTTAGGATTTATTTGAATTCAGAGAGTCATGTTTAGCAGGATAATGATTCTTCAAATGGGAAAGCTATTAGCACTATGCTGCGTTTAGCAAGGTTAACCCCAATTTATATTTCAAGATTAAAATGATGGATTAAATGGCTTCATTTTTGTTTAAACTAGGCAAATTACATCTTTAAATCTGCTCACAAGAAGGTATGCGTTAAGGCTCAGAACTGTCACAACACCAAAAGAGTATATAAAAATAACCGGGAGAGAAATAAAAACATTTTCATCACATTTGATGAAATGGCTGATGTAAATGGGAGTTTCAGATTTCCCTTTTTTTTAACATGGTAGTTTTTATCTTCATTAATCCCCACATTCTGTAGCCAATCTGTTAATGCAATGTAAACAAACTTATAGGTATCAGAATTCAACACTGAGTAACATTCAGAAAGAGAGAGAAAGTTTAACATGAGATCTTCTCTGGTTATGGTAAAACCACTGCATACCAAGTAACAAGTATGATACTTGAATGTCTGGTACAGCCAGTGACCATTGACTGTGGACATGCAGCAGCACAAGCTTGGTGTTAACACAGCACTGGAAATCTGCTTGCAGAAATCAGCATTACTGTGGCAGTATTAGCTTTAGTATATTAGTCTATGTGTACCGTTCCATTTGTATCCACACATAGGAAAGTTAAGCACTTGCATTTGGTGGCAGCACATGACAGATTAGCAGAATATACTATTAACAATTAGTTGTTGTTGTTGTTGTTGTTGTTGTCAACATGTTGGTTGATGAGTGGTCAAATTCGTCTACATGCAGTTTATATGCTCTTTGTTGTTCAGATAAAATTTTGTCTTGCAAAACTTGTTAACATTGCTATTAATACTGTTGCAAATTGATTAACATACCCCAACAGTGCCTGATACACTGGTACCAGTGTACCACAGACGGACATGCCGTTACCACTGCTGTGCTAGCAAAAGTCTAACCACCCAAATGTCTGGTCCTGGGTGGTTCAACAATGCCTGATACACTAGTACCAGTGTACCCCAGACTGACATGCCGTTACCACTGCTGTGCTAGGAATAGTCTAACGACCCAAATGTCTGGTCCTGGGTGGTCCTATGGAGGTAGTTGTTCCGCTAATGGGCAGCGTACATGTGAGGTGATAAACTGTACAGTAACTGATGGGCTACAGTCGAAAACCTATAAAACACCTCTATGGTAGGTGTACATGATAAAATGGTCAATGAGTGTAGATACACGTTACGTATGCCCTGTATGAGAACTCTGGACTCTGGCTTTCTTATAAGACTGAATGCTGAAGTAACTCTGAAATTAGTCTCCAGGTAGCTGAACCTTTGTATAATCTCCTGCTGGCAAAGAGCAGGACAGACAGACAGACACTCTCTGCGGCTCAGATAAAGAACGCTGGCTTTGTGATGTAATTTGTCGCTGAGGACACTAAGCTGTCAGGTATGAAAGCTTCTTTCAGCTTCAATGCTTCTGTTTCAAGAAAAGACAGAGAACTCTACAAGCACCTACATAAACCACAGCTTCTGTCTGATGGTGACTTGTCAGAGTTATGTTTCCTCCTGCCAACAACTGCCTTCTGTTGCTGAACAACAGATAGTTAAGGTTGCTTGCTTTGTGGACAAGGCACTTGTCAAGAACAAGGCTTTTATGTGGCATGAAGTTCAGCATTGGGTCTTGTCGTCCTTTTGACACTTTTGGCCTCAGTTTTAAACCAAACCAAAATGCCAACCCATATCCATATTTCTTCACACATCAGAAAACGTCCTACTTGCGGCTCTGAGTGCTCTAAAGAGGTCGAGGTCGGGCCCTCAGTATGCCAAAACTGTGGGTGTACATTTGAATTCAGTTTAAAGGAATGCACCACACAGTCTGTAAAATAATCAGCAGAAAAGCACATAAATGCTTCAGGCTGCTAGCAGCAGGCATTGTCAGCTGTAAAAGAAGCTTCTCCCAGCTGATGAATGCTGAAGCTGATTTTATCTCCATCCAGTGAAATGTGAGCAAAAAATGCACTGCAGCCCAATTACGGTGTAAATTATGACCGATCTGTTTAATGACATCTAAATGCTCAACACGGCAATTGAGCAGTCTTGTGAAACTGAAATATTTGTAAATCAATACAGAGCCGAGAGGCACTTTCAATCAATAGATCTCATTAATGATAGAAGACTGTTATGTGTCCTGTTATGTGTGTTGCACTCAGGGCATTTCAAACGAAAGCTTGAGACCTGTGTTATTTGCAAAAGGTAAGAATAGACATGTGGAAACATGTCACATGGGCATTATCTTCTGTGTACAGGGCCAGCACAAATCACTGCCTTGGAATAAATGGATATTCACTACGGTACTTTCAATCTACTGTTGCCAACCTTCCATGAAGACCATATTTCCATTTACCTGAACCTGTCACACCTATCTTGTCAGGCTCTGCAACTCAGCTGCATTATTTAAAAACGTTCCCTGTTGGATCCGTAGCTGTCTAGTTCAGCTTTTCCTGCTCTTCTTTGTGCCACAGATATAAGGAGGTGTATGCCATCCCTAAAGCTTTTAATCCAGACAGACACAAGCAGAGGGAGAAAACAGTTGAGACGTCACTTGTGACATGATCCACTTTGACAGTCTGACCAAAACTGCACAGGAAAAAGAACTTTTGGAGGTTGATGTAGCAACTGTATGTTACAATCAAGAATTTTATGATTTTTTTAGAGGTGTTAATAATGAAAATGTTACAAAAATGCATGTTTAATCGAGTTAACGTTATTTTAGTAACATCTGAGTATTGCATAGTAGTATACAGTTTTTCTACAGCTATTCGTTAGCTGTAATATGATTCATAGATGCAGGATACATGTTCTTGGTTAAAAAGACCCTCCAGAGTTCACCCTTAGTAGGTAAATTGTATATCTATAGAGAAGTATTTATGACAAATATCCATAATGACATGCAAAATATGCACCAAAACAAAAAAGAAAACCTCTTTTACATTGTTTTCACTTTCACTTTTTTACACCATTTACAATAGAACAATATATATATATATATATATATATATATATATATATATATAT
>CM067481.1:12151043-12217564 GCA_034552555.1 Semaprochilodus insignis | reverse complement strand
GTATTCAACTGTAAAACGCAAATACTTAGGAGTCCATAAGTGGGGTGGCCGAAGGGTGGACCTGCTTAATTCTTCATTCTTAATTCTCACCCCTTGGCCATAACTCTGAGTAAAACCTCCACTACAGTGTTTTCACATTGCTGGACTTGTACATCAAATGTGTTTGCCTCATTAAAATGTATCCAACAGTGAAATGCAATGCACACACAAAACGTAGCATTTCTTGTTTTAAATGCAATTCAGCATGTACTGTTCTTCAGTAAGGAGGTCAAGCAAGATGAAAACAATGAAATAGAGGTTTTGCTTTTCGTTTTGGCACATATTCTGCATGACATTATGGACAAGTTGTCATGTTGTCATGTATGCACTGAATGGCATAATTTTACACCGTAGCGATTACTTTCAATTAGGCACAAATAGTTGAGTAGATCCAACAAATTATCTACTGTCACACTCATAAAAAAGAGAGTATGCTGCAAACTAGACTTGCAACCAATGTAAAAACAAAAGACTCCACATCCAACTAAACACAAGAGGAACTACTTATAAGAATCAGTCAACCGACAAGGGCAAGGGTGGACATAATCCTTGAAGTGTCAAATGTACCATTCATATGGGGTGCACTTATCATTAGCTGATAAATTCACAACCGACAGACATGTTGTTTCACATGAGATAACCTAAAACCTGAGGTCATTTCTACTGCTTGTTTTACAGAAGGTCAAAGGTGCCAAAAACCTTTACTGGTGCTAGAGCACACAGGCTGTAAAAATGATTGACATGGCGCATTCAGCCAGGTCTAAAATCACTGAGAAACATTGGTAGAAACAGCAACTTTACCCCACCTCCTCATGAAATTAATAGGGCTAAAGACAAGTGAAGTAGAGAGTAGTCTAGTGAGGCACTAGGGACAATATTGTTGTGTTCCAGCTATGAATTTATATTTCTATAACACACACATGCTGGTAGTGTACACCACTGCCCCAATAAAGCTGTGTGACATACTACCCCATCTTGGGCCTGTGTGGTAGTGCACATGTGCTCTTGTTGTTTCTTTTTTGGCTCCCCCTGTCTGCACCCACTCTCCTCCTCTCTCACACACCTGCAGTAGATCTAGGACTCTTTAGGATACTCATATATATCACTTTGTTGCCCTGTCTCTTTGCACACTCTCTGTGTTTTGTTCCACGGTGTTTATTGGTTTCCCTGGTTGTGACCCTTGCTGAACCTCCTGGTTTTGGCTGATATGGATTTGTTTCTGATGTTGTCTACCTGTGATTTCACCCCTGCCAGTCTGGATTGATTATTGGACTACCCCTAATAAAGCCACTCTGTGCATGTACACTGTTTCAGTCTCAGCGTTACGAGCTGAATGTTTTTGTAAAGCTTTGTTTTTAAGCAGCTGTGACTCACAAGCGAAAAATGTTGCAAGAGCATATATTGTACATGGGTTTGGTGGCATGTTGCTCATAGTGAACAGCAGCATAATAGTCACAATTTTACTTTCTACTTTAAAGTAGTTCCACACTGCAGACATTCAGACAGGTTTATTATGTTCTAAAAAAAGCACTTCACTGCTGCAGTTTGTGCATGTCTGTTTACGTCACATTTGTAACAGTCACATAAATATTGCGTGAAAAGAAAAAACAATAGTAAGCCAAAGGATTGGAGGTGCATTGGGCTTTTTTAACACCTGGTCCATTATAATATGCATGCACTGCCCAATTCTGATCCAGTGCATCAGATAAGGACATCACTACTGATAAATATTATTATTAATACAAAAGTATTAATAAAAATATAACAATCATTTAAATAGAAATATAGAACTCAACCAGTCAATTCAGTGAACCCAATGCAGGTCTATTTCCATGTATCACAGACTGGCTACTGGACACATGCCAGATTTACCACACAGCATCTGTTGGTGGAGGATAACTCACTGCTGTCAAGACCACTTTATCAATAGAGGGCCATTTGCATCACTATGTTGCCACTTTGCTGAGTGCCTGTTCTCCTCTTAGCGATAATGCGAACATCAGATTTGGTTACCATTGTCGCTGGCTGATGCGAGTGTGCCTGCATAGGAGACACACTTTGCTCAGTGCCAGGAACCAATTAGGGAGCGAGAAAAGCAAGCTCCAGCTGACTGCTCGCTAAACCTTCAAGCTTGATGAAATGACAAAATAGGACCTACTCTACAGCCTCCAGTCTTACCAGCAGCTCCTACCAGCAGAATCTGCTGACTTCAAGTTAAGTCATGAACAAGGCCGAATAAATGCTCTGCAATAGTTTCTCAGCTGAAACCTTGCCGAGGTCTGAGAATGATATACAGAGGAGAATCCAGCATTATGCAGGAAACAGTTCTATTGGACTTTAAAATAATTAGTCTTGGGGGAAATGAATGGAGTATAGAAGGGTTCAAATTTGTCCATCTGAGCCTGGGAAATCCATGCTTCCATTCCCTTAATGCAATTTCCTTTTCTTTCAGAAGACCATGGCATAAAACATCCCAAATACCATCAAGCTTTAGAACCAGCAACAGAAGGTTTGCTCCACAAAAAGCCTAGTGGCACCTGAGAGACATGAGTTTCTTGTGGATGCGGTGGTGTAGTGATTCTCAACCTGGTGGTCAGGAGAGTAAACATCTGTAGTTATAGAGTGTATCTTTGGAGTGATTCCACAGATGAGCCACATTTCCCTTGAGAACCCTTTAATAAATAAGTTCTATAAAGTACAACAAAGTACAGTTTTCGTAAATAAGCTGTGCGAGTGTGAATAACCTTTCAAAATGTAAAGAATCATAACACAATACAAAGCTTCTGTATCAATTAAGGTTTTTCCTCAAACTTTAATTCTATATCAAGAGTCATTTAGACACCTTTCTTTTTTGAAATGACTAATGCTGTGTTCAGACGACTGCAGGAAAATTGGACTTGTCTGATGTAGATTTCAAATATAGATGCAGGAGTGATGGAGACAATTGTTGTGTTGTGAGTGACACAACAGATACTCCAATTCAGAATAAGATGCATTGGTAAAAATCTATTTGGAGTGGCATAGGCTGTCCAGACTATCAAAAATCAATCTGGACATGGATATGCCAAAAAACATGCACATTTACTTGTATGAATGCACATTGTAACTACATATGTTTACATCTATGCTAAAAGTAGTTCTTAAAATTATGTAAAAAGTATGTAGGTTTATACATGTTATGTCAACATCTATTCCATCACCTCCCAAAATCTCCTGACTACCATGTTGAGAAGTACTACCGCATCCTCAAGAAACTCATGTCTCTCAAGTGCCACAAGACTTTTCTGAGGAGCAAACCTTTGTTGTTTGCTGTTGGTAAGCTTGGTGTGCTAGAACTACAGAATTACTTGAGGGTGTTTCTAAGACGCAACGCCTTCTAAAACCATTTGCAAATTGGATTTCATGTGGCTTTTTGCTGTCCAGACTATCAAAAATCAAACTGGATACAGTCCAGGTGTGCCAAAAATCAGATTTGGACTGGCAGTCTGAGCAAGAAATAGAGGAATAAATAAAGGAGGTTACTTGTGTCTTCTTTATAACCATGGTCACTGTCATGTTCATTAAGTAATAAATCAGCAATATAATGTCTTAGCGTATTGTTGGCTAATTGTAAACAAGTCTAACCCAAAAGTGTACAGAAGTACCATGTATATTCACAGGTTTACAATGACAATGCATGCATAATTTGATCAATCTGTTGTTGTCTTTTTGGACTGGCTTTATAGGTTATTTAATTTGGCCATTGTCACATCAGCTGTTCATTACTGTTTGCTGTTCACTAGTGCCCCTCAGTTTATCAGGCACAGTGTGAACTTTCTGAAACTGGAAGGCAGTTATAGAATGAATTAAACTGTGGAGTCTTCTAAGAATTAGAATGGAGGAGCACTTCTGACTTTTCAAGGACACATTAATCATTCTAGTGAGATATCATGTGCACAGCAGTAGGCTTCCCAGATGTTGTGTTTGACAGAGGCGTTAATGATGTGCTGCACATAACCACCCAAAAATCTCGCTTTTAATAAGTATGTGTCAAGACAGTTGCTCATAGGTGCCCAAGACCCTACGCCATTACCCTTCATGTTTTAAAGCATCCAGCCACTGGAGGCCATTTTAACCAATTTCAGTCAAACATGTATGGTTCTTATGGTATCATTTACAAAAGGGTGTACATTAATTTACATATAAACCCAGTGAGGTCTAAATCATCTCCTTTTACAGTTCCTCGATTAATATTTGTTATCAGCTGCAACATACACACAGTATGTGCCTAAGAATATCCAGACAGCACTTCTAATTAGTGAATGCAGCAACTTTAAGGTGCACCTATCGCTGACACAGGCGTTCAATTACGCATATACAACCTATGTAATCTCCTTAGAACAGCATATTACCCTAAGGGTAAGCATTGGCTAGAGGGCTAGAAAGCCCCCAGGACTGTGCTGTGGAGCAGTGAAACTGCATTCTCTGGAGTGACAGAGTTTCATCCAATACCTTGGGTTAGGGTGACTTTTATGTTTCTGAACTAATCATCCACCTCAGCAGCTGACCTCTCTAATGTTCTTGTAGCTGAATGCATTCAACTCCTCACAGCAATATTCCAACATTTAGTCTAAAGCTTTCCCAGAAGAGTAGCACCAAATAAGCAGGTGTCTACAGACCCTTGTGCATATAGTTTATCAGTACTTTTAAGTTTGTGAGAATTGTATGAGATTGTTTTGATTGTATGTGTGAACAAAACTGCCCTTAACATATTGAGTTAGCGTAGCACAGTGGGTTACATCACTTCTTTAATGTGGTATACTGGGGTTCAATTGCCAAAAAGATTCCTTGGGCATGACAAGGATCTGGTACCACTATGGAACAGCAAAGGCTAAGATACATCTCTGTACTTTTCAGTCTTTTCAAATGGGTGTATTAGGCCTTATATAAAAGGAGCTTTCTCACTGGTAGGTGAACTAATGCAAGTTGTTTACCTGGCACTGCTCCATTATTGCTAAAAAGTTTGGGAACTTGAAATTAGGACATATTTGTTGTAAAGAAACTTCTACACTTGAATGCTGTACAGCCTCTTAATTAAACACTGAGAGCAGAACAGTGCACTTAGGTCTGGTTACATAATGCAAATGGTAGATGTGAAATGCAACCATTAATAGCTAACCCAGCAGAGGTGTCAGAGTTTGTGTACTGTATAGACGGTGACTGGGTACTTGGGTGATTTATACACAGTGTATGTACTGAGTACTAACTCAAATCCATTCTCAAATTTTAGACCTTCACATCTTCCCTTCTTCATTTGTGATATTTTAAGGACCTTGAACTACACTAGGGACACCTCCATTTCCTCATTTCTTTTGATTTTCCCTTTTTAGATTTGTAGAGTTAGGCAGGAGTCTCAGGTAGGAAGATAAGGCTCCCAGTCTTGCAGAGATACCGAGTGAAATTTTCATTTCAACCAGGGAGCGCCTTTGAACCATTTAAGACTCAAAAGAATCTTTGAAAACCTGTCATGGTCCCCCAGCCTTCACCTTGAGAAGAAAAAAAATCTCACAATTGTTACTTCAAGCACACGATGTATGAGGGTATACAGCCTGAGTGTTGAAAAGTGTGCTCTGGCTTATAGACATTGTAGGCACTTTATTGTACATGGTTAAGGTATGAATCAACACCTTTTTATTCATAAATCAAGATTCTGCAGTTTATGTTTATGCACAATTCAATGCCAAACTCAAAAATAAAATTTTAACTTAATCAAAACATAAACTAGCTATTTAATTTCAACTTCATTCATTAACACTCATAGGGTGTATAACCTACTATGCTTGCACATTATGTTGATATATTCAGTCGACAGAATGAAGTGGTGGTGATGGCATTGTCATTGGAAACTTCTTACACAATCTAACAATTCATTTAAGCATTTTCAACAGCCTTCTTTCTAGTTCGTTACCTGAGGTAGGGAAGGATAAACGTGTAAAAATATTGTGTTTTTGGAAAACTGAAGCATGCAAATCTTTTCTAGTAGACCCCTAAAATAACATTATAAACACTGAAAATGAGCATAATAGGTCCTTTTAACTTTAAATCCTCACTTTAGAATAGAGCGTGTAGACTTGGGTTGGGTACAATGTTACCATGTATAACACACAAATAAATGAGCTCTGTAAAATGTTCTCTTATTCACTGTGGCTAAAGCCCAATAAAGTAGTAATGGGCAGCCAAATAATCAGCTGTTGGCTTGATAAGTTCATTACCAGCTGTTTGGGCTTGATAAGGCTTAATTGGGGCTAAATAATGAGCATCTTAAACGTTGAGCAAAGAACTGACGTATAATACATAAATAAAGTACTTAATTCACTCTAGTTATCGCAGGAAGTAGTAAGATGTAACCAGTTAATTAGCAGATACTGGCTAGATAAGGCTTATTAAGAGTATAACAAATGCATTTTAATCTCCTTTTACACTGAAATGTTAACAAAAGTTAAATATGATTTTGCCATTTGATCTTAATTTAAAATGCTGGAGAGACGTGTTCTACTAGCATAACATCAGTTTCCATTACACTTGTACCCAGTGACTTTTAATAAGTTAAGTTGTTCATTTATTATTTATGTAATCCATGAGAAGACACTGGTATTCCCATGCTAGAGCTAACTGAGCTTTTAAAAAGGATGTAATGTGGTATCTTACATTAACACTATTCACAAGTCTGTTCTTTATTAATATGTTTCTGGACACATCAGTGATGTTCTTGGAAGCATAATGCCATGTAATTAAACTAATAGCAGTAATAATATCAGTGACAGTCATTTTAAGACCAGCTGCAGGACTGATAAGTGATAGGGAGTGAGCTGATGCTTAATGTTCGTCAAATTAAAGTCAAGAGCCAAGTTAAAGCAATGAAAAATCATACCCACCCCCAGGGGTGGGATGTAACAACAGAAGTATTTGGAATACCCAGAAAAATGTGAAAAAATATATACCATCTTTTATCATTAATGCTTCTTTATAATAGCTGGTATAAATGATTAATACTTGTCATTCAAATGCTCAGGCAATAAAAAGACAAAACATCATTATCTATGGAGGCCATAGGATTGTAAAAAGCCTGTTCTGAATGAAATATTTTTATGGCCTATGATTTTATGGTGCCTCTTCACGATCTGCCCACATGCATGAATTTCTGCATGTGTGCGCATTTGCACTTATGTATGGAGTCTGCCACAGCTGAAAAGTAGTGGGCTAGGTTCACAAGAATGGCAGAAAAAAGTTACGCAAGTACTTACAACAGGTTGCACTGCCAAAGAACACAAGAAAAGAAAGAGAGAAGCAGAAAAGGCTTTAAACAAAAAGAAGTTGGATTAAGCAAAAGGTCAACTCAGAGTGAAACAGGCAGCAGCAGCAATATGGTCTGGACTGTAGAAGAGGGACTTGAGCCATAAGGCAAAACTCTCTGTTTACCGGCTGACCTACATCCCCTCCTTCATCTATGGTCATGAGCTTTGGGTAATGACTGAAAGAATGAGATCACGGATAGAAGTGGCAGAAATGAGGTGGCTTTGCAGGGTGGCGCAAAACAGGAAAGACAGAAGCAGAAAAGTCAAACCAGCGTGAATATCGTCTAGAGGAAAGAAATAATCTAAATGAGAAAGCCATTAGGCCATTTTCCTTTGTTACTGAAATTTGCCTCTGAGAAATAACTCAGAAATAAAGGTTTTCTCACTTTGATCAAAAAGTTGGCAGACATAACACGCATATGTCTGACTTGTCTCTCCCCAGTCTTAGCTGAATAAGATTTCTGCCAGAAATACTCTAAAGGCATGAGTGATGGAAATAAAGAGTCTTTGGCATAGGCCCTGTTGTAGGCCCAGGTCAGACCTTTACAGATCTTGCTGGATATGAATGACAGGGGCACAGCCTACTCCCTGGACAACAGGACTGGGACCAAAGTGGTGGTGGAGGAGAGGAATCAGGAGAACGTTAAAACGTCAGCACCTGACAGCAGCAGATCAAGTAATGAATGAAACAGTAATGTTGCACTGGAGTCTTCCTGGGCGAGCTTGCACTAAAGCTTCTATTTCAATAAGAAAAGCGTAAGATACCATCATTTTCTTATAGAGCTACTATTCCAGATCACAGAACTCTCTCAGCAATCTATCAGTGTAGAAGGAGAGCTCATACTGTTATCGTTCATCACCTGAACTTCTCACAATGAAATGCTGATGTTAATCTCCTCTTTCCTACTAAGGGGTGTAGGGGAAAGAATCCAGTAATAATGACCATTCATTAATACAATACTGAGATCTGCTTTATTTCTTCAAGACGATTTTAGAAAAGACATTTGTCTTCTGGGCGGTGTGGCTTTCCAGCAATGGCGAATGTTGAATGGGAGCTGAAAGGCCTGCAAAGTGAATTCAAGGTATTTTTCTGCTGGACAGGTAATTATTGACAATAATAAGTGCTGTTTGGAAGTTTGTGAATCCTTTATCACTTTGTGAATTCCTACATAAATGTGACCTAAAATATGATCAGAATTTCATTTAACTCATAACAATAGATTAGTATAGAACCCAATAAACCAAATAATGCAACCAATTATATAATTTGTCATCCATTTTTTGAACAAATTATTCCAATGTTAAATGTCTTTATTGGCAAAAGTATGTGAACCTCTCGAATGATCAGTTGCGTATAGATGATAATTAGGATCAGGAGGTTCACTCAGTTTAAGTACAGGTGGGGGTGTTACTGACCTTGTTTAAAAGTTTCTGGTAAAAATAGTCTGGATGAGGGTTCAACACTATTTCTGATGAGTTTGGACTTCATCTATCCACTTTCAGGCAGAGGCTTAGAATATTCTGGGAGACCACAAAAAACCTGAGGGTCACTTTGAAATCCCATTTGGCTGCCCATCCCAATTTTGAAACATGGTGGTGGGATTATCATGTATTGGGGCTGCTTTACTGCTGTTGGACAAGCACAACTTGGAATTATGAATTCTCAATTGTATCAATTGTTTCCTGAAGAAAGACCACAATCCTAAAACACCTATTAGTCTACTAAGAAGTGTTAAAGCAGAAGAAGTGTTACGTTTGGAAATAGTCAAAGTCCAGACCTTAATTCAATAGATATATTGAGGCAGAACCTGATGTGGCATCTCCAAACTGACATGACTTTTATAAGGACTTATGTTGCAAAGCCTGAATACAGCTAGTTTTTCCCAGAGTAAAGTGTTTTTATGTTTAGTTTCTAGCAAGGGGATTCTGTATTTTTAGCCTAGATAGGTAACAATTTTGGGAGTGACATCAGTTCTTTTGGTTTGCCATGTTTTTGGGCAAGTTTAGAAACAAAGCCAAGCATGGATCAGACCCATAACTCAATGAAACTTGATGAAATGGCTCACGCTGCACTTTTTATATTCTATATTGGTTTTGAATGGAATGTTTTGCAAATGAGGTGATGTAACTAGCTAGCTTATTTGTGTTTATTTGTAGTTTTGAGCTTATGTTCCATGTTTCTGCTGGCAGGGTCCATACGGCCAAGGACCTCCCCACCATCCCTCACTGCCTATAAGGCACTCCGTTAGCCCCCATGCTGGACCTTGCAGCAGCAGGCAGCAGCAGTAATGCTGTTGGTGTCCTGGATCGTTGTGGGGAAGAGGGAGTTTAGCCATAAGGCTAGGTAGGTACTAGGCGACCTACATTCCCACCTTCACCTATTGTCATGAGCTTTGGGTGATGACCGACAGAATGAGCGGTGGATACAAGTGGATACAAGTGGCAGAAATGAACTTTCTTTACAGGATGTTGAGCCGCACTCTCTATGACAGGGTGAGGAGCTCAGTAGAAATAGAGCTGCTACTCCTCCCCATGCCAGATGAGGTGGTTCGGACATTTGATCCGGATGCCCCCTGGCTGCCTCCTGTTGGAGATTTACTGGGCTCAGCCAACTGGAAGGAGACCCAGAGGTCATTCCAGGACTGCTGGAGGGACTATATCTCCAAGTTGGCCTGGAAACAGCTTGGGATCCACCAGAATGCCATGTAATAACATACTCTAAATAAGAACTCAAGAACAAACATGCAATTTCCTGCTAAAGTCTGAGTAGACTGATGAATCAGTATAATGATCAGTTTTTAATCTCAACATTACTGAGCTCTGTTTATCTGTTTTTGATAAATCTTTGTGATAAGCCAGTTATTTACCTCTTTGAAGGATGATTGAACTGAACAGGTTACTTAGTATAGACAAGTTTTTCTGTGTTGTACTGGACTTATTCAGGCAGTTCATGACAGGATACATGCACTCCATTAACTGAAAATCTCACTACAGTTAAATTGAGAGCTGCTCACTTCACAGTTAAATTGCAAAACTGTGTCATTGGGACATGACAAATAGCTTGCTTATTACTAAGGTGGCAGCGGGATTATGGGAGCAGCAGTGAACTGAAGCAGATGATGAGAGCCAAAATTATCTTGGGAATTTTTAACTTATTTGAAATACTTGATTAAACATTAACAGAAGAATTTCAAAAAGAAAATTGCCAACCAACAAATGCAAGGTACAAATTTCTCTTAACCCTTTAACGTCTTGCTGAACTTTTTGCAAGAGCACATTTTGAGTCATATTTTAATAAAGAAGGTGTTAACCATCAACATCATGCCATCTCTACCAATCGGCAGAGATATGTTAGGCTAAGAAAATCCACTAGAGATAGAAGTCTTTCAATAGGTATGCCTCTACTGATCTTAGATACAGAGGGAATCTCTGATCTTAGAGCCAGGGAACAAAGAAATCTCCCCATGCATGTGATTTGCTTTTTGTGGTATTTTCACAAAAAAACCTCTCATATTCAAGGTAAGCATATTTTGTCAGCATATTATATGATGAACATAATTATAAAACTTTAAACAACAAAAAAAGTCTAATAATGGTCAAATCATTTTTGAAAAAAACATACGTTACTAAACGGTATATATTTTTTTACACTAAATATGCTAAGCTAAAGCTATTCACATTGATTATGGGCTTTATTACTATTCCCCCAAACAAACAAACAAAAAATCTGTTTCTTTTTTCTTGGTGATGACATTACAGGGTAAAGTCTTGTCAAAATGTGTCCTACATGTATTCTGAATGTGCTGCTTTTTTATTGGAGCATGTTACTGGACACATTTAGGACAGCGTACTCAGTACTTTTTCAGTGTATTCTGCTCACATAACTGCCCACTCCTACTCCCTTGGAACCTGGTTTAATTGTTTCTTGTTATTATTTTTAGGAATTATCCGATTAAGAGGATGCTGGCATAAATCCAGGCCTAGTTTACATGGGAGTTAGAAGGTCAAGCAAATATGAATGTATGCACACATAAACATGTTATTTTTATACAGGATGGGATAAGTGCAATATGGGATCAACACCAGAGAAGATGTAAATGTTGAGAGAGTGAACCCCAACCTCTGAGCCTGAAACTGGGACACAGCCCCTTCAACACATCCATCTGTGACACTTGGTGCTCTGGGCTCAGGCACTGGCTTCACAACACTGTTGTCTGTTTTGTTGTCTCTGAGGGCCTCTTTCATATGCCAGGACCAAATGGTGTTCTAGAGCAACCTGCCACTTCCCTATCTCATTTTGAAATGCCAGAGGGCTTTTTCTGTTTTCATCTCTCTCTCTCTCTCTCTCTCTCTCTCTCTCTCACTCTTTCTCGCAAATGTTTACATCACACACACACACACACACACACACACACACACACACACACAGCCAACAACATACACAGAAGCTAGTCATTATCATCACACCTCATACTCGGAACTGCAGTGAGAGTGCTCCTTTTGTGTAGACAAAATAACAGGAACAATGCACATCTAGATGCACTGAAAGGCTTTGGTGAGAGTAGGGTATGAATCATACAACACAGCTTTTTTGAGCTCAGTAAAAAAAAATGAAAAAAAAAAGCTCATTGAAAATCTGTCTTCTTGCACCGGGGAACGGCGCTGAGCTGACAGGTCCTCCAAGCTACATCGGACACGATCAGTGTTTTCCTGCTGCAACAAATGCCTGGACAGGTGTTCCGACCGGACGCCTCCAAGCGTTTGGGCCCACTCACACTAGCAAAATGGCATTCATTTCAGTGGAAATTGCTGCAATCCAGGCTTTCTTGTTGCAGACTTCAGAAAGGGAAGACATTCTATGTGCAAAACTTCACTTTAAGTTCAACATGAAAATTTGCACCATCACTGCTTTGGCTGTGTTGACCTCAGGAAGGGGTAATTGCTGTGTGTAGCTGCAGTGAAAATTCAAAATAGAGGAAATGCTAATTTAAGGCCCCTGTCAACATGGTTTAAAATATAGAAGAGAAAGAGTGGCTATATTGTTAGCCTCAAGCTAAGACAGGCTGTGTTTTAGCTTTGCTGTTTCTGCTGTTTTTGGAACTTTGGAATAAAAGTTTCGGTCATGGATTAGGCTTGCGACTCAGTGGAACACTGTGTATTCTTGGCTGACAGCAATCTGCCAAGGCAGAATGTTTACAGTGACCGACGGCTTTGTGTCTGACCTCCACAGATTCAGTAGCACTTCTCTGTGTGAGCAGATCCTCCTTCATTGCCAGCTTGAGTTGATCATTAGTGAGGCGGCGTACCCAATGCTGGTACTGCATGCATCTTAATTGAAATTGCTGTGAACAGCTATTTCTAGTATGATCAGTCTTTGCAGAGGAAGCAAGGAGATGAAGCTAAAGGGTGCCACACAAAGGTGGTCTCCAAATCGCTTGATTCTTACTAATGACTGGTATCAACCAGCTAGTACAGCTAAGGCCACACTGTCATTCAAAGAAAAAAAACAATCAAAATAAGGTTTCATTTTTGGCATTCACTTTTTACTTGATGTAATTGACTAAAAACTGATAATCTTGGAACAGTTGTAAGAGAAATCTGAATTAGCTAAGATGAGGCTAATGTACATCTAGCCCAAGCTGTACATTCATACAGCACATCTGTGATTCCGTGTCAAATGTGGAATGGCGTTACATGCAGTGAAGCATCCCCTAGATTTGTGTAAAAAAATGTAGCGAATAAAGCCAATGATGCATAGCTCCACCCACCCATAGCCTTACCAAAGACTATCATAGAGTGACCAGCAGTGGATCATCTTGAGTGATGAGTCCCACTTTTGTCTTGGTGTAAACAACCAGTGTATCTGTGTGTGGAGGCACCATGGTCAGAGCCAAAATGAACGGTTTGTTGTCACGTGTCACATGTTCAGAAGGCCTGGTGCCGCTCCACCTCCACCCCTACCGCAATATCTGCCGGAACTGTGTGGGATTATTCAATCTGCATGGGATGGTTTATTGCAGGAGATCATTAGAAACCTTTACAACTCTATGCCGAGGTGTCTGTCATGAGAGACGCTACTTCTGCATGTGTAGCTCAATAAATATAGCCAATATCTGTTTAAATTCCTTCCGAATAGCATTGCAAAACACATATCCTTCTGGGTACAACTATTTTTTGATGATAAGTGTATTTATGTATGTATTTATTTATATATGTTTTATTTATTTATTTATCTACAAAAAAAATTCAGCTGGTTCTTCTAATTTCAGTTGTCTGTCTGTGTCAGCATGACAGTGGTTCATGTGATTAGGGAGAGTGGAGGTTTCTTCCAAATGTGTGTGGTGGTGGTGGGGGATTGCCAAATGACACCTCACCAATTACAATGGTCATCACATAATACCCAAAAATAGCAAATTCTCTGTATTAGGATAGTAGTGAGGCATAGTATCCTTTTTATTAATTCATAAAGATATTACAGTCTTTTTGGAAAAGAGATTCTTAAATGTGATGGCATTGAGTTAATTGGGTGGAGAGTTTGGCACATTCTCCTCACACAGTCAGAAGAAAAGTGACTAACCAATAAGAAAGTGCTTTTTATTATTCATTAGGCCAACATCATTCTCTCCAAGCTGCATGAGAAAGAGGCTGAAATGATGGGATAATACGATATATGACACTAATTGCATCTCCAAAGACCACTTCTCTGCTCTGAAAGAAAAACACCCCAAATCTCCTTAGAAGTTCAAGCGATAGAGAAAGCAACTCCAGCTGAACTATTTCAACTGCTTTGCAAAATTAATAAAAAACGATGAGTTCTTGATCTTGGTATGATCGATCCACAGATATAGAGTAGTGTTTCAGGGACACTGCAGCAATCTCAGGAGCTGGAAGATAAGGACAAAACAATGACAAATGCTTTCTCTCATAGACCTGTGTTTTCTCTAAACAGGGATTATATATTGTTCCCTTCAAGTGTAAACTAGTAGATTTATGCCCAAACTCCAGAAATGTTTTTTAAACCTCCTTTGACCTTTAGTAGGCACAAGACCACAGTTTTAAATATATTTACAGACCAATAAATAAAGTTAAGACCAGTGTGCTTTCCAGTATATATCAATGTTGACCTTTTCCAGTCTGATTTTATGGACATAAAATGTTTTCCAGGTAAAGTCCTATCAGCCTTAAATGACCTGAAAATATAAATGGGAAGCAGGACAAGTCTGGCAGCTGATGTAATGCTGTGAAATGTTGTTATTTAATTAGTAATAAAGTAATAAAGAGTTATTTCTGTTATAAAAAGCTTTTGGTCTTGTGCAACCAAATAATGTTTTATGTTACATGAGCATGTTTTGAGCACTCCAAGGGACACAACTAAACTAGATAGTAACTAGGTAACTGGAAAATAACTACGAACTAGACACTATAACTTATTTTAAGACATTTTAAGCTTTAGTCAATATTTCATGCTTGCTGGGAACTTAATAAGTAACACCTGTGTTCTTCCAACAAAACAGTGTTCCCAAGGGTGTCACTGACCCTCAAACACTAACATTGACACAAACAACTGCCCAAACACACCTTGCAAATTTCTTCAACATGTGCATTTAAATTGGCTGAAGATGTTTCTTAGATTAGATATAAAACAAAATACACCTGCATTAGGATGTGGAATGTCAAGAAAAAACTGAGAATAAAAAATGATTCAAAAATGCAGAACAAATGGGAATCCAACCATGAAAGCCCTGGGAGACCATCAAAACTGTTCCCACTAGATAAACAGTGCTTAAAGCTGAGAAGGATTTATTAACAGATGAGTCTAAAAAATGTAATTGGCATTACTTAGATTGTGAGCAGCATAAAAAGCAATCAGCTTCTAAGTCTGATCTTTGGAGTTGTATGTGTCTGTGTCTGTGTGTGTGTCTGTCCATTATACTGATACTCAGAATGAAGTGCTTGTATATATTTGGGGCATGATGACATGCATCAGACACTGGCAAGACACCAGCCTAAGAACAGCTATTTTAATTACAGACGGTGGTAGGGTTACCTCATGCTACAGAAATGGATCTAGAGGACATATACTATAACTAGACACATGCAGACTACATCAGATTAATTATGAATAGACATATATAATACATGGACGAACGTGGCATAAAGACTATGTGTTCCAAACACATGAAGACTCAGATTAGTATTATTATTAATTATTAGTATTAGTATTATTATTATAACTCTTCCGACCGAGAATTAGCCCCTTTTTCAGACTGTAGTTTCAGCTAAAAGAGTCTTAGACTGTCTATATATCCACCATCAAGCTACTGGCGGTGTAGAGAATTTTGGCAGAGAGTGAAAAGTCTAAAAATACGATCTTAACACCACCTCCTACCACCATCGCCTCGGCTCCTGTTTGAGTGACCACCTACAGCTCCTCTTCTCTCTCAGCCATTCCTTTTAACTTTGCCCACCTCCTCCTCTCCATTATCTCCGGCTGAATGGCCCTGTCTACAGGGAGAAGGTGTAGTTTCACTTTTGAAACGTCTGTCCAACACCTTATCTTCACAACACATTGCCATCACTCACCCTCCTTCACCTTTTGTGTTGTTTTTCTCCCCATTTGCAGAAAGCTGAGAGAATGCAGATAAGACCCAATGTGTAGGTGGATGACAAATTAGCACTATTGTTACGTGGTTTAATTCTGAAATGATGACTTTGTTTGACTCAGCTTCTAAGCAGTTAAACGTTGACCTGCTTCAAAACCACATTAGTCAGAGAGGCCCAGGAGGCACCGGCAGCACGCTCAGCTCATTTGGTGCCCTGCGTTTGCTGTGTAATTACAAAACCACAATGGCCAAATGGAGATCGATGACTGACTGAGAGGCAGGCTAGCAAAAAAAAAAAGTCGCTGATGGAGGGGAAAAAAGCACACACTCAGCTGCGCACTTGAAATACCATGGTACACAACATGAAATGTCACAACAAGGCGCCGTTGTCGAAAATCAGAATTACCTGGCGGCAAAAGCCAAGGCACATACATAGCTAGTCACACAAAATGTCTACCATAGAAAATCAATAGGCCTACACTCTATCTTGGCATTAAGAGAATGAACTCATTCCGTAGTCTGTAAAGATATACCACAGCAGCATATTTCTGCGTAATGTTGCTTTTGTGGCATACTGTTCTTTAATTCTTATTTTTTATTGAATCAGATCCGTAACCAGGCATGACCCTTCAGAACTCAAACCAGCAGATGCAAGGACAGGCTTGAATGCCTCTAATTTGTCCAGACATGGACTAGAAATGGCGCCATCACACTCAGGAGGGCACCAGTGTAACAAGTCACTCATGTTACAGACAGCACCACCGAGACAATGCCCAGCCTCTTCAAGTGACAAGACGCTTGAGAGTGAAATCAATGAGAGAAGGACTTAAAACGCCACACATCAGCGGCACAGATCAATGCCTGGGAATGAGGGAAGAAAAGTTAGCAAGCAGTCAAGCAGGGCCGAAATATTGAGTTCTCCCCCTTGTTGCGGTTCTTTACCCACTGCAGTTAAGACTCAGCTCGTCATATTAGCAAGGGTGTAGGTTTAACAAACGTTATCTATCACAATTCGAATTAAGTTTCCCATTCTCCTGTGGACAGAAGCTTACAAGATTATATAACTAATGTCTTACAAGTGCAAACTTGTAGACAAGCTCTCTCAGTAATGAGGAATCTTTTAAACTGACGTGGGGCTGATGTGGTAACCTTAAACTTCAAAAAACTTTTTTTGTTTTTTAATCAGAAACTAGCCTAACTGGCAATCAATAAACACATTTTGATGTCAAAATTGGTCACTGTCCAAAAAAAGTATAGGAACTTTACAGGAGAGGGAAAAAACTTCATTTACATTTTTTTACAGTTGATGTTAAATAGTGTTATTTTAAACTACATGATTTTCCATTGTTTCTATTGGTCATTTCACACAACATAAAAGGCTGCAGCTGCTCTTAAATAACAGCAAAAATGAAAATTGCAAAAATGGAGATACTTGTTTTTTTGAACGACAATTTATTTATTTGAATATAGTGTCCCCACCCATAGAGAGCAAGGCCAATTATGATTTGAATTTGGATAAAATACACCATATAATCTTCTTGTGTTTTGCCATATCATGTGAAAATGCATGTATTAATATTTTGATAGGCTCTTGATAAAGTTTAACGTACTACTTGCATAACAGCCACCAACTACCCATTAAAAAACATGAGGGTTCTGAAAGTCTGTGAAAAGTATTTTGCTGATATCTTGCTAAAAGGGGCTGGGGTGGCAAATGCTGCGGGTTGAGCTGTAAGATGTGGATTTCAGAGGAGTTTTTTGTTGTATTTCAGTATGTTTCAGCCTCAGGCACTCTGCCCACAGAAGTACACAGCCTGATTTAAACTGCAAACTAAAATCACCACTGCTCTCTGAAACTCTACCCTTCATGAAGAATTTAAGCTGGCACTGGTCCATGCACTGTGAAATAGGAATCAAATCGATTGTTTATAAAGCTAAAGCCTGGTAGCAAGCGGTTGCATCTACTCACCAATAAGACTTTCAGAGCAAGGTAGATCTGGTCGCTGAACCTTTCATAATATCCCATTTGAAATAGTTAGTCCTGAATTGTGTTTGAAACTGTAGGCAGCAAGCAAGCAATATCCCTGTGCATTTGTCAACCAGTAAGTTTGCTTTCATTGCACAGGTCGCATTATACAGTCTGCATTCACAAATCATCTAATGGGTTATATGGGTGCAGGGTCAAGCCGATATGGGGCCCCTATGGGTAATCGTGATGAAATCTAAAAAGCGGTCTTGGCAGAGAGAAATTTACTAGTAGCACAGCTGGAAAACTGAAATAATTTGTCACTGACTGTGTACACACACACACACACACACCTAATAATCTGATAACTGCAAAAATCTGATTTTGTCAGTAATTTGTTCAATGTGTTCACATACACTTTTGTAATCAGATAATGGGAAACTCCACTTCTACATCAATCAGGATTTCTGCTTTGCAACCAGCCAAATAAACTTGCAGAAGAACATGTGATCTAAACGTAAAACTCAAAACCCATTATCATGTAGCTGGTTTCAGTGTAGCTACTAAAGTGCTTTGTGATCTCCCAGAATATTCTAAGACTTAGTTTTGGAGTCATATGGTATCAATTCAGTCCAAATTCATCAGAAATAGCCTAATGAGAACTGACAAATAATTTTCTGACCTCCTCAAAAATCTCATATGGCGTGCACTAACAAACAACTTTGATGGTGAAGACTCGGGTTGAATAGTTACACCTAATAGTCCGTGCCCTGCAGCAGTGCTCAGAAAAATGAAAAGTGTGTAGCTAAGCTGTGGAGCCCTGGGAACTTAGCAGCCAAATATTGAGCAATATTTATTGCAGTGTTTAATTTGTTTCTTTCTGCACCTGCTGAAAACAACTGGAGTGGAAAATCGAAGAGGTTATTGCCTTTAAAACTGAGAGGCACTGAACAATTAATTGCACTACAAGCTTGTAAAGGCATATTAATATAAGAACTAATTAGATTCACAATGTATTTTAAAACAGTTTATAAAACTAGGATACACATTCCTACATTGTGATTTTGTGTTTGGGTTTGATTTTTTTTTTTTTTTACTATTTTTGAACATGTGTTTCATTGTTTATTGGAGCTGTTCTGTGTTCCAGAGCAATTTGAAGAAATGATGTTCTTTTCCATTTTTTGCATCTTTATTTTCTACACAATAAAACTTCTGGGCTGTGTCTACATCTGGTCCAAAGAACTTGAAGCTTGATGCCAGTTCACAAAATCACAGCAATAAATTTTGTTGTATACTCCCAAAATAAATGACTGGTTGCCTGTTGCTCTGTCACCTGCTACTGTGAACATATGGTAACTCGGAGTTCACATTAACAGGCAACAGATCACCTTGTGACCAGTCATTTCCTATGGGAGTCGGTTGCTTTGTAGCTGTGATTTAGCAATATTGCACTACTACCTCCCACACTGTTGCAATTGCTTGGGGGTTTGTGTCCAACCAAAGTGACAGTATCCTGCTCTTATACTATAAGATTGCAATCATGCTGGCATGAAAATAGAGCACTAAATGTTGAAAAGTTTGTAGGCCCATGCTCATCCGGCACTTCTGAAACAATTTACGGCCCAAGACTTAAAAAAGTACAATAAGATATTAGTGCCATATATAGAGTAAATACACAGCCTGGCCAAAAAAAGGTCACACACTCTAATATTCCGCTGGACTGCCTTTAGCTTTGATCACTGCACGCATTCGTTGTGGCATCGTTTCCACCAGCACCTGCAATGTCACAACATTTATTTCTGTCCAGAGTTGCATAAATTTTTCCCCAAGATCTTGTATTGATGATGGGAGATTTGGACCACTGCGCAAAGTCTTCTCCAGCACATCCCAAAGTTTCTCAATGGGGTTCAGGTCTGGACTCTGTGGTGGCTAATCCATGTGTGAAAATGATGTCTCATGCTCCCTGAACCACTCTTTCGCAATTTGAGCCTGGTGAATCCTGGCATTATCATCTTGGAATATGCCCGTGCCATCAGGGACGAAAAAATCCACTGATGGAATAACCAGGTCACTCAGTATATTCAGGTAGTCAGCTGACCTTATTCTTTGGGAACATAACGTTGCTGAACCTAGACCTGACCAACTGCAGCAACCCCACATCATAGCATTGCCCCGACAGGCTTGTACAGTAGGTACTAGGCATGATGGGCGGATCACTTCAGCCACCTCTTTTCCTACCCTGATGCGCCCATCACTCTGGAACAGGGTAAATCTGGACTCATCAGACCACATGACCTTCTTCCATTGCTCCAGAGTTCAATCTTTATGCTCCGTTTTTGCCGGTTAGCCTCACTGACGAGTGGTTTTCTTAAGGTTACACAGCTTCCGACCACAGTCCCTCCTCGAAGATGATGTTTCCCCACTGTTCTTCCACTTTTTAATAATGCGTTGGACAGTTCTTAACCTGATTTTAGTAGTTTCAGCAATCTCCTTAGATGTTTTCTCTGCTTGATGCATGCCAATAATTTGACCCTTCTGAAACAGATTATCTTTTCCATGACCACAGGATGTGTCTTTCGACATGGATGTGAAGTCAGTCAACTGGTACACAAGCAAAACCATGGACAAATGCTGGTGCTGGCCATTGAGTGCTGGTTGTGGAGTGGTCCCAAAGTCTTTTGGATGCACAACTGGTTGCAAACTACAGCCATATCTACCAACTCCTCTGCCACATTGAACTTGCAGAAGAACTCCTCTTGCCATTTAGTGAAATAATCCATGACCATGGGCAAGTGTTCCTGTCCTCAGATGTGGGTACAGGGTCTAAGACGTTCACTAGTAACCATTCCACTGCTAACCTTTTCCATAGAGCAAAGAGACTGCAACTGAGCTTGTGATAGCTGTTGTAACCCGTTCTTAGCTATGCATATCTTCGATGGAAGAGCTTCTCATGTGTGCCACCCACAACTTTCAGAAACTATCCATCAACTCCATCCATCATTTCCTTGGTTATCCTAAGTGCATTTCCACTGATGTAATTGTATGTGGATATAGAAGACGTATTCCATTTACATTTATGCTGAATGCAGCATGATCTGTCTCTGATCGCCTCCGACGTGATTTGAGTGATTTACCCATAATCCAATCTGATTTTACAATCAAGCTTTCTCTAATTTCTGTACACGGTCATGCATTGAAAACATCTGTAGCGTAGTTGGCATACCAAAGCTAGTTTACATTAAACCATATCGAATTTATATTGTGTTTCATACAAAAGTCTGCTTTAAAGGCGTTGATTGAAATGAATCATCCAACGAAGCTGAACAACAATCCCTACAGTGAAAAAACGTGAAATGCAGAGCACACAACGTTGCTTTTTCATGGCATCAGGCAGAATACCTGCCAAAATGAAAAGCAAAACCTTTGTTACATTGTTTTCATGTTGCTTGATGGCTTTACTGAAAAAGAGTACATGCAGTTTTGCATTTAAAATAAGAAATGTTGAATTTGTGTCAGAATTGAACACAATCAGCTTTGAAATATAATGAAGGCACAGTTATTGTGTTCCACCTTTCAGTACTTCAAGCAACGTTAAATCAATATAATGGATCTTTTACTTTTCGTTTGGTCATTTCTTGGCGTTTAAATGCGATCTTGTGTGTGCTTTGCATTTCAATGAGGCAAATGTGTTTGAAGTACAAAAAAAGAGGTCAAGCATTGTGAAAACACTGTAGCAGAGGTTTTGCTTTCTGGCATGTATTTTGCATGTCACTATTAAAAACTAATGTCATGTACATTGTATTTCACTGTTGTCATTATCACGACTGTATTTCAGTGAGACAAATCCTATTAAAGTGCTACACAGTGGAAAGCAATATAGTCATGCCTGCAGTATATTTCAAGGCGGATTGTATTCAGTTCTGACACACATTCTGCATTTAAATCCTAATGTAAATCCTCATGTGTTGTTTTTCAGTAAAGGGTGTGAAAAAAAGTTGTACATTTCATTTTGGCACATATTCTGCATGTCAGTATGGAAATATTATGATATGTGAGCACTGCCTTTCACGTTTGTCCACTGTAGAGATTGCATTTCAATTTGTCACAAATTCCTCTAACATAGTAATGTGGCAAAAAAAAGTATGTGTTAGCCCGAAGGCACTATCAGTTACAGTTTGCTAGACCGCCAACATTCTGCAGAGGCAGCAGTTTAAAAAAAGGCCCCATGTCGAAGTCCACTCTCGCCTGGTTAATATTATGTTCCGGTTTTATTTTTGCTGATATGAGGCCGTTAAATGTGGTGAGAGCTGTTTAGTGATTACCCATAGTTGCAGCTTGCTTGTTTTCCCTCAGACGGCTATTTTAGTCTTGGATAATGATGGCTGCTCCAACCACCACCACCACCAGGCATCAATAAACTGTTGTATGTCTAGAGGACAGAAGGAGAAACACAGCAGAAAAAAAAACAGAAAGAGAGAGAGAGATGTCAACAATCCTGCCCAGAGGAACACAGGGCCTATGAATCACTGCCTGCTGATGTCCACTGATTACATCCTTAGCCTCCTTTAATGTGATGCGGCAGCTAAGGTAATTGTTCTCTGCTGGCCGAGAATAACGGCTGCTAATGCGTCTCTCTGGGTCGAACCTCTGTGTCTATTGCCTATTGCTTTAATGCGGGCAAGTTAATTCACCTTGGTGAGGTCATACTGAAGGTCATGATAAAAGCTCAGGCCCCTATTTAGAAGCAGAGAGTTAATTAGTCTTTCTTACTCAGTGCTCCTCATGGCTTCTGAAATTCTGCTGAAATGAACGAGCATACAGAAAAGTGTTTGTGTTAGTGAGGTCAGTTACACATACTGAATTTACAGTTTATTAAGTACATCTACAGTACTGTGCAAAAGTTACGGACCACATTTTCATTTATCTAACTCCCATTAAAAGAGCTCGTTTTTCAGCATTATGAAAACAAAGCAGAAACAAACAGGAAGACTAAACAACTCTCTGTCATTTTGACAGTATTTAGTGTGTCCACTCTTTGCCTTCCATTCTTTTTGTGAGACCTGCTTTTCCAAAGGGTGGTATCTAAATGTTGCACAGTGCTGAACTCCCTCTAACACATCCATCACTAAAAAGGGACCACCACTGATCACATATCAGATGGTGCTTAGATGGTGTGTGTGATGCTGGTAAAATGGACAGCACTATAGCTGGGCTATTTTGCCACACCTCCATTTCCTGCATCTCAGGAAATAATCCCAAACACATCTCAGATGTGAGGATGTTCTACTGCACGTATTCTTTTTTGTGTTTCCTTTTCTCAGTAATGACTTCTTGACAGCTATACATTCTTTCACTGCACTGAGTTGTCTGCTCACTGTGGAAGGATGAACAGAGACACACAGTTTCTATTTGTTTTCTGAGTGTAACAACAAAATAAAACATATTTAAATATTTAAATATATAAAATATATATAAAATATATATATAATATAAAATATTTAAATATAAAATGTGCCATAACTTTTGTTCTGGACACATTTCTGTATTATTTTGTGCAGATTTGAGTTTAGAGAGAGCTGCTAGCGAAAAGCCTTGCTTGTGTACAGCGTGGCTGTGGCCGACTACAGCCTCTAATACAGCCCAACAATTGTGCATAAGCTGTGTGTCTTCTTTAATAGCAGTAAATGTTACATTTAGTGACAGAAGCAAAAGGCTCGCTGATGGGAGGCAATCTGATGATTTGGCAATTACGCATAGCTCAGCGGTTAAGACAGATAACCCTGAATATGTGTCTTCAAGAGCGTATCTTGGGCAATTCATATCGTCCGGGAGAATGGGTGGGAAAGTGAGAGCCAAGCTTGAAAGCCCCTTTGCATGCTGTTTCCCACTACCATGACATCAGAGGAAAATAAGGGTGCAGATGTACACAATGATGGCAGCAGGCCTATGGTCATAACAGCAGGCCTATAGTCATAGCTGTGAAGGAGTCAAGTGTGTCACTGTTGCCGGTGTGGGTGGATGAAATGACAGTACTTATCTGCAGCAGGTCAGGACATCTGTCTAGGGCTTATCCACTGACCATACCTGCAGCTATACAAGTAGCAGCACGGGGTTGCTGCTGATGGACATGCAGCTGGGCTGGGACATCTGGCTAGGATTTGTCCATTGGGACTACAGTCAGTGGGAAAGAATGCTGACCTAGCCAAAATGAACAGCACATGCAGTGAGCAAACAGGGGTCGTGATGATCATTTGTATTAGACTTCTGGCACACAGGGTTTATGGTCACAGTTGCCTGGCCAGACGTGGTGCTTGCTGGGTTCAAGCTGAAAGGCACTGTGACATATGGAACGCATGGCTGTCCCTCAAAGTTACAGGAAGTTGCAACATTTAGTCCAGACAGATGATGTCCAAGACATGCATTCTGAGCCTAGTCATTGTGAGAAGCAAGAGGTGCAAACAGGATTTAGAGAGTGCCAAGCTGAGATGGCATGTGGTGCCCAGTGTATATCAGAACATGCAGCATCAGAGTCGGATGAAGGATCAATGTGGGCAAAGTGTGCTGTCAGCTTGAAGGCTGCAAGGCTTTTTGTGGGCAGGACACATGAGCAGCCCCCTCATGTTGACAAAGCAGAGAGCGGCATAGATAGTCTAAGTTGGCAAATGGTAGTGCTGCTGCTGCTTTTGTCACTCCCACGTTATCCAGACTTCATATTGAAAGCTGTGAGAAGTTCTGCCACACCCAGGTGGAGGACACAGAGCTGTTCATGCAGCACTTGTCAGTATGGGTGATTCCCCAACCCCAATGTACCACAGCACAGAGATGCAGCCCCCACTTTGAAGCGAGGACTTTTAGTTTGTTGTAGAAATTTGCAGGGATATGGTTCCACACCCCCGAAGTTTAGTCTTGAAAGTTGGTTGCATTTTCTGCTTCTTACAATCCAACTAATCCTATAATCCCCAAATTTAGACTCGCAACCTCAAAAAGCTTTTGTATGTCCTCTTCTCAGTAACAGTTTCATGCTGGCTACATACACTTCCACAGTGAACACTAGGCCACGTTTACCTGACCAGTCTTCTAGGGCTACAAGAAATGTACTAATGCAATGTGAAATATGGACCTCCGGCTGGTCCAGTCATATCGGACCTTGTAAGTCCAATCATATCATTTTACTCACTCTGTAAAATAATGTCTGTTGGCAACTGCTACAGCTGAAGGCAGGAGTTTGGCTAAAGCTCACAAAGTCAGTAAAGCTGACTGTTGGGTTTTTACTGATAGCTAGTTAACTTTAGGTTCACATGAAGTACAGTGGTTAGGCTAACACTGTCATTAGCAAGTGAGCTGACAAGTTAGCTAGTTTAACTGCATAGTAAGAGTATGTGTGGACAAGCAAGAGAGATAGAAATAACAGTATTTACAGCTCTTAATATTCTTTGTTCTAATAGTTATTTTCATTATTTGAAAACACTGACCCCGATATTTGCAATATATTGTTGTTTGTAGTAAGTTAATGTCAGTGAAAAGGTCATATACTGTTGATCATAATGCAATTTTACATCCATCTAACCAAAAAGCCAAAACAATGTGCCTTGAGTCATTTCATTCTTTCCTTGAACTCGTATAAATCTGTGTTTAATAAAAATAATGTATTACTAAACACAGGAAAGGAGGGAAAGAAAGAGAAGGAAACAGAGAGCAGATTTGATGAGGTTAGTAATTAAGAAGAAAGCAAGAGAGATTGGTTTAAGCTTTCAGTTAAAATTAATACTGTATTGAATTGAATTTAACTAAGAAAATATAATAAGTGTCATTACGAACATGAAATTCTGTCTCCTCCCTTTTTAAGCATGCCTCTTTCTGATTGCACCAACTAAAATGATCTAATATCTGTATATTTTAATAATATATGTAGGACCTTAACTAAGCTTAACTAAGAGAGAGGAGAAGGCATTGCTTGATCTGAGTCCCTTAGCTTGATCTGTGCCTGTTATAAATAAATGGATAAAGACATATTAGCTCTGTGCTTAATACAACTACATAGACAGATCTATGGTGTGCCAATGTGACCAAACAGACATTTTTGATACATTTTCTGATTGATTCTTCGAAAGATGACAATTAAGTGCCGTTAATGCTGACAGTTCTGGTGGTCCGCATATACTGCAATACCACTAGCATGTTGATGTCCCGGCTGTGCTGAGAATGATCCTCCACTCAAGTAATACATATTCAGCAGTGGTCTTATGGTGTGCACTGTGTAGCATTACAGGATGGGGTTTGCAAACGTTTACATGCGACTATATTTCTTTCTGTGATCGCTGAATTTACTGCAAAGACAATGATGTGATTTCCAATAAGCCTTTTCAATACATCTCTCTAATTCAGCCGGCACAGTATTGTCACCGAGACTGGCCAAAGGACATTACATTCACAAATAAGGAGAACTGCAGAGCGACAACAGCTTGAAAGGGGACGCTTTCCATGTTAATGCTTGCAATTATGAAACACTGACTTTCTCTTTTCAGAACGCAATTGTAATTTGTTCTTTGAAGCAGCCGTGCTGCCAGTGCTGTGCTTCATTGCTTTACAACTGCCAAAACTGCATCCTCTCATGTCGCTATAGAAGTGGGTAATTGCAGCGTCCATTTCCTAAGATAGACTGCTTAGCATTACAATGGCTACAGTGGAGAGTGTCCAGACATATCGTTAGGCTGTATGTCTGGGGAGAAGCCTACAGTGTGCTTCCTTCATACTGCTATTCCTTCATGATGACTCATTGTTTCTTAATAAAGCTGGATTGCTGGGAGGTATATCTCCCACAGTAAAAAAAATAATAATTAGGTGTTACTTTTATTTTATCCATGTATATCTAATGCCTTATATAATTGGCTAAACATCATTTATAGTGTACTATATCATCATTTATAGTGTACTATCTATGAGAAAGCATCTTTCCAAAACCCTAAGCCCTACATTTTGACTTCTGAATATTTCACGTTTTTGCATTTAAAACTAAACTTTTATTGTTTTTTTAAGAAACTTTTATGTCACAATCAAAACACATTATTAATCCGTAGGCTGAGCCTTATTTTAGCCGTACCCCTCCATTTTAGAGCAGCAAGTGCAACTCTATCCCTGTCCATGGCCATAAGTGAGCAGTTAGATCCCATTGTTTGGAAGTATGTCCCAAAGTCTGAAATCAGTGTGTGATGCTACACAGGGGTCCAGCTACAGGGGTTGGACAATGAAACTGAAACACCTGTCATTTTAGTGTGGGAGGTTTCATGGCTAAATTGGACCAGCCTGGTGGCCAATCTTCATTAATTGCACATTGCACCAGTAAGAGCAGAGTGTGAAGGTTCAATTAGCAGGTAAGAGCACAGTTTTGCTCAAAATATTCTGTGACCAAGACAGCAAGTCTTTGTGATGTATCAAGAGCCACGGTATCCAGGGTAATGTCAGCATACCACCAAGAAGGACGTTTTCCTCCACCAGCATCACGTAGTGACCTGGCCACTATCCTGCAAGAAGAATGGCTTAAAATCGCTCTGACCACTGTGCAGGACTTGTATATGTCATTCCCAAGACGAACTGACGCTGTATTGGCCGCAAAAGGAGGCCCTACACCATACTAATAAATGAAAGTGGTCTAAAACCAGGTGTTTCAGTTTCATTGTCCAACCCCTGTAGGTGTTCAGTATAACTCTTAGTGGGGTTGGAGATGTCCTTTTAGGTGGGAATTAGTGGTGACATACCATCAATTGTTTTGAACTGTCATTACAGAAAAACATTTTCTGCAATGAAGAATTATTTTTTGCGTCTTAATGAAAAATATCATAATTGTATGCATGTACAACTGTTTAAAGCTGCGTTTACTAGTCATACCCTGATAGCAAGTGGATATCGGACCACTGTTAAACCACTGGTGTTCTGCCCCCCCAAAAAATAGTTTAGTAAATAATTTTTAGCGTCAGCAACAACTAAAGTATCAACTAAATAATTTTCTATCAGGCCTAGGGCCTGATTTTTTTTCTTTTAGTATTTAATTATGTACTAGAAATATTTGTCCTAGTCTCGTTTCTAAAACTGAAGGCTGTACACATTTACAATCTGTTTAAGGAGATTAAAAACTAGTTCCATTTAGAACACAGCACAATAATTTGGGTGGTAGCAGCAAACAGTCGGGGGGCTGACCTGATCAAGCCAGTGGACCGATATATGCTTGCTATCTGGATCATTAAGCTATGATCCAAATTAGCTAAAAATATTCGGTACAGTTTTGGAAGCTTAATGAATGTTCTGGTAGTGACAAAATGGAATGTTCAATCATTTGTTTTTCTAAAATAAACATAATTAAGTTATAGGGTCATTCAAAGCAGAAGGGTTTTAGTCTTTTTTTAGCCAAAAAACTTGTGACTTTGAACCAGTTCAGTGAAGGATTCAAAGAACCACGCTATGTTCTCTAGAACAGTTAGGAGTTACCAAGGCCTTTTCTGTAATCACTAAATTGGATTTTCTAAGCAGTTGTTCTTATCCTTTGTTGCAAAAGTAAATTAGTAATTGTCCTCTAAATCATTGTCCAAAACACATGCAGTCGTTCCATTGCTACAAAAGTCAGGAGTTCTCTGTCTCTTAAATCATTATAGTAAGCCGGATTGTCCCTGTAAGATATAAAGCATCCCTTGGAGAAGCCTGGAGCCTGATTGGATGTAATAGCTTGCCGAGTAGCTGGGGAAAAAAAGAAAGGCACTGATCAGGCTGTCTGAGCTGTGTATCGTTTGGGGCTCAGCACTCTCCCACTGGCTGCTAATGAGGGGAGGAGGACAGAGAGAGGAAGTGGTAATTGGATAGTCCCTGTCCTGCCGCCTGAGCTTGTGAGGCTGTGTGTCTGATCTTTATATAGTGGCTTTAAGCAAACAGCATCTGCTGTCTGGGCAACAGAGGAAAACCACAGAGTGGAAGAACACAACATCGCTCAGCATCCAGAGCTCTGCATGGTGAAGCTCTGCACTGCATGAGTTCTTTTAGACATTATGAACCAAATGGGGCAGACAGTGATTCATAACATAGGCCTTCTATTGACAGCTGAAGAGTTTGTAGCTGTCGCATTAATTAAAACTGTCTGTCTGTTTAAGCTGTAGGGAAATCATCATTTCAAATATCAAATATCATTTATTTCCTACATTCAACATCCATGTTTCTAAAAAGGGACCTCATTAAAACCACCTCATTGTATTTACACTCATTGTCCATTTTATCTGCTCTACTTAGTATATAGGAGAACTTACTAATTCTACAATTACAGACTGTAGTTCATCTGTTTCTCTGTATACTTTGTTAGCCTCCTTTCACCCTGCTCTTCAATGGTCAGAAGCCCCACAGAGCAGGTATTATGTAGGTGGTGGACATTCTCAGCACTGCAGTGACACTGACGTGGTGGTGGTGTGTTAGTGTGTGTTGTGCTGGTGTGAGTGGATCAGACACAGCAGCGCTGTTGGAGTTGTTAAACACTGTGTCCACTCACTGTCCACTCTATTAGACACTCTTACCTTGCTGGTGCAACTTGTAGATGTAAAGTCATCCTCTAGTCCTTCATCAGTGGTCTATTGTTTTGGTTGGTGGACTATTCTCAGTCCAGCAGTGACACTGAGGGTTTACAAACTCCAGCAGCACTGCTGAGTCTGATCCACTCACACCAGCACAACACACACTAACACATTACCGCCACATCAGCGCTATAGCAGTGCTGAGAATGATCCACCATCCACATAACACATGATTTGTGGTGGTCCTGTGGGGATTAACAAAGCATGCAGAGAAACAGATTAACTACAGTTTGTAATTGCAGAACTACAGAGTGCTCACATATGGTAGATAAAATGGGCAAAGAGCATAGAAGTAGCCAGTCAGTGTAAAGCAGAAACACACACACACACATATATGCAAATGTTTGAGCATCACTGGTTGAAGTTACACATTCTCTACAGAGAAAACACTTGTGCATATTTTATTATACAATTACTGTCTACATATTTTGTAATTAGTCAGCAACTGCACTGAAACTTGGAAAAAAAGTCTCATATTTAAGTGTGTTCCCTGTCGTGGATGTGCTAACTTACTTCATTTCAAACAACAAACAATAAAAAAAGTTTTAGTTGTATTTATGTTTATTGGTATTTGCTGTAACGTTATGATGCGTTTTTTTACATACTGCCAGGATAAATGGATGCTCAAGACTTTTGTACAGCACTGTGTAAATAAATGGAATTCATTCAAATACTAAAGAATCTATAGTTTGTATTCAGCCAGGGCTAAAGCACAGCCCAGTTTACTGAATGGGGTCAATTACTAATCTAAACATTCAGTGGATTTGATTTATTTGTTTATTTTTTGCAACTTCCTTTTAATTGTAACTATCCTTGCAACAGCCTTTCTGAGTTGCTAGATATCAAGAAGGTTCTAATGCTTTTGTTTTTCTTTAGGTAAAGCACCTTGTCCTGCCAGTGTGTATGAAAGGTGCTATACAAATAAACTCGTTTTGCCTTATGTGGTTACTGACACGTTTTGTCTGATTGTGAGGAACACCGCAGGCCCTAACAGGACACCCTAAACAAAGTGAGAAATAAGAGAAGCATATTAAAGGTATGTCTGGATAGTAGTCAGCACTCTAGCCACTGTAATCCAAAGCAGTCCCTCGTAATAAATATGTATATGCATGTAAGTATTCTGTCTGCCCTGAAAACAAGCAAGAGGCAATCACGTCTTTAAGAAAAATAGGCCATTTATTGAAGGTCGATGTGCAAGCTGATTCATTACACAAGTGCTTTGCTTTGGGGTGGATTCAGGGTAAAAAAGAAGTTCTTTGTGCGTGGATCTCCAGTGGTACTTTAAGGGCCTTGCTCAAGTTTGTGCGTGTCCGGCAGACTTGCATACATGTGGCCAGCTGCCCAATCCTGTTCTGCACAGCATCAGTGTGATTGACACTCCAGGGATCCTATGAGCAAAGCAGGAGAGAATCAGTAGAGGCAAACAAAACTTCAACAAGCACAAGACATTAACACACTACAAATCCAGCCGTGTGCTACAGTAGCCCCTACGGCACCCCTGATCCAATGACATGTTTTATCGACACTTCAATCTAATCTAAATAAATAAATAACTGTGACCTGTGCAAAAGATATATATATTTTTTAAACACCTCACTGCTGGACTGAGAACAGTCCACCAACCGAAACTATCCAGCTAACAGCGTCCTGTGGGCAGCACTGATGAGCAAGTCATCATTACAAAGGTACCAATAAACATAGTATTCCAAACGTGTGAGTGTTAAGTGGGAGTTTTTAACGAGTTTTTATTTTTTTTTACATTAAAAAAAGGCAATTTGTCTGCTGCATTCCATCAGACACAGAACTAGTCTGCAACTTTCCTTGTGCTGGACAACTACACTTGTTTGCATGTAAGCAAATGGCCCAAAGCAGTTGGAAAGTAATTCATCACACTGTAAGGAATATACGGTGTCAGTCTTCACTTCACTCAGATGTGTACTCATGCAGTAGCGCAATGACTGATGAGCTTGAAGTAGTTCAGTATAAGGCTACAGATTATGTTGCCACAAGCCTCATGCTGTGCACATTAAAATGTGGCTAATTCTATATTACCATTTTATACTTATACTGTGTAGTGTATTTGATAGGTGTCCAAGCTCAGTCCTGCAGGGCTGGTGTTCAGTACAGTTTGGTCATTTTTCATCTCTACTAAACCTGCAGGTAAACTCATGACTCGACAACAAAAGCTATGTTTACTTTGTTTACTAAGTCTTTGTGGAGATAGTCTGCTCTCGGCTTTAACTTTGGTGCTGATGTTACATTAACACTAAATGTGATTTATGTAAATGTAAAACCTGAGAGTGCAAAGAAATCTGTCCGATCATTAAGGTTCGAGTTGAGTATCAAGTATGTGATCTAGGACCACATATAGCAGTGGATATAAAAAGATTAGAGTACTGTAGATTAGTTCTGGGAAAAAAGAAAATCAGATCTGTGTCACATTAAAGGGATCATATTCTTTTTAATACATTTCTCATATTTAAAGTCCACTTATGATCTTTGTATTGGGCCTCATTCACAAAGCAGTGCATGGTGAAACAGTCCATTTAATTTAACTTGAATTGAAAACGGACTTTTTGCAAAGTAGTTTCCATATATATATATATATATATACATATATATAGTTAATGATGCATTTTGAAACTTTAACAATGTTTGCATATCAAGCTGTTCTATTACAAAAAAAAGACATTTTTAATGTTCTATGTTACGACCCTTTTAGGGCAAAACATCAACATAGCCAAACTGTGCTGGACAACAACCAGAGCCCTTCTGTAGTTTCCTTACAAAGACTATTTTGACCAGGCCTTCCTCTCTGCAGTGTTCCTTTACCTCATGTGAGCTACAGACACAGAGTGAATGGAGTAGGTCAGCAGGGTGTTAGGTGTAGTCTCCCCGGAGGTGCACACTGGAGCCTTTCCCTCTGTCTTTCTCCCTCTGTCTCTCTGGGAGGAAGAGGCTTGGCTGGGGTAGGATCAAGAGAAAGGCATCTCCCATCTCTGAGTGTGGGCTGACGGTTCGCATGGGCTAATCACCAGCATCCTGCTGCTCTCCAAGCCGTCAAGAGCCATTTCGCTGTCTAGGCAGAAGCGGGAAGCCTGGTGTTCCAGGTGGGTGCCAGATTTCTGCCAGCGCTGAGACACAGAAAATGAAATGCATACATGAGAAAAAACATACACACATACTAATAAACATGAGATCAGCATCCACAAAGAACACACCTGAATCAAATATACAGTCCTATCCCAGCAGCCTTAAACACTGCCCTAGCAAAACACCAGAGCAAAACATTTGTCCCACCCATAAATTATACCACGGCAGGCAGCACGTGTTGCCAGCAAATTATTTTATTTTATGCTGTTATGTGTGTGTTCAGTGACACCCTGCCAATTTTTATGTCTTTGTTAAGGACTGTGTTGAGCTGCATGTTCAAAAACACAGTTTTTGCATAAAAAATCACAGTGTAAAAATAAAGGAAGGTGTCAAGGACAAAGAACCCGGACCGACGCGTGCAGAGCTAAAAGTCAAACAGGCTTTATTAAATAATCGGACAGTTGAACAAAGCAGATCAAACATGAACGGAAGAGCAAGAATAGAGTCAAGAAACAGGCAAAGGTCAGAACCAGAAGAGACAGTCAGCAGAGCTACCAGAATACAGGGGAGAGACTAAGAGAATAGCCAGAGGACGAACGGAGATCAGAAAGCCAGGAGATAAACGAGATCGAAGCCAAAGGGGACAAAGAGAGATCGGAAGTCAGAGAACAAAGTGGGTCAGAACCAGAGTGGAAATAACAGGATGATCGCTCAGGATTGCAAACTAAGGGTTTGGCAAAACTTCGCAATGAGGA
Source organism: Semaprochilodus insignis (assembly GCA_034552555.1). NCBI lineage: Eukaryota > Metazoa > Chordata > Actinopteri > Characiformes > Prochilodontidae > Semaprochilodus > Semaprochilodus insignis. The sequence continues at coordinate 12,184,168 of CM067481.1, read as the reverse complement.
AGTTTTTGAATGGGGTTTATATACAGGGAGAGTATATGGACCACAGGTGGGCCTAATATTCAGGAGAGCTAGAGCAGGACTGATTGGGTGACTGGGAACGCATGGGTGTGACGTCATAGAGTGATGCCCTCTGGGAAGTTGAGTCCGCGGCAGAGGTTGAGGAGCGGCAGAGCCGGGAAAACCCGGAAGTGTGACAGAAGAAAGGAAGGAAGGAATGAATGAATAAATAAATAAATAAATAAATAAATAGCTATTTTTTTCCACAAACCCTGAAAAGAAGCAGCATTTCCAAAAGCAACTCAAACTGAACTAAAAACTGGACTATGAACTAGATTCTAGCCTGCGTGGAAGCCCCCAGACTTTTGGCTTCTGAACAATTTGGTGAAATGCAAACAAACAAACGAACAAACAAACAAACAAATAAATTAATTTATTAGAAAAAATCTAGAAAAAAGTCTTTATGGACATATTTGAGAAAATTAATCTTAATTAACTTTAACTTCAACTGCAATTAATTATTTCACTAAAATGAAACCTTAAAATCACAATTATACCTTTAATAGCCTTGTCCTAATCACAGTAATAACCCACTTCCTCCACATTTCTCCATCTAGCAGCCCCTAGAAGAATAATCCTGTCACTCTGCGCTACACCCACCCAAAATACATCACTCCAACATTTCCAGAGCGACAAATTTGACAAGGGAAGCAGTTGCTGGTGGCTCCCATGAGAAAAAAGCTTCTCCACCACGGCCTGCCTAATGCTCCAGCTGTCTTGCCATCCTCACAGAGGCTGTGTCAGGAGGCTCCTCTAGGAGCTGTCAGGCTGGGCGTAACTGAAGCTTGATTTATGGCCTGTCAGAGAGAGCATGCTTTGTGGAGTTACCTGTTTGCCGTCGCTGATGTTGCAGGGCATAAGCAGGATCTGTGAGGCTGGGAAGGTGGTGGAGACGGATAGGCAGTGCTGCTGCTGTCGAATCTGCTGCCCGTGCGTGTAGATCCACTCCTGCAGAACACAGTCATGGTTGGATAGCTGGATAGTTGGAGTTTCAATATGTAATAGCGCTATACAAGTGTAAGAGCCTTTTGAAGGACGCTGTTCGCTGAACAGAAACGTATGTCTCTATCAGTTAACCCTTATGCTGGATTTACATGCGGCAACAATGGAGCTGGGACAATATATTCTGCCACCAGCAATCAGCAACAGCAATGTTCTGCAATCAGTGGAACACTCCATCGAGAGCTTAATTTTCCCATCTTTTGCCATTGGTTGCAATGGTGTATAATAAATGGAAAATATTTGATCTAAAAAAAAAAAAAAAAAAAAAAATTAAAGTTATTAAAGTAAATGATTAAAGTATGCAGCCTTGTTTTGCAGAAAGGTAAACCGTCCTTTACAGCTATGGCTACAATTTTGTCATGAAAATGAAACAAAAAACAGAAGTGTAAACTCCAGCCTGTCAATACAGAACATAAAGCGAATGTAAATGCAATTCATTATGTAACTGCCTAATTAATTATGCATGTAATATATTTGAATACTATCATCCTGAGACTCAGGGCCCTTATATAAGGACATCACATTGCAGCTTCCCTGCACGTTACGTTAGTGTAACTTAGAACTGATATTCTGAAATGAGGACAGCTTGTGCTATTGTCTAATGACATTGGTACTACAACATCTGCTAGGGTGCTGTAAAAAGAATTCCTGCCACAATAAGCCCCCCTCAGGTGGACAGAATGACAAAACATTCTGCAACAAGGCTGCGCTATTAAAGGAAACCAGGAATGAATCGAGTGATTATCTGCTGAAGGTAAAGGCAGCTGGTCTTGACATAAAGTTCCAAGTATAACTTACCAAGTATAAATCTACCAAGTTACCTGGCTGTCTGAAAATGCTTTGTGAAGTTCCCTCTTACAAGGAAAGTTGGGTTTGTTTTGGCGAGCTAACACTGTCTAACCATACCCTCCTTTGTTTGTACAATACAAGGCTCATCATGATGGATGTTTTTTAAAGAATGCTGACTGAAACTTCACAGTCACACAGAAAGTAAACGGTATTGAATGTTTAAAAAATATTTAATGAGCCTTCGATACAGTATATAACTTGAGGTATGAGCCTACCCCAAAATCCAACATACCGGACACAAAATGGCTACAAATGCACATTTTGGTCCAGGGATTCCAGTTGTTCTTAGAATTGTAGCTAACCATGTAAAGCAAATTTTCCAGGTCCACCCTACATGGTGCAGCAGTTACATTCTGACCTGAGGTGCCAGAATGTAATTGCTGCACCATTTAAAGTGGAATGAGAAAATCTGAACAAGAGGATGGCAAATAAGAAGCGCTTAAATTACTTATAAGTTATTTAATGTATCTGTATTTTGTATGCTATATTGGGTTCTATATACTCTAGGGATGCAGCCAAATATGAATAGGCTACATAAATCAGAATAAACAGGCATATTCTAATAACTTCCAAACCCCAAAATAGGTGCTACATTTTTTTTTTGCAATTGTGTATTTGTGTAACTGCACAGGAACAACTTGCAACTTGCTCCTTTTTAAAACCCAGCTATATTGTTTATTTTGTCCTTGTTCATAATTACCTCCTATTCAAGCATGTCATTAATTTTACATATTCAGCAGGTGCAAAAAGTTAAAAATAGTGAGAGGAAAAACAAAACGCATAAAATAACTGGGTCAAGGGGTGCAGAGTGGTGCAGATCAATGAACGACTACATTGTCAGAGAACAGCTCACTAGATTGTTTTAAAGAACAAATTATCTTTGTTCTTTTAAGCATGTTCAAAACCTCTCCTTCTGTCTACATCAAGTAAAGGTCTGTTGGTGCATGTTAAGTGGTTAACTGGCTGAGTGGCTTCCAAAAATCCCATTATTCACACAAATTAAGTCATCAGTGATTGGTTTCCAAAAAGCTTTGCTGCCATGTTCTTGCTTTTTAAGGCATTTTGTAGGGCCAGCTGTTGGGTGTTTCCAAATGTATGAGCTGAGACCATTTTCCGCTTAGCAATAAGAGTCATACACTGAGCTGATCTCTGCCTACCATGATTAGAGTTGCAAAAAATAAGTAAGTGTACCATTTGGAATTACCTAGATTACTGCACTGACTACTAATAAAATGCGGTCTGATCATTATCTAATTCTAATTTAGTCGAATTATACACAATTCATTGTCGCATTGTGACTGCCTTCATGTAGGAAAGTAGGAAGTGGTCATAATAATGTGAAGACTGTGTATAACAGTTGTACATTTCATGACTTTAATTAAGCACACTGAGTAAATATCCACAATGCAGGCTAGAAAAAGTAAGTGAGCCCTTGATTTGAACAACCTGACCTGTCCATCCCCTTTTAGCAGCATCCACTTTCACCAAATGGTTTCCTGTAGCTGCAAACAAGATTTGCTTTCCATTGTGGCAGAAATTTGGACCATTCCTCCCTACAAATGTGCTTCTGGTCAGCAATTTTTCTGGGATGCCTTGCTTGCGCAGCCCTCTTAATGTCATATCACAGCATCTCGATCGGGTTAAAGTCAGGACAGAAATCTGTTTCTTTTCCAATCATTTTGTTATTGGCTTGTGTGCTTTGGGTCATTGCCTTGTTGCATTGAATTTCTCCTGTAAAAGGTTCTGATACACCTCAGTGATCTCAAGGTGTCCAGGCCCACAAGCAACCAAGCAGCCCCAAACCATTATGCTACCTCTACCATACTTCACAGTAGAAATGAGGTTTTGGTGTCCTTTTGTGTTATCTGCATGTAGAATGTAGAAGCACTGTGGAACGCTGTGGTGGTCTTGGGCATCGAGGTGATAGATGGGTGATATATATATATTTTTTTGTTTCCTTTGTGAAAACCTTGAACACTATCATTGGTCAGTGAACACATGAAGGTTTTTGCAGTTTGTAGAGTCTTTTGTAGGTCTTTTTGCTGTTAACCTTGGATTCTTCCTCACCTCTTTCATGATTGCTTGTAGTGTTCGTTGGGTAAGGGCAGTAATTTTCTCCAGTTGTAGACAATTTGTCTGACTGTGGACTGACGCACACCCAGGTTTTAGTGATGCTTTTGTAGCCTTTTCCAGCTTTATGTGTCTCCATAAGAAAGAGGTTTTCTGAGGTTGTTTGCATTGAGGCATGGTTCACACTAAGCTTTCTTAGGAAGAACAGATTTGTCAGTAACCAGGCTTTGTGTGCTATCTTTATTTCTTAGGAAAAGCACCTGTGAAACCCAAACTTACAATCTCATCTCCCTAGCTGAAACTCCTTTTGCCAATTAGCTCTTGTCATAGAGGTTCACTTTATTTTTCCTGCAACTGTAGTTTAACATGAGAGTAAACAAAATACACCTCAACAGCTTTTAGGTGTTACATAATAATCTTTTTTGGAGACCACATAAACACAGTGACATTGGCCTGAATAGTGTTTCAAATACTCATACCTAATTACTTATTCTTAGAATCACCCTTACAAACAATAATATTTAATCTTTTTTTATTTGTAAAGTGTTGTTTGTCTAATGGAACAGATATGGTTTCAGTCAAGGTTAATCAATATTTCATTAATTCACATTAATTCAATAATTCACAGCTGCTGTGCTAGATACGCATTTTTTATGTCAAGCCCTTTTGTAAAAGTTAAAAAACGTTCAATTTGTATTTCAACATCTTGCGCTTAAAAAACATAAAAAGATAAAAATGATAAAAAGGAAGTCTGGTTCAAATTTGGTTGTTTTTTTGGTTGTTTTTTCTGGAATTATAAATTATATCTATACAGTTATAACACAAATACGTAAATAGAAGCTATCAATTAGCACAGCTCTCCTGAAGTGAATATTAGGACTGTTTTACTGCTTTATGAGATAATGAAACATTTGGTTCTTGTTTACCATTATAGGGCTGCTGGGGGAGAACCACACAAGAAGTCAACATGAAAATGTGTTTTTGCATGTGGTGATGACAGCTTCCCATATGGTCAGTTCCACATATGACTACACAGTATTAAACACAATAAAGTAAAATGTGCTGAAACTGATAGAAAGCTCATGCCTGATATTAGACACTGGCCAGCAGTATTACAAAATGGCAAGGACCAAAAGAAGGGCAGAAGAATTAGGAATGCAAGGATTAATGGCGAGTCTGCCGGACTTTATAGCTGGGAGTCAGTAGGTTTACAGGGCAGAGAAGAGAGGCTGGGGCAGATTAGCTGGGTCAGGAAGCAAAGGGCATCTCTCTGTTTAATATAATTATACCACAGCACAAAAATGTGATCTGAATTAAATCACATTACCCTGCTGTAAAACGGCTGCTTTTATTACGCCCCTGGCTGCACAGTTTAATGTTATCCAGCATGTCTCCTCTTTGCAACCTGACTAAGTGCGCTAGGTGTTCCACAGTGCTAGGAAGTGAGGACATGGATACTCATTGCTTCTGTCTGACTTTTAGGGCATTGTGCTCAATAGCTCTGTTTATGAGCAACACTACTAAAGCATGGCTTCACCCAGAGTTATTATTGTTTCTAAATATCAATGAGATCTCTTTTAGTGTTATGTAAATTATATTATGATTTCATTTATCACTGCTTGCAATCATTAGCATTCTGGGGTCAGTCTTGATCTACAATGCTCAAGATTATGCAGCAGCACAATCATAGTAGCATCAAACTGAGATTGCAAAATGATTTATACCTTGTGGGTTTCTACTGGAAGTGTTTATCAACGCGCTGCATTCTTTTATGGGTGATTACTTCTGTGCACATAATTGTGTTTTTATCTCTTGGGTTAGATTTATAGTAACTTATTACAGAGGTTTCTCCTACATACCACATATAAATGCTGACATGTTGTACTCAATTCAGTGATTACAGTTCTGTGTTTTCTGACAATAGTTTTAGTGAGATAAGGTTATTATTTAAGAGCATTCTTGCTTTTCCAAAAGCTTCCAAAAAGCATTTAATACAACTTTAGTATTGTACATTATGGCAACTTTGGGGGTTTTGTTCTGTTTTTAATGATTACTCTGGTTATGGTGCAGAGAGTCTGTCTTTGAAACTTATTCTCAGTTATATCATGTAGTGATGCAACAACATGGAAACTCTTGAACAGAATTCAGAACACAATGGTACGGAAAAAAAACAAAACTGAAACCCCATTACAAAGCATTTTATTTCCTCTTTTTAACTATGTCTTTGAATGGATTTTTAGCAGTGTTTTCCACACATATAGTTTGGCACTACACCATGTTATACACCCACCGGCCACTTTATTAGGTACACCTCCTGGTATCTACACTCCAGCACTCCAGCACAACACACACTAACACACCATCATGTCGGCATCACTGCAGTGCTGAGAATGATCTACCACCCAAATTATACCAGCTCTGTGGAGGTCCTGACCACTGAAGAACAGGGTGAAAATGAAATAACAATAATAAGTATGTAGAGAAACAGATGGAGTATAGTCTGAGAAGTAGAACTACAAAGTGCACCTGTATGGTAGGTAGAGCTGATAAAATGGACAATAAGTGTAGATACAGGAAGGCGTCCCTAGTGAAGTGGCCAGGGGGTGTATGGACAACCATACACTTCAAATGTTTAAGAACTGATGATTTTTTTTTTGTTAGTCAGTTTACAAAAACAACATGATTTGTACTGACTACTACATGAATGTTAGTTGGGTCAGGGGGAGGAGAAGACCGAGAGAGAGTGAAGGAGAAAGCAGGTGAGTGAGTATCTTAGAAAAGTGTGTTTTGGTAATTTCAGTAGTTGGTATTCAAGTTATAGATGTTATCTCTGTGTTTAACTCCTATTTGCCAGCATAAAAGGTTTCCACTGTTCTTCTGTCAGTTCAAGAACACTTGATCTCACTGTTCAGTTTAGTTCTGGCAGAGCACACAAAAATGGCAGGTAAAAGAAAAAAACAAGGCTCAGAAATGTATCTTCTAAAGACAAACATATTTAACAGTACAACAAAGATGGCTGGCTAAAATGAAGGCAATAAGCAGATCAGACCATCCATGTTTTGTACATACTTATATGACAGAAACTGGCTTCATAAGGAAAAATACATCTCTGCACTCAAGTAAGACATAAAGACAACAATTAAACCTGTAAATAAAAAGCAAATCAAGTTTTATATTATCAATTTTGTTATTTTTACAGATTTATTTCAGGGGCCAAAATCTTGGTGTGGCTAATGTCACCTTTCATAAACACCTATTTAAGAAATGAATATATTGTATAATCCTAAAACAATACAGCTTATGAGCAGAAGAACAGCTTAGAGGGTAATAAGGCCTGCTTATTGCTAAGCTAAGCTGCTATTCTGGTGGCCAAAATGATGAGAGGAGTGGAGCAACAGGGAGCCTTAGATTCCCAATCTGCCCCACAGTGGTATTTGTTTCTTTTTTCACGTGTTAAAATTATTTTATACAATACGGTTATTTAATACAATACAACATACTCTGTGAATCAAACACATTTAGATTTCATGCTATAAAATAACGGGAAGGATATCTATAGTTCTATTAAATACAGTGCATTATATCCCAGAAAGTGCTAACCTCTCAGTTTGGTTAGCATACCATGTCTGGCTGATTAGCCAAGCTGTTTGAAATTGGGAGCAGAGAGAACAAACTTGAGCTGGAATGAGGGGAATCATCCTCACATTTATCTCCTGTTTGGGAACATTTTGTTTTCCCAGTCAGGAAAAATAACGCTGACTCAACGACGCTAAATCATTACTGAAGACATCACCCAGATGTGTCAGTTACTGGAGTGTGGACAAACGCAAAGCTAAAGTTAGCCAGCTTCTTACTCAAATGTTCCATTCCTCCTTAAATGGAGCAGCAGGTCCAATTTACCATTTTAGGTGGAACACTTTGTGTTCATCCTCAAATCATGTGTTCATGCACAACATGTTCATGTGTCACAGAGACTACAGTAATGCTCCACTAACTGCAGGTGTAAAAACGGAAGACTAAGGAATTACCATTTATAAATCCTCTGAACCAGGTCAACATATCCTTAGTAATGTTCTCTGATCATTGATCTGAGGTGAGGGACGAAAGTAATTGCTGCTTTTGATGATGAGAGGGAGAAGGCCAGGGCATTCACGGCAGAATAAATTTTTGATGAAGCTTTAAACTGTCAGCACCTGCTGAATATTGCAGTGGAAACTGTGGGAGACCTGCGCAACTCCTAAACGTAGAGTTCATTGTTCTGGCTCTGCTTCACTGCAGTACGGAGGTTGAAAACTTGAGGGCTGTATCATAAAGCTCCATTCAAATTTAAGCATGTTTATTACCTTGTGCAGGCCTGCTGGACATGATTACCTCCTAGAAGTCTATAGTTATAGTTTTGCCATACATTCACATTATAACTCGGTTTATTTGTAACCACAAAATGTATTATATGGCTAGTACTGTAAATAATTACATTAACACTCCCTTTATATACACTATTAACAGGCACAAATCTACAGCTCTTGTCTTTTTACTGGCTGTTCCTATTTCAAAAACTGGGTAAAAATTTGTGCAAGATGTTTTTTCTGCAAAATGACTATGCAGAATGAGAATGCTATTGATTGAAAGTTTATAATCTGCCCTTTTGATATAGGGTATGTTGGTCAAAACTCTATGAGTCTGAAATAAATGTACGACGTGGCATTTCAGGATAGATTTGGGCAATAAAATGGCAAAAATCACAATAACATAATACTTCAAGACATTTTCAATATATGTTTTTCTAACATTTCTGACAAAAAGCATCCCTGTACTGCTACGATTAAAACATTCTATCAACATCTATGAGAACAAAAATCTTTAATTAATGTTTGCCAATTAATCAGGGTTAAATTACACCATCTTTGTAACAGAACATAAAGTTGATCAGAGTTCTCTATGCTGATGATATTCATAATATGCTCAGGAAAACATATTTTGACAGAATATATATAATGATAACAATAAAATATCATCATATTGCCCTCACCTATTTCATCTAAATGTTGGGCGCCCCAGGCAAATTACGTTTTGGTGTTTCTCTCAGTGAAAATAAATTATCACATTCTCAACAGACAGCACACCTCTGCACATTATAATGCACAGTAACTGAATTTGCTGAATTTAACATTATGAGCTTAAAATAAAGCAAAATATGTAGACTGTGCAAAAGTTAAGCCATTTTACATTTTGTTTTATTTTTTTTCAACATGTTAAAATTTTACATTAAAATTCTCTGTAGATGATATTTCATTATATTTTATATTTTAGATAAGAAAGTCAATAACACATGTAATTTAACAATCGTTGTTCAAACTTTTGCGTACCACCGTATGGATACCTTGCATGGTTATTTAGAGTTGATTTCTGTTGTTGTGTAATGCAAGAAGTTCTTGTGCGATATGTAGAGACAGACAATTGTCAAGTAGTAAATAATCTGGGAGCTGCAGAAAACAGATAATGATCACATTATTAGCCACAGGCATCTTTGCTGTACCTGATTAAGTGCTGGAACATCCTTGGTGCCGATGCAGGGGGCCAGAGCAAGCACTGGCAGGTCCTGCCCCTCCGCCCGGCGAACCTCCAGACAGTTCTGCCTCTGCCGTATCACTCCAGCCTTCGCATCCGAATCATCTGGAACTCTTGTCAACAGTGGGACATAGACGTTTTACTTCCAGAGCTGATTTCATAGACATGGATGAAGCCTAGACAAGGCGTAAACTGAAATTCCATTGACAGTTTAATGTTTCACCTTAAGCTACAGGGGAACCTAAAACTATGTTTTGTTTCAATGGTCTGGAGGACACACAGTATATAAGCACAAAGTACAGTCGAACTACCGGAAGGTTTATGAAGCTTGCCTTGCCCACACACATTTAACAAATCTATGTGCTTCCTCACATTTCCCGAAACAATATATGTGTCTTTGTCCAAGTAAAAAAAAAACTTCTTAGATCAAAAGCTAATGACCAAGCAAAGCTAACCTAAGAAGCATAATTAAGCTAACTGTTGTCCCTTCATTCATTAGTCCAACCACTCATGCCAGCATTTAGTCCATTCATCTGTCTAACCAGTGATACCAGCATTCTGTGTGTATATAATGCCTTGATGCACTATAGAATATCCAATAAGAAGCTTACCATCTTTAGGACATGAAACATGTGGCTATTACTGTTGTTTAATCTGCTCTTCTTTTTTCATATGATTTCTCAGTGCTGTTATTGGATTATTGTGATAGGTAAGTTTGGGAATGGATAGTCAATGCAATGCTTGGTACGACAGGGTTGAACATGCTATTTAGTCTTGTTTTTTTTTTCATTCAAAATGTACTGGATGTTTAAGTTTACACTCAATTTTAATATCATAGAAATATTTTAACAGGTTACTCTTGAACTTGAAACATCTGGGAAACTGGCCCATAAAGTCCTACCACCATGACCGTGTACAACCACTCACACTCGCAGAAATATATTATGAAAACCTATAAGAGTGCCAACCAATCAAACATTCTGGCATATCAATGAATATCTGTAGTGGATCTGAGCATTCCTCCTGCTCTGGGGCATAGTACAGTCCAGTGTTCATACTGCCTGAGACAGTGAATTGCTGGTCATATTAAGATGTATGGAAATGTACAGTGCCATGCTGGCAGATCCATTCATCAGACCCAGCAGAACACATGGCTCCAGTGGAGAGAGATGAAACGCCTTGTAAGTAATGGAGAAGCTGGCCAGGTCCACAGCCCAACAGACTCATTTACTCAGCAAAGGGATGAAGGAATACAATTACACACACACACACACACACACACACACACACACACACACACAATACGTCTTAGTATGGTTTCTGTCCTCGTGATAGAATGGGTTCAGGGCATGAGTGCTAGTGGAGTATATGCCCCAACAGGCAGAAAATTTCACCCTGGAGACCAATAAGGGTGGACATATCAGCACTCTGGGTAAAAGGAGCCTCTTACAAAGAAAGTCCTTCATCACACAGAAAAATAAAGACATGTGAATAACTACACATAATCCTCCAGTGCCACTCAAACACAGACACACACACTGGCGCGTGTGCACACACTCACTTGAGCTCTGGATAGACGTTGTCCAGATACCACTTGAAGGATTTGCACTTGAGACTCTTCCGCAGTTCTTGCCTGCCGCGAATGCTGATAAGACAGGAGGAGAAAGAGCAGAATGAGAGAGCAACCTTTTCCATAATGACCTCCTCTTATCATAACACACACAAAGATCCCCCCCGCCCACCCACACACACACACCACCACCACACACTCTGAAAGTCTTTAGTGACTCACTCTCCATAGGACTTGCCCCTGGCCGCCGGCCGTGCAGAGTAGTAGAAGAGTTTGAACTCGTCCATCCAGACTTCAGCTGTGCGTCTGGTGTTTCTGAAACCAAACACCACACAGTTGATCTCAAACCAACCACACCAGCGAATCTAACTGTAATGCTACACATTGCAATTGTGATATGACAGGCCATAAATTAAAAACATACTGATGTGGCATGGTAAACGTGGCCCTGCTCTGTTTTGACCAAAATTAGTTTTGATGTATCAGCAGTGGCTAAAATCCCAGTCTACAGGAAATTCTCTTCAGAACTGTTCCAGGGAAGGCATCCACTAAATCTGGCCCAATTGCGCAATTCTTTGATGCAAGAGTGGCTAAACATTGATGTCGCCTACATCCAGAAACTTCCATGCCAAATCCCCGTGCTTGTGGAGGTATTACGCTTCAGTCACGGGTGACTCATTATTTTGTCCCATGAGCTTATTTATACACTCAACGACTGAATTTACCATTATAACATTGTATGCTGCTAAAATATGCAGATTAGTGCAGAAATCACAAGATTTGTTTGTCTGTTTTGCAGTATAAGATTTACCCATCTCAGACGCTCCTGGTGTAATGCTGTGTTTTGAAGAACTGTCTGACGGCAGTTAAACTTTGCAAATATGTCTAGTATTTATTTATTTATTTATTCACTCATTTATGTTTTTAACACTACATAGTGTAGCAAGCCACTGCTATATGGATATAGATTCCTACTGAATCTTTTAGTCTGCTTGGATATCAGGAGGCGAAAGATGTTATGACTAATTAGAACTTGGCCAGATCTTTGAAAAGCTGAGGGTGAGTCAAAGAGATGCCTCAACACCATCTTGATGTCAGTTAAATATAAACTAGCTCACGTTAGCTTGGCATAAAAACATGACATCTAAATCGTTAAAACTTGGGCCCAGGGTGAAGTATCCCGAAATATGCACATAAATACACCCATTTAACTATCTATAGACACACTGTCAAAACACATAATATGAGAGGATCATGTTTAAGGAAGCTGGGCATATCTTAACGTCGTTAGCAATTATTTATTAACCCTGTTGAATATTAATTCTCTCGCCTATATGGGGAAACAAATGTGGGAACTCTAAACACAGCCCTTGCAGATTCAAAGGGTATGTTGCCCTTTTCTTTAATATTTCATAGAGTTTGGTGCTGTGCTGTTTCCCCCAAGAGCAAAACATAATAAAGAAAACACATTCTACGCAGCACATTTCTCCTGACGAGAAAAAAAAACGGAGCATGATCTGAATGTATGGCAAAAAATCTGCAAAGTGAAGCACATTACATACAGTCGGCACTAAAACAGTGAGGAAAAAATAAATGTTTCAGGGACATATTTAGCATATTCAAAACTACTGTTTAACAACCCCTAAGGACAATACACCAATAATACTCTACTGTATTTATATTGTTTGTTGTGTTAGCTATGTTGCAGGAATGCTCCAGTGGTGTATTAGTATGCAGCTGGTAACGTAAAAGCCAGATCTTAAAAATAGATCTTATAAGATCAAACCCTACAAACTAAGCAAAGTACTCTGCAGTCTGAAAGTGCCCTCTGCATCGGTGAAATACATACACTCTGATACACTATATGTCCAAAGGTTTTTAGACACCTGCTCGTCCAGTGTTTCTTTGGAAATGCATTAATATAGGCATTAAAGGCATTAATATAACTTAATAAGAACTTCACGCATATAGCACCTTTTATACATTTAAAATACAGCTGCTTCAGTGCTTTACAGTATAAACTAAAACTAAACAGAGAAAGAAAAGAAACAAAAGGTATTACAATTAACAAACAATATAAACAAATATGAGAAATAAAAACACAAAGAAAACCAAAGAAGAGAGATAACAACAATTAAAAACATAAAAAATGAATATAATAATTACAATACAATAATTAAAGTAGTATGAGAACAATGTAAAAGTATCATTCCAAAGTAAAGTTTAGAATCACTTATATAAGGAATCTCCTGAATATTTATTGCTAACATGTTCCAGGTCTTGTGGATATGAAGAAAGCCAGAACTAACCGATCTGTTTATCAGGCATTCAGGGATGTATGAAGGTACTGCACCATTAAAAGACCTAAAACTAGTAATAAAAATGTATGGTTAACTTCAAAGGAACAGGCAGCCAGTGAAGTAATGTGAAAATTGGTCTAATATGATCTTGTTTTCTAGTATGAGTTAATATTCTTGCTGCTGCAATTGTAATTATTTGTTGTGGTTGAAGGATGTCCTGTGAGCAATGCTTTGCAAAGACCAGAGGTGGCAAGTAACAAAGTACAACTACCTCGTTACTGTACCTAAGTAGTTTTTTTAGGTATCTGTACTTTACTTGAGTGTTTTTGTCACCCAATACTTTTTACTTTTACTCACTACATTTCAAAAGAAAAATCTGTACTTTTTACACACTACATTCTCAAAACAGACTCGTTACTTCAGATTTAACGATCTATTTATTTTATATTAATGTATATTAACCAGCAGGTTCAATTCAACACATAATGAGGCGCAAATCGGAATCCTACTGGCTGTGAAAGGGGGGCAGAGGGAGCCTGTGTTTGGCTACTTTAACGGCTTTGCAGTGAACACGAGCGGAGTTGAGCTCAGCAGTTTATACTGGTGATGCGTGTAAAAGAAACCTGCATCAGTGACCTTACTCAGTGCTGGAGTGGGTGATTAGGAGAGCGGGGAAGAATTCCCGGTGAGCAGGTAGTGTTTTAGTCTGCTTATTGTGAGCTAATGTGTAAACTAACGTACATAAACACCAGAACTGTCTACAGATATTATCCCTGAGTTTATAGCTGTAATGTAGAGGTTAAACCAGCGACCCCCGTCTTTACAGGTACAGCCCCGGTGTGCTAACTGTAAAGCAGGGGTTAAACCAGCGACTCCCGTCTCTACTGATACAGCCCCGGTGTGCTAACTGTAAAGGAACGTAAATTCGAATAAGAAGCTTCATTCAGTGAGTCAAGTTCAGTCGGACTGTGAATTTGAACACAGTTTCATCAGGTTTACACAGCTGCTTTACTACAAACAATAGTTGGGCTTTGTGAAGTGATTGGATCTGGCTTTAAAAGATTGCTGCGTTTTTCCTCGTATTCACACATCGGCAGTTTGATTTAACCTTCATGTCCTCTTTATTGGGTGTGTCCACTGTAGCAGTAAGCTGTTTATTAGTTTGTGCATCTTTAACTCTGTATATCTTACTGACTAAACTGTCTTATGTTGCTCCTGGTCTGAAAACAAGTCCCACTCTGGGCCTTGTCTTACATAAAGGAATCATCTGATATGTTTCAGTATTGACTGCTAAAATTATCAGCAACATTCTTTTTCCCTAGTAGAGATTCAAATAATGTCTATTTCAAATTCTGGATGATGCATGAAGTTCTAGTATAAATCACCATATGCTCAGTTTCATAGACGCGCAGCTATAACCCTCAGTAAAACATATGATGTTTAAAAAATGAATTAGAAATTATTTTTAAAGAAATACCTTACTTTACTTTTTTTACTTTAAGTACATTTTTGAGTGAGTATTTTTATAATTCTACTTGAATAAAGTCTTGAGTAAAGTCATACTTTGACTTTTGCTATTCTACTTGTACTTTTATTTAAGTAAGGAACTTGTATACTTTTGCCATCTCTTGTCAAGACAAGAAAATGCAAATTTTACTTTACTAACCTGAAACTTGTACTCATGTTTTTTTCCTGCACAGTTTGTGTGTGTCATTGTGTGTCACTGACCAACTGCTTGTTTCATTATAAAGGTAGTAAAATGAGTCTTATTTATCTGGACTTAGTGCAACACAGTATGTATAAATACTGGATAAAAATTATTGTGTTCACTGTTTCTGATATTATTTTAGTTTTTATTATCAGTTCTCTGTTACAATTGAATGGACGTCTGAAAAAAGCAAATATTGTAACACTGTGTGTACACCAATATGGTAGGTTTCTTTGTTAAAAGGTCAGTGAAGTGATCTTACTTGATGTAAGTATTGGCATTGCCCTCAGGGAAGATATAGGGGTGTTTCTTGCGGAAGACATGACCGACCCTGCTGCAAGGGATGATCTCCAGACTTCCTCCACACATCCACACTCTGAACGAGATCTCTGCAGGGGAGGAGCAAAGACTGGTAATGCCTTCACCTTTAAAGCAACAGTAAGGAGTGAGCTATTTTACAGAGAGATGGTACCAATATTAAGATTCAAATTTAACCTGAAACTAACAGAAAACACTGGATCAGATATAGAAGGAATGAATCTGAAACAATGATGTAACTAATTTAATAGATATGATATAATTGCCTGTAATATAACAATGTAAAGCATAGTAAAGTTGGTCATGTGATAGCAACAGCTATATTTAACTTACACTTATCATCAAAAGGATAGTTGCACCCAGAAGAAAGTGTCAGACAGCAAAGCTTGTTAAGCAACATACTTGAATCTGCCACTAGATTTGCATTAGGTTATTACTGTTTGAGAGAATGCATGAGGGATGAAAGCCATACGATAAACAACTGAATAAAAAAAAAACCTGTGATTTAATGACATTCTCTTAACTGTCTATTGTGTCCTGTAGGGAAGTAGAGAGTTAAAGCAAATGAAGCATGATACGTTTACACAGCCATCTTATGTACAGTTCTTCAATTAAAAGTTCCTAGAGTAGTCATTTTGATATCAATATCATATCAATATCTGTTATTCTTAGATGTGAAGCAACTCTGGACCTGACTTGTTTTGCTCAAGTATACTTTGAGTGGCAACACATCAATGACATTGCATGATCTTTTACCTCTTGTTTTAGTCTCCTAGCTAGAATTTCCCCTGTCACACAATGTTACCAAGCAGGGTGAGTGAGGGCTGACATGTGCATCCTCCAAGACGTGAGGCAAATCACCACATCTTTTTGAATGGCTGCTAATGCAACATCGCTGGACAGTCAAAAAACGCTCCTCTGAGAATGATACTCTGTTACTTTAGCTAGCAAAGTACAAAGTACTAAAGCAATACTAAGCAAAGTATTAAGTATACTGAAAAGTATAAAGATCCGGGAATCCAGCCATAGCTATTATTATTTTTTCATCCATGTTGTTCATTGGTCAGCTCTGAACAGCTTCGGCATGTGATATGCATAAAGTTGAAGCCATTTAGATTTCTCCTTTTCATGGTCCCATAATTCTGGATGATGAATTTACATGCTGTGGACCCTATATGTACTGATATATGAAACAAGAAAAAGTGGCAGAGCAAGAATTTTGGCAGAGCTCACTATCAGTATGATAACTATACAGGAGAAATAATTGGCGAACACAACAAATTCTGAAAAATGAACAGCTGTTCAAAACTGTCTTGAGATCATAACCGGTAAAAAATTCAACAGCAACTGAAGCAGGCTGGCTCCAGAAATTATATTAACTATTGTTTATATATATTATTGCGCAATACCTGGTAAGCTAACACATTACAGCAGATCAAAAATGCTGCGACTGTTAGCAGATTAACTCATGCAAAGCACTGAGAGCACTGTCAACTAAAATACATCAAATTATTTGCTGATAAGCTGAGAAAATGTGGCTCTGTAGTCGAGTAACTTGTCCACACGCATTATTTACACCAGGCCTCCGGGATACGAGCTCACTCTCACAGCAATGCGAATTAGATCATACGGTTGAAATCTCCTGTCTAAATATGCCTCTGCCCCGCGCTCATCTGCAATTATGTGCACAGTGGCTCGTTTCAATTTGAATAAATGGGCCCTCTGAACGGCTGGGTCTAATTCTGTTTTAAGTGTGCAGTTTTTATGCCAGTTACCGTTTTGAACCTCATGTAGTGTCATCTATTCAATCTGTCATCACTGAATAGTCCAACATCATTGAACATCAATTTTTGTTGAAGTTGAATGCTTGTTAACATTTTAAACATCAGTGAGAGTAAAGGAGTGCGTTGTGCACTGGCCTTCCTCTCAGCTATTACACATATTCCCACATTGCTGGGAGAAAAAATTAATAAATACTGCACTGGCCACAAACAAGTAGGCACGGTTTAAGGACAGTCCATTTCAGGAATGCTATTTCAAAGTGCTTAAGTATAATGTAAGAATGTCCCAAGGTTGCTCTAGCCCACCTATGGGTGAGCAGATCCATTAAAGCTCAAGTCCTACCAGGCTGGTGCTCTGGTGTGGGCTACAGCCTTCAGTCATAAACTCACCAAAGTTTTCTCCTCCCCAGATGTCCATAGCTGTGTCATATTTCCCCAGATGGTTAAACCAGGACTTGTCGATCACAAAGAGGCCTCCAGCAATAATGGGTGTCCTGATGGATTCAAAGACAAAAATGACCACTTTAATTAGGAGTGGGAAATACGGTGATATACTGATATATCATGTCACACTGCACCACTGCAACAGTATGCCATTCTGAGCATATCGAGGATACTGTCAAACCTAGCAACACGTTAGCAACTACCTGAGGTAACATAGCAATGGCCTAGCGACCACCTGTGATACTATAGCAAAAACCCGGTCATAGTTCAGCAACCACTTGAGATACTATACCACCATGTTAGCAACCACTTGGGATAAGATTGCAAGAGCCTGGGATAATGACATAAGCCAGTTTTTTTTTTTTAGGTGACTTGACTTGTGGCACATGTGATTACTGATGTAGTGTGCATGAAACTACTGAGTAGACTATACGTTTCCATTATTAGCAACACTGGCCAGTGTAAAACTAAATAAGTGCTTTGCACAACATCACCTACATTTGGGATAAGGGGAAAATCAAGCAAGAATATTTTATTATATTTTTATAATAATAATTATTATTTTCAATGATTTCTAGAACAGCAACATATGTTGGATATTTTCTGAAATATGCTTGAAATCTGTAAGTTTAGAATCAGGGTCTTCCAGCCTCGAAACAAATTATTAACGGCTCAGTGACAGAAAAGAAGCTAGTTTTTGTAGCAGTGGACACACACAGGCCAGTGAGATTTTGCTGGTGTAAGAAACTCCATTCTTATCTTTCAGAGGGAAGTTCTACAGGCCTCCACTGTGACTTTAGCAGCTAATATTTCCAGTGGCTCTGAAATGAAGGCAAGCTACTATTTATGCTAGCATGTGTAATAGCACTCTATACAGGAAACAGTGTTGGGGGTAACTTGGTAGAATGTAATTTGTTTTCTAATCTAATGATATAATGATATTTACAAGGATTCAGTTCTGATTTCTTTAAACCCAAGGCCTTAACTGAGATAATAAAAAGCTAAATACATTTACTATCCTCATTTATAGGGTACTTTCTATTGGGAGATGTCTGTCCCAAACCCTAACGCCTAACTTAATGCCGAAATAAAACTTTTTGTATTTTTCCTCAGTTTTATTGTTATTTCTGGTTGAAATATTTAGATTTTAGAAATAAAAAAAAATCCCCAAAATTTGCTGTCCCACATTTTTATGTCATTACTGTAACACAGAGTTTCAGTGTATAAGTGGAGTCTGTAAGCTTTAGCCACATCCCTTCATTTCCAAACAGGAAGTGAGCCTGCGTCCATGTCCCTCATGGCCACATGCTAAGCAGGTAAAGTTTTGAAGTAAATGACTCTGAAAATCAGGGTGTAACAATAAAAACTGCAATTTACAAAACTTATTAAATTAAGTAAACTTATTCAATTAAATAAACTTAGTAAAATTTTTTGAGTTCCGCTAAAGTTTGAGTTCCACAAAGTTTCAGTAGCGGTATTGCTTCAATTTCACTCTTACTCATCTCCAAGCACTGGTAAAAATTACTATTTTATTTGGAGCGTTGGTGATGATTCATTAATTTGACGTAGATGACAAAACAGCCAGCAGCACTGTAAATGCAGCCCATAGTGAGGAAGCTGTGCTGTATTGTCTGTGACTCACACTTCCAGGGACAACATGATGCTTTGCTGTTTCCCTGGAATAAACCCCTCCCTTTTGTTTCTTTTTTCCCCCTCCAGCCTGTCAGCCTGAGTAAGTGTGTTCATAAAAAGAGGCTCGGGGGAGAGAAATCACCCATGAACAACGCTGGAAAACTGCAGGCTACAGGCGTTACCGAACCCGGCTGTGCTTATTAGGGGATGCACGCCTGCTGTGTCTTTGTCCATCCAGTGATGCTGCGTGATACGAATGTAAATCCGAAAAAAGCAAAACAACCCAAAACCAATGTTAACATGAAAACATGAGCAGAAGTAATAAAAGCTCGTTATAGAGCCCTGTGTAAAAATGCTCTTGTGCAACTTCTCCAAGACGGATTCTCAACAATTCTGCACATGAACTGTCCTTGTAGAACCTGTTCTTTATTCTGGTCTACTAGCAGTTCTATCTAACATTGAGCAGCATAACAGAAATTACTAGAGATTTGATACCAGATATCCATATGGGGTTGATTTCAACACAAAATGTTGGACTGAGTATCGAGGTCAAAACAGAATAATCTGATCCAATTCTGTAACAAATCTATACTGAAACAGCTCACTGAAGTGGTGTTGTTAAGTGTGTATTTCTTCCTGAGGGTTAGTACAGTGTTTAAGTAGTTTCAGCATGAAAGCCTACTTTTAGATGTAGTGTTTCAGTTCAAAATAGCTCTATGGCTTTAAAACATAGTCATTTTTAAACAAATGACTAGGTAACACAATCATACATTTGCATTGTATGTATACATATATGACGTTATCTTTTTCTTATATATTAAAAAGATCTGTACAGCACTGCGCAGTCATACAATGCTTCATTTAATTTCCCATGAACAGACATTCAGTAAAAGTTGTTCAGTAAAAGTATTTTTCAGTATTATGAGAAAAGCAGGAAGCATATGGCCGTTGTTATGACTTGTATCTCCATTTTAGTATTTTTTCTTTATTTAGCATAGTTTGAAAACTCAATTCAACCTCAAGCATTGTGTTAAAATGTCCAAAATGAAAATAAATTGGTTACACTTCCATTATGCAGCTACAGGGTTTTGTTGTGATAGTCACAATATATTTTGCATATAAGTTCAGTCTTAAAAGTTGGTTATGTTTTCTGTTTCTCCCGATCCAAGTAATCTCATGCACATTCCAACAATGTTGAGATCTGGACTCTGGAGTGATCAGTCTATTTTTCTGAGAACACCAAGTTCTTCTTTTGTATCTATTTCCTTTTCTCAGTAATGGCTTTGTGACATACATTCTGACTCTAGCGCTGGGCTGTCTTCTTACAGGATGGACAGAAATACTCGTGGATTTCTTTAGATCTGAAAGTTTTAAGCCCTCTTTATCTGATAGTGACACTTTTGATTGTCTATAAGGACTTGTGTTCTCTAGATTTTTAAGCATTAATTTAACTCTAGCATTAGAAAATCCATTTTTTTAATTTACTTTCATTTCACCTTCATCTTGCTTTTGCAAGTGAATTATGAAATCTCCTCAGAAACACCTCTTGAAAATGTAATCACTTGTACTTGACTGGCTGTTTTAATGGAAGACTAATGAAGGGTGGTCTCTGACTTTTGTGTCCTCTAAAACTAACACCAATCCTCACCACCAGCAGTCACACAAAATACATTTATTTCAGTTTTAAATAACTTCACAAACTCTGATTTTGTAGATTAGCCCTGTTTTTCTCTGGGTTTCCTGCAAAGTTAGGACATTTTGATTCTGAAGATGTATGCAAACAAACATAAACATGCTCCCTACTGCCTCAGTTGCATCTGCTCTATCCCTCATGTGTAGGCAGTGATGCTGAGAGGCCCAGGCTGTCTGCGGTGTCGCACCAGTGGAAGCATGCAGAGCCTGCGTGCAGCGTGGAAGCATGCAGGCTCTGAATGATGGCTCAGTTCTGCTTTGCCTCACTGCCTGCTTATCTGAGCCATTAACAGCCTTCATTACTACAGTCACAAAGAGAGAGAGAGAAAGAGAGGGCACCAGTGTGCTACTGAGAGTAACATAAAGTTGCATGTAAATGGTGGTGTGGTAATAAGCGAATCACACCATGTGCTGGAACTCAAAACTGCCTTTGAACACAATTTGGTGTCGAATAATTATTTGCCTTTTTTTGATACCTTTCCTTTCGCTGAACTTGCCTACAGAGATCAGCGCCTCTCTCATCTAGCAATTACCCAGGTCTATATGAAGAAGACCACAAAGTAATGTGTAGGCAAAGAAGAAGGACACAAACTGTGAAAGAAAACATGAAAAACAGGGTCTCTCTCAGGGTAGCGGCCACTGACCAGTTTTCTCCCTTCTGTGCTCCCTCCAGAGAAGGGAACGCTTTCTAATACCCCTCTTAGCGCTTCCCTTCACCTACTTAATGGGTTCCGTGGGGTCAGCCCTCTTGGCCCTCTTCTCTGCAGATAGCTGCTCCCACTTGAAATGAAGACTCCAGTCAAAGCCTGAAGCAGAGGGTGAAAGAGAGAGAGAGAGAGAGAGAGAGAGAGAGAGAGAGAGAGAGAGTTAGAAAGAAACAGACACAAAAAATATGGCTACTCAGCCTACAAGTCAGAAGCCAAAGTATTTTAATCTTTATAAAGGGTCTGTCTCACGAAGCATAATTTCTTGCTTACCCAGCTAACTTTAAGGCGAGTTCAGGGTGCACAACTTCAGTCGTGGAGGCCTGGTGTTCAGCGCAGTTTCATGATTTGCCCACTCAAACCTGATTACACTTATCTATTAATTGCCAGTTTTAGGGGTAGTGGCTGAGTAGTAGGGAAGCCTCCAAATTTTACTGAACACCTGAACCTACAGGACCGGAGTCGTGCATCCCTGCCTTACTTCAATCAAATAAAACATTCCTGACACCACAATTCTGACAACCATCTTGCATCGAATTAGATTTTTTTCCATACTTATAAATTCCCATCTCCAAGTTTCCCATAAAAAGTTTTCACAATCACAGCCATCGCATCTCCTCCTGGTTCCTCAGCCCTACATCGGGCCTACCACAAAGCAGGGGTGTCTGTCTTTCTAGATCCAAGTAGAAGTGGCCCAGAGCTCCAGCCCTCCCTCAGTCAGTCTCCCCTAACACTACCATCATATTTTGTAGGCATGATCTGAACTTGCATAGCAGCTCTTGTATAAATCAGGGAAAGGATTCTGATGGAGGCCCTTTTAAAGTCACTTTTTTCTTTGTGATGCTTGTGGCGATCTCATGAAAAATATCGCTGTTTTTAACAATGTATTTAACAATATAAAACCCATTTATTACAAAAGAATTCATCATATTTCATATAGATTCATACAGATTCACATCCAGAATTCATCATATAGCAAAATGAACATCAAATGTCTTAACACAAAATAACATACATAGATAATAACTATATACAGTATTATTAATCATTTAAAAACTTTACTGTTCACTGATTGTTGACCGATGTTTACTGAAGATAAAGCATCCTTTAACAAGTCTCAAGTCTTAGTAACATTAACGACTTTTTCAGTGCATCTGAGTTTATGAAATGTCACAACTGGGAACTAACAGTCATTTTGGTCAATATAACCCTGTTTAATTCCATTTATGACCACATTAAATTAAAAATCGTCTGACATTACCAGGCATGGGAATTTTTAGCTGCCTAAAATCGCTATCAATAAGATAATGTTCACACCAGTCAGACTCATGTGTGTCAACTCATTACCAGAGAACGCAAAATGTTGTAAACACAGCATGTGAACTCGAAGCAGCTTCACTTTCTTACCGCCCCGCAGGTCTGAGGAAGCGGCGACATAGGCGAACGAGTCCATGTTGATGATGTCAATCACTGGGCTGGCAACACAGCTTGGGTCCTGAAATGAGCGAGGCTTGTTGTAAATTAGCTTGTTAATTAAGCTATTCTAGCTTAATTAAGAAACAGCTGCATTCTTGACGCATTTCAAGACATCATTCTAAATCAGGCGTAAGGTGAAGCGAAGGGAGGGTAATGCTAAAGAGGATAATATAAGCAGCTTCGGGTCTTTTCGGCTCGACTTCACATCTAAAGAGGGGGAAAAAAATCAATGAGCACTGGGATTATCCGAGTTAAGAGTGGGTGAACGTGTCATATACACACACATGATACTTGCACACAAACACACAACACACACATACGACAAACACACACGCTCTGAATCTTCTCCAGACACTGAATGCTTTGAC
This sequence comes from Semaprochilodus insignis, assembly GCA_034552555.1. Taxonomy (NCBI): domain Eukaryota; kingdom Metazoa; phylum Chordata; class Actinopteri; order Characiformes; family Prochilodontidae; genus Semaprochilodus; species Semaprochilodus insignis. The sequence continues at coordinate 12,160,629 of CM067481.1, read as the reverse complement.
CGCATCATTCGATCCCTTCATGCTCCATGAACCTCACCCCTACGAGAGAACAGTCCTCTTGTGATGTCAGGATAAAGAAGACAAAAAAAGGGGTTCTGCACTTAGACACCTGTATAAGCAACGCAGAATACAGACAGTAATCTTCGGTTATATTATCTACATATCATATATACAACTGTCCATCATCGTGTCATCGGGTTCAGTCTATTTCTGGGATGACAGATCTGCTGGAAAAGGCAGAAGACTGAGTACCTCTTTGATCCTCTGAAGCAGTGGAGGCAGCCAGTCCTTGTTGACCTCACAGTGGCTGTCCAGAAAGGTCAGGACTCCCGCTCCAGCAGCATCTGCCCCGCGAACCCTGGACCTGATCAAACCTGAGGCATGGAGAGGAAAGACCAAGTTATAGGCACAAGTCATCATCTGTGGTATAAATTTTGCCTAAACCATAATTATAACAAATTCTCTGGAAATTCAGAGTTCTCTGGAAATCTTTTCAGGATTTGAAATCTCAAAATAACTGCTGATACATTCATATGCAAACATTTCAGTGACATGTTTTGTTTTTTTTTTTCCCAAAAAAATTTTCTCCCCAATTTCATTATTGCCAATTCCACCTGCTAGTTACGTGTCGCCCAATTATACATGCTTCCTCCGAGACATGTGAAACCAGCCACACCATCTTTCCTAACTGCGAGCAGTGTAATACTGAACAGCTCAATGAACAGCTTGGAGGAGAATGCTAAATGCCATTTCTGTTAGGTTAGCTGGGGGTAGCACTATGCTAAGGAATAGGGTAGAAAGGGTGCCATCCTACCCACCCAGTCCAGTAAAGTCTTCTTTCACTCGTGGCCACAGATGTCTTTGGCACACAGGTTTTTCGTTTGATTGACACCACAAAGGTCCCAAAGAAAAGAAAAGAATCTGAGGGGTCCACCTTTGTCGGAAGGCTCTCCCTGAGTGGTCAAAAGCTCTCCCTGAGTGGTCCACAAGTTGTTTAAGGTCTGAAATCTCAAACTCAAGCAAACCTACAGCAGGTAAAACTGATCTACCATTGTCATCCCAGGGTTAGGATAAACTCTAAAGTCAACTGGTTAAGCATATCATAATTCTTCAATAGAGAACTCACTGGTTAGCCTTTAATGAGTTATGAGCTCAATTACTAAGCATATCTGCCAGTTCACCAGCTCCTAAAAACAAAGGAAAATACACAATTACTAGATGAGCTGAAAGTGACTGTCTGCATAATTCGGATGGCACTCAGGCTAATCTTAGACAAAGGTATTCAAGATGTATTTTTGGGACTAATTAGACTAGGCCACGTTTTTAAGGATGCTTTAGATCAAGAGATGCCACTGTGTAGGAGAAGCAGTTAAATCAGCAGCACATGACAGAGGACATGACGGTATTGTTAAAGTGCATGCTCGTGCTGAGTTTCACACTGCAAGGCAACTTCAGCCAATTAAAAATCCCATTTCATCCTCAATAAGGCTTTATTTTCTGGATGAGCGAGTGCGCTTTCCTCTGCATAGCTGTGGACAGCCTAACTGAGTATAGAGGAGCATGTGTGTGTGTGTGTGTGTGTTTGTTCATATCCCTGTAGTGTGCTTCCTCTATGAGCTGGCCAGATGGGGAGAGAAGGAGGCAGCAGCAGAGATTACATTCACCCTCAGCTAATAGAGTTAACACAGCAGAACAGCACACACTGTTTGTTGCTCCAGGACAACAATGGGGTTTAAATGCATTAAACCTTTTAACAATTTTCCTCTGTATAGAGTTGGTTGCACACCGGCTTTGCACATTAATCAAAGCTGTATAAGCGACAATGTGTGACTGCATGTAATGGAACCTCCAAGCACAGGGATAAACAGGGGTGGAGAGCAGCCAACTGATGCCATTTGTTATTAGTAAAAACATTGCTGCATCAGTTTACTGATTTAATCCGACGCCTTCTCATTTCTACACCTGATTTTGTATGCCATTTGCAGCGCCTTTAGAGATTTCGCTATAGATACAGCAAGCCTTTTTCAATCTAACTACATGGAGTACACATGGAGTTACCAGGTGGGTAACAGGGCTGTAACAGTGCATTGTGACATTGTGATTATCGCTGGGAGAACGCATCGTAGGAAAAGGACATTCTATTAATTGTGCCATTTAATGCAATCCATCCATTATTTAAACAGTTTGCATTGGATCAAAACCAATAATTTTTGAAATTCTAATTTTGTTAAGGTGAATACCAAATCAAATCTTGAACCAGGTATTGTGAAACTAATTGTGAACGGAGCATATCACTACACCCCTATTAGTTATGTGTACATGCAAAATATGGATTTGTACTTAACTTAATAGTTTTATTTCATTAATAGGCCTATATTATGAAAATGATTCCTCCTTTTTATGTAAAACAAAAAAGTCTGATACAGTAAACATTGTTAAAGTTTCACCCCAGTCTGTAGACTACAGTTATATACAAGAAACTAAGCTGCAAAAATGTCCTGTTTTGAACTCATCCCAATACAATTACAATAGAAGTGCTAAGAGAAACTGATCTGAATTGGCAGATTGGTCCAATGTTCTCCAATACAATAGCATCAATTGATGAGCTTAGATTCGATTCAAATCAAAAACTTAAATAGCTAAAAATTGATACAGCTTTCAGAAATCAATTAACATGACAATCTGCTTCTCTGGCGTGTGTATATGTATGTGTGAGAGAGGGCAAGAGAGAAAGAACTCCATACCTGATTCTTCTTTGCTTACATACAACCAGGAAAACAGAGAAGAAACTGCTTTGTGACGCACCACTAAGTGTAAAGTCTAACGTTAGAAAATGCGTCTATTACTATCCACTGCTTACTATCCACTCTAATACTGCATCTAACAGCCATACGACAAACAAATAACAGCTCTGCTCTTTTAGGTTGCTCTGTTTCTGAGACTAAGAAACAGATAACCTCTGGAGTTGGCGTTTCTCACTGCCTGTCGAGTTGGCTTTGTAAACCGCACCGTTTGTTTGTTTTTTGTTTAGGGATGGGAAAAGATTTGGGGAGTGATTTTATGTACCAGTTGACATATAACGTATCAGCTCAGTAATACACCAAAGTGTACTGAACCTGTTTAACTAAATTGTTTTGGTATCATATTATAAACTGTGTATTGAGATGTGTATCGTAGAGATTCAAACCCTAATTTACATCCACACATTCAGACCACAGCAGATAAACCCAGGTTAGGAGTATTTTAAACATTCATACATTTTAAATGTAAGTGTGTTTCCAGTTTTACTTAAAGGCTAAGGAAACTTCACAAATATAAACTTTTGTGTAGTAGTACTTTACATACTTCACATATAAACAACACAAAACAAAAATCCAGAAACCACCCTACAAAAATGCTCAAAATAAATTATTTTGTTATTTTTCTGTTAGTATTCTGAAGTACTTTACTATGGCTCACCTGTCTCCTTTAAGCTTCATCAATTTATTTTTGACCACAAGATGCACAAAGTGAAGAAGAGCTCCTATTAAACTTGTTTAAGATTCTAAACTACTTATGAACGCTGTAGTGCTTCCATAAGATACTGGGAGGTTTTTGATCTGGCACTTTTTATTCCCACTCAGGTAGTTTTTGCTAGACTGATTTTACCTCTACATTACCTCATTACTCCATACAACTCTTTCTCTTGCTCACAGGTTTACTTCCTAGATAAGATCCTAAAATGCAAAAAACACTAAACTGCTATGTGTGTCATTCAGCTCTAAGTGTCCTATTATTATACTTTCAATTCACATGCCCTGAATCATTTCAGCATTGATAATACTAAGCATTTCAGCACTGATGTTTTTTGTTTAGCAGTGGTCTATTACACTCATCATCAAAAGAATAGTTGCACAAATAATTGTACCCAGAAGGAATCAACGACAGGAATGAAACTTGGTGAATAGGTTTGACATTGTGAGACGTGAATGATTCAAGTTTTACGCTTGGATGCACATGTGTGAGAATATTTAAGCTGCTTAGGATGGATTATCGGACACCATTGGGAACCTGTAAAACTCCATGTCGAGACGTCTGTATGTTGCGCAAACACAGCGGGCTGATGCCATACTGAGAGATACTACTTCTGTATGTGTAGCTCAATAAATATTACCCATATCAGTCTAAATTTATCATCATTTATTGTTCTGGTAACCTTTATCCTCCACACGAATAGCACTGCAATCCAACACGTCCTTCTGAGTGCAAGTATTCTTTTGATGGTGAGTGTACATGCTGCTCTGCTGCAAAAACCTTTCTCAGACTGCAGAAGAAATGCAGCACAGTGTGGCCCATAAGCCATAACATGCATCACTTACCAGGCAGGTTATCATCCATTAGGACAGCTAACCTGCTAAACAGTGAACAGCTCAGCGTGAGGAACCACACTAATGGGATTTCATTAAACAGTAAGTGGGCATTTTAGCTGTAGCCATCTCCAAGGCGCTGACCGCCACTCACAGCCGCAGACGGCAGTAAGCAGCGAGAGCGCCGCCAGGCATATTGAAGTGGCAAAATCAATATTTTCCTGGACCGTTTAAAAGGCTCCCGTGTTCTTCAGTTAGGAGTGAGCCAAAGCGCTTTGCTTACAAATGGATTTTTAAATCTTTATATCAAACGTCTTCATCGCTGTGTTACACAAGCTGTTTACAGCATTAGCCGCATCTTGTCGCTCCATAGAGGTAACACATCAATTCAGCCAAATGTAGGGGAAGGCAAAGGAGTCAGAGAAGGTGCTAAAAGCCAAGAATGGGTGAACGTAGTAAAAATCCTGACTGGATCCGGAATACATAACGCTTTTCACAGGCCTTAATCTACACTATGCAATCTCTTCAGATGCTGATAAGAGCATGTTTATAGCTCCTTGCAGCAATCTCCACAACAGGGGGGCTGGTGATGTGATGAAAATGTACAGCACACCAGGAACAGACAGGATACAACTACGAATGTCGCTAAATGATTCTTGGCCTGGACTACTGAATTTGATGTTACTGATCAACACTGGTAAAGTTTTCAAATCACTTTCGGGTCCATATTTGAAAACTAAGCGGAAAGCTGCCTGGCTTGAATTCACTGTTTATGTGATGTCATAAAAACCAACATATTTACATACATCTACCTATTCATCCCACAACACTTTAACCCCACCCATTTACCCTGAAGCTGCAAAGAGTGTTTCATTCCAGATTGCTTTTTGATGCACAACACAGGGCCACCAATCAGAACATTGCTCATTTCAATTTATTAGACCTAAAAAACAATTACAAAAACAGCATGTTTAAATGGGAATTTCATTGATTTCCTAAAATCCCTGAGTAATTTAATGGTTGAGATGTGAACAGAGTCATTTGGATCAATTTGATGAAATGCTGCATTCTAGAGAAACTTGTTCGCAGTTGTAATGATAGGAACCAGATGTCTGAAGTGTTTAATATGTCTGAAAACTACAGAAAGTTCACATAAAATATGATGTCCGATGCCTGTGACATTGTTCGATGATGGTTTTGGCCTAAAAATATATATTTAAACACACCCACGATGGAGACGTCTCAAAAGAAAACTTCTTTTTTGTTTTAGATTTTTTAGTAATTGTTATAGATTATTATGCTTATTGCACCATTATCCACATTACATATAAAACTCGATATTGATTTAGAAATCTATTAAAAATCTTTTTTAAAAATCTCTTTCTGCAAGGAACATTTCAAAACATAACACTCTAGACTGTTATTTATAATTCAATATTGAATTATGCAGAAATTTTAAAAAATGATCAATTATCCTGTACTTTTAAGAGATAACCGACCAGATAATGGTTGGAATGGTCATGTAAAAGGAATAATGACTGGTTTTGGAACCTCAAGACACATTAACATCCAAAGTAGAACTTGTGGCAAACAATAACAAATTAATAAAAGAAAAATTTTAGATATGGGCTATTCACAGATTCTTTAATACTCATATATCTCATTCATAAAATTCAGTTCAGTAAAACACCAAAAGCTTCTTTAGGAAACCAAAAGTGATTCTTCTTTTTGGCTTTGTTCTTACAGTGCAGGTAATTTTAATGTTCTAAAACTGCTGAAGCAAGAGAAAAAAATCATACTCCAATCCGTTCTGTGGACACTCTCTGAACTCTGCAGTTCATGCTACTGGCACCTGTGGAAAGGCTAGAATACAGCCAGTCCCTGGCTAGCGGTACAGTAAATGGACTGCAATCATCCACCAAGTCTGTTTTTATCCTCCCAGAGTGAGGCCCCACCTGCTGCTAAATCACTCAGTACCACAACAGCTAAAAGCACGCAGCTGCTTTTAAGAGAACCTGATGCGTCACCACCGCTGACAGAACATGGTTAATTCATACAGAAGAACTGACAGACAAAAAACAGACTTAAAGAGACAGACAAAGCCAGTGGCCTACCTTCTCTTCGGTTATTGCGAAGACACTTCACTTTGGGCAACTTGGTGAGAAGAAGGCAGTCATTTGCTGGAAGAAGAAGAAATGGGGACTAATTACAGAGAAGAGCCTTTCAAATCATTCCACCTTTCATTGTTCAAGATTAAAAAGCTAGCTCATTTGTCTTCACTTACAAGAAAATGGCCACCCCAGCACAGACTGCTATACAAAATCTGTATATGAATGTCTCACCTAAATGGGTGAACATAAAGTGAAAGATTCGCTGCTGTTACTTACAGTCTTCACTGAAGTCATCTACCAGGATGATTTCATGAATCAGATGCACGGGTGTCCGATTGAGAACGCTGAGAAAAAGAAGACAGAGAAGGCAGGGTTTTCAGCAACATATACAACATTCTCTTCACAAGCTCTAAACCATTTCTCCAACTGCATAAGCCGAATATAAAAAAATGGACACTCCAGAAAGTTTTGTTTGCCTCTGAAGTTGGGTGCTTGATCACATGTCAAGTTTTTCCGTTTTGAAGTTTTTTTTCCCCATCTCATGTATATTTCAGCATCGCTGACTAACTGAAGAGAATCACATTAGTTCCCAAAATTGAAAAGTTAATAATTTATCTGTTGAAGTATGAGGTTTAAAGGCATTGAAATCGATCAGAAAACAAGATGAGCTAAGCTGGTAAAGTCAGAAAACGTAAGGATCAGAGAAGATCCTACACCTGGCACAAACTTCTACTGAGATTCACCTAAAAATTCTTTAACTATAGATTTTAAATGTCAGGGCAGAAAGACTGGGGCAAGGATGAAGTTGTCAGTGTAACGTCTGGCTGGGATACAAAGAGATGTTACTTTGGGTGGAAACCCTTTGAAACCATCTCTGCCTTGTCCCCGTGTTAGCTGACTGATAGACTTGCTCTCAGCTATAGTCCACTGTTTCTTCTGTCATCGAAACACATTCATCAGACTGGTCTCTACACTGGACACACACAATCATATCACCTTCACACAAAATGTTTCACATGGTGCAAAGAACTGTAGGTGACTAAAGATTTGGAAGGACTGTCAAACTTAATTCTCTTAATGTGCAAAAAACAGACCATTTCTCTGTATTTCTCAGAGGACAATATAATGAGGGTCACTTTAGTGACATGATGGCTTGAGAAATACAGTCTACTTCAGCCACATCCTTGACGATCTTGTCTATTATGCCTGTTGTCTATTGTGAGGTTCAAAAAGCTTGTCACAAATGCCAGGGCCTCGTTACAGGTTTAGCAAACGGTCAGTACGGCTCTGCACAAGTCACAGACTGGCCACTAAACCCTTGCACATACTACCCAGCTTTAAAAGTCAGAACAGACTAAAATGAGACTAGACAGGTCTAGTTTTGCCAGACCAACACTGGCTGCATAGAATTTGTCACACAAGTTCACTTCAACGATGGAGAGGCAGTCACTTTTCCTTCTCGTTAGAAAGCCTTCTCTCATCTCTGCAGCTGTCACTGGTGCACTGACATTAGCTAACTTGAAATATGGCTAGCTAGTGCAGAACACACATTCACGTACTTAAATGATATAACGTTGGGGATAAATATGGCCAGTAGCGGCCTGCAGCTGTCTCTGGTGCACTGCTAGCAAGCTAACTTTAGCTAGATTGAAATGCGCTCCTCACATATGAGAGTTTCACAAAAGGAACTCACTCAGTCAGTCAGTAAGCAAGTGAGAGATAATGATCTCACTCTGGCAAACATATCGCAGCTATCAGAACAAAACCTTGTATTTTCATTTCTATTGTTTTTTTTAGTTTTTGACAGTGAAAATGCATGTTGCCCTTTACATTGAGTGTAAATTTCACGATGAATGGACCAAAAGATGTGGAAAATCTGGCTCCATTCATCTGCATAAAAAGCAGGTTTGTCAAAAGTATGTTTTTCCTTCTCATGTATAGCTACCGTTTTGGAGATCCAATGTTTTGTTCAGACAGCCACAATATACATTCTTCTGTTCCTAGATGACGCAGATAAACATGTGGTGCAGGTTATTACTGCTACTGTTTTTGTCACCAATTGTACTCAAACAACAAGTAAAACACATTTAAGTGAGTCTTGTTGATGTGAAAATGTGATCCATGTTGTATTTTAGTGTTTTAGGTGTACACCCACTCAACTGCTGTTATGCTTTAAACCTGTTTATTATAATGAATATCTGTGAAAATCTGTGTTTCAGTGTTGTTGGTATGTTTGCTTCTTTCATGCTCTCATGTTTTCATCATTCCGATTGAGTCTGTACACTGGTAGTCAAGACATTTACTCTAAAATCTGAGTATGTAGAACAATACTGATGAACCTGAACGGAGCGAAATTTTACAAGCGATGGTACATTCAAGTGCTGCCTCAAGAGTTTAAGTTATTGGTCTCTTATCTCGATACCTATTAAAACTCTGGGCTGTAGCACTTAATTTGAACCAATGTGTTGACAGAAGTAACCAAACCTCTAGGGGGGGCTATTGTACGGTGGCCGAGAAAGCCCAACGCACTGCAAGTTAAAAACGCGCTGCAAAGTCTCAAAACACAAGCATCAAAATGACACGACTTGCACAACATTAGCCAAACGCGCTGCAAGATCTGAAAACACAAGCATCAAAATGAGACCGCTTGCAAACCATTAACCGAACGCGCTGCAAAGTCTCAAACGCGCAGCAAACACTAAAAACACATGCAACTTCCAAAACACATGCAGAAAGCCTCAAAACACAACGGAAGTGTTTCCGAGGGACACTGAAAGTGGACGGACCCGGGAATATTCAGTCGGGTTATTGGCCAGGTTTTTGTGTTTATATTTCGTTCCACCTTAAACAATGCACACCGAGTGACTGAAAGCAAAGTTTATCTGTTTATTAATCAATATTCATTCGGTTTATTGGCCAGTTTCTCGTGTTTACATTTCGTTCCACCTTAAACAATGCACACCGAGTGGCTAAAATTAAGGTTTAACTGTTTATTAAGTTAACACAAGAACCTGGCCAATAACCCGACTGAATATTCATTAATAAACAGATAAAACTTACTTTTGCTGTAACTGGGGCTGTCTCGGCTCTACGTCCAGGTCCGGGTCCGTCCGAAACACTTCTGTTGTG
>CM067481.1:12037541-12151026 GCA_034552555.1 Semaprochilodus insignis | reverse complement strand
TGTTTTCAGATCTTGCAGCGCGTTTGGCTAATGTTGTGCAAGTCGTGTCATTTTGATGCTTGTGTTTTGAGACTTTGCAGCGCGTTTTTAACTTGCAGTGCGTTGGGCTTTCTCGGCCACCGTACTATTGCGGTGGGAGACGTTCGTGGCTCTAAGCAAACTAAGGAGAGAAACTCTCAGACAGACTCGAGAGCGAAGACACGGTTCCAACGTCTCTTCTTTAGGTGGGAAAAGTATTAAAACTTGCACTAAGCGAGGTAGAATGGGTTAAAAACTGTAACCAATAGGGTCGTTGTGGTGAAAATGTTTATTATTGCTGTGGAATAGTGCATTTCTCTATATAACTATGATGACTTTATGAAGCACGTGTTAGCAGAGCACATGTAATGGCGGATGCCCATTGTCCCTGTCCACGCAGTCTTTTGATTCGAAATTCCTGTTTAAAATATTGTCTGTAGTTTATAATATCTTATCTCTGTAGTAAGGATTAATTCTCTGCTGGCTTAGTGCCCTTTCCCCCAGTTTGGTGCCTTGTACTCTAGCCACAATGCTCATACGCCTCAGCTTGGTAGGCCTACTGAACCAGCGTCAGCCGTTAGCTTCCGTTTGCCTGTGTTAGCCTCTGCTAGCTCCAGCTAGCCGACTATTAAGCCTCTGCTAGCCTCTGTGTTCACTTACTGCCTTGTCCCACTAATATTAGCACTAGCTAATGCTAACTTTAGGGCTTATATCTCATTAGCTATGGTTACGTCGTCCATGTAATTAAACCTGTTGGCCCTCTTTGTTGAAGCGCTTCATCTTATTTTTGTCATTTAGCCTGTTTGGACAGACAATAAGCCTCAGCCAACATAGTAGGTTGGGTAAGTTTGGAGGAACACTCCCCAGTGGTTCGTGAATGTTAATGGTTGTTTAATGAAAGATACTTATTACTTATTTTTATTCTTGTTTGGACATCGAGATGTGTTTTGTTTTCATGCTTTGGTCAGGTCTGACAATGTAAACAGTAGAATTCCTGTTAAAAGCTCTAAATAGCAGTAAACAGATTGCCATTATGGTAAATGTTTATTTACATAGCAGTAGAGATGCTATTTTCAAGATATTTTATCATTTCTGATGTGTTTCATGCACAATTGTTTGCCTTTTTTGGCAGTACTGAAATGGGTTTTGTTGGCTACTGCTGAAGTTGAAATATGTCTTATATTGAAATATGCATTCATGTGGTGAGCTTAACTGTGAGGAAAAAAAGAGAAGATCAAGAGACCAAAGTTTCCTTATTATATTGAATTCAATAAAAAAACAGACAGATTTGAGAGCTTGAGAACGAAGCCACGGTTTCAACGTCTCTTCTTTGTGCCCTGTTTTACATGAATCATAACTGTTACTTGGACCCCACCCCTGAGGAGTGTAACAGTAACAGCAAACTGAACTTTTTTCTATCGTAAGTGAACATCAACAAAACCTTCAAAGAGAATAAATCAGTCCATTCACTGCCAGTTGAGAATTTAATTTCTATTATCTTTCCAAGAGGGCTTACCTTTATTATTACTTTTTTTTGTTGATGTCTAAGGCATGTTCAAAGGTTAAATTACATACAAATTGCAATGCTGGTATAGTATTGTATAGTAGTCTAAAATGTAGTAGTATATAGTGTAATATGTAGTAGTATAGTATCGCAATAATGAACATTTTTAGTATTTAGTTAAGTAGTAAAGCTATTTATTTATTTATTTTTCAGCAGTATATGATTAGATAATATCTGATATATAATCTCTCATTATCTAAGGTATAATAACTGAAGAAACTTAATGATATCAATGTGGGCTGGTGCTGTGTTTGTCCTCATTTTGCTCTTTGATCGACATACTGTATCTGCAGCCTTACGCTTGTCACTTGCAAGAAACAAACAAGCTGCAGACCATTTTCTGTATATCTCTGTCTTCTTCTCTTTTTACCTTTCACAGCTTCCTCTAAAAGCATGCAAGGAACTGATTTAATTAACGTATATAGTACCCGTACTAGGGTTGGATATCACTTACGATTATCAATAAAATCATACCTTGACTTTGATACAGATTCCTTAACAATACTTTTTCAATGAATTACACACCAAACGTGGGTGTGGCCTAAACAAGAAACAAGAAATTACAAGGTGTTAGGTGCTGAAAATAGAACTATTTTTGTCATATCTTCATTAGTATAATATGGATTTTGCATTTGAGATCTAAACATAGAGATGGACCTTCTTCATGAGCCTGTGCATGTGACATTAATACGTAAAGACATTAAAAACTCCTGAGAAATGTCCCCCATTACAACAAATATTACCATATTATCCAGTCTCAATTCTAACAGTCTAGAATTTCGACAGTCAGTCCTAACCATTACTAGGCTTTGTGTTAGTGTGATATTAAGTACTGAAAGCTTTTTTTCTAGTGACTGACGGCTGCATTTTCCAGGCTGTGAATGTCAACTCAATTGATTTCTCTGTAGCAGGCACTGGTAGAATGAGCACGGAGGCTGTGGAAGCCACACTTCGCGAGCAGCGGGAGGTGACTGGACAGCCCACTGAATCTCCCTAATGCACGGCGTTTAGAAAAAAAGGCCCCTCTGAGTTAATGGAATTTGTTATTTGCTTTGATGTATTCTATTATGGAACTGGGATTGGTGGCATTTTGAAATAATAAAAAAGAAGACTCCTCGTCCTCGTCTGCAGAGAATGATTTCTATAAAGTGTCCCCATAAGTGGAAGATAAACAGATAGGAGGTAATTGTTACATTTTAATTCATGTTGGCTGTCAAACGTTTCCTAAGTCATGTTTAAGTAAGTCTGAGGGACTTGCCAGCTTTGGATGTGGAATAAAAGGCACCCTAGCGCGGTATGTCACTGCAAAGGCTGTTCTTTTTGTTGTGATGTTTCCATACCTGAGGGGAGGAGAAAAACAAACACACTCTCTCTCTCTCCCTCCTTTGCTTCCTCTCACATCTCTGATATTTAGCCAGCAGGAGAGTCTGAGAGAGCCAATGAGTTCACCAAAGCTTCCAGAACGTTCTCCCTCACCTCCTTCAGGCCACTCGGTAGTAACAGTCTCTGTCAGCACCAATCAAATACAGCCCTGAGCCGTATTTCAAAACTCATTCTGTGAAATGTTTGGTTGGTTGTTGTGAAAGTGAGTGTGACCTCTGTGCTGGACAGAGGTCAAAGGAAAATCTTCTGGAGGGCATTACCTGATGTTGCTATTACTGTTACCGTTTACCTGTTTGTACAATTACTTAAGGCAAAAGGTTATGACAGAATTTAACCCTCATCACAGGTTATCTCCTTTAGATTTATATGTTGACCACATCTGACCATATGCAGCATTTTTTTTATGCAAACAGCCTTCACGTAACTACGTAGCTACAACTGAATACATAACGACACCTAACGTCTATAAACAATTCAGCTGAAAGCAGAAATACTACACTCATATCGTCACTGTCCAAAGAAAAGCAAGGATCTCCTATATACTAACTTTACATGCACTGACCAGCACCTTCAGTGACAGGCTCCTCCACCTGCGGTGTGTTAAGGAGAGATACCGCATCTCTTTTGTCCCTGCAGCTGTTAGGCTCCTACAACTGGCATCTCCCCAAGCAGAGCACCAGACACTTACTACTGTAGCACACTATATGGACCCATTCTATCAATATATTCAATGTGACTTAATTATTGTGCAATATTTGCTGCTGCACCTCATCACCTGTATACCACCTGGATACATCCTGTACTGACTGCCAACATCACTTAATTCATGCACTCTGACTATCACAACCATCAGTATTTAGGTGACTGCCAAGATTATCAGTGTTTGTGTAGCTGGTGGAAGAGATCAAAACTGCAATATCTTCAAATAACTGTGCAATATATATCTGTGCAATAACGTGGATTTGTATAGTGTCTTATTGTATTTTTTACCTAACAATAGAGATTTTATTTATTTTCTGTAATTTCTTATTTTGTAACTTGCACTTTAGTCTGCCTTTTCTGTATCTGTTCTGCTGCTATTTTGCTGTAACGATGCAAATTTCCCCAAGTGGAATAATAAAAGGCTATCTTATCTTACATGACAGCAAAAACGTGCTTCACTTTCACTGTGAGTTAATGAGACTATCCAAGACATTCTGTAGCATTTTGGTTGGCCTAGTCATTAAATTTTTAGGTAAAGAACATCAGCCATGTTCGAAAGCAGTAAGGAATAAAAGTGGATATTTTACTGTAGACAGAAATGATGTACAAAACAAATATATTTAATTCATATACAGAATTATACATTACATACCGTGACTGTCAGAAAAAAAAAAACGGAGAAGGAGAACATGTTCTTAGCATGGTAACATTTTTTCCACACAATTTTGAACCATTTCTACTTGTTTGTTTGATCATGAAATGTTAATATAATGTAAAATCATGCAAAAAATCTGCAAAATGTTTTCCTGAACTGAAATTTGCTAGATGAAATCTATAGTTTAAAAATCTGTGGTGACCTTGTTGTAACAGTGCCCCACCCCTTGATGCTTGTAGAGAGGTAGATAACATGAGGTGGTGGCCTGAGGTTAGCTATACTGATAAAGTGAACTATTTTGTGTTTTCTGAAGTTTATGATCTATAGAACAATAAAAGCACAGATGTTTACCTGGTTTACCAGTATAATTAATTGTATTGTAACAAAATGGCAAAGGCAGGGCCGTCAGAGTGTAGGTAATTCTGAGGAAAGTGGAGTGGTTGGGGTGCACTGTAGGGTTGGGGAAGTCTCTCTTGTGGAGGGTAGGCATAAGCTCAGGTACATTCAGTTTGCTATATATCCTGTTTTTTATGAGAAAACATACGTTCTCAGTCTAGGATATTTCAGTGTTAAAGCCATGCCAGTTTTATTTCCTTCCTCTTTGGCATGGAACTGAAAACAGGGTACAACAATGTTTATGAGTAAGCTGTGCTTGAAACATATACTCTCCAAAAACAGTTATATTTAGTTACAAAAAAGTAATATTTAAAAAGTAATATTTAGTTGTTGTGGCACTGACAAAAGCACGCATCAAGGCTGAACTCCTTGAATCATATAATCTGTACCAGACCCTGTTTAAATTTTCGCACTTGCTGGAATTCTATGTGTCTGGAAACCGGCAAAAAGTAATCCATCATGGCAGCCACAATTAGATTTTCAGGAAAATTGTGGATATTTCATCTACATATGTGCATACATTTCAATAAACTGACATATGTGCATATATTTGCACATTTTATGCATTAAATTGCACATTTAAATAACATATTTAACATATAATTTAGCATGTATTTTTAAACCATCACATGCATTGCCCATATACATTATTATAATATTAGCTAATATACATACATATATTCTTATTTCATATTTGCAACCTACCCATTAGGCAGGGTTAATTTTAACAGACAGAACTGCTTCTCGTAACTGTCCCTAAAAGTCTGCTAAATCAATTAATTCAACACAGTTCTATGTTGTTAGACCCAGACAAGCTGGGTGTTAACTGGGGATGTGCTGTGTGGCATCCACAACAGGCTCCATGCTGTGTGGGGGTCTTATTGGGTGTGGCCATGTAATGTGGCTGTCAGTATGAACCACATTCCCAGTTAAACATGAATTGCTGTTGTGGGGTTTAGCTGTGTAGTTGTTGGTTACTGAATTGTGTCAGAGGAGGGTGTGCATTTGTCTACCCTCCTTGTGTGTCGTGCTCCCTTCCTTGGCTTTGTTGAGGTGCCTGTTAAAAAGATCATTTGCCCGTACATGCAATGTGTTACTCCTTACTTCTGCACCAATGCTACAATATGAAGCATGACAAGATTGAAAAAGCACAATAAAACTGCGGTGTAAATGAGTATTTGCAGCATATAAACAAAGAGCAACCCTGCCAGTTAGGGCTGCCCTCTAGAAGTCGACAAGTCGAATCGTCAGTCGGAGACCCTTTGAGTCGACTGAGAACCTTCAAGTCGACTGACAACAGTGACGAGGTTTATTTATTTATTTATTGTCGTAAAACAGACAAAAGCTTACAAAATGCACAATAACTTTAAGAATGTAAAAAGACATTTTAATAATTATTAAAAGGTGGAATAATGAATATATATTTAAGTTCTAACTGGGCTATGACGCATGCTAGCTAAAAAATTAAATCCACGGGACAACGTGCGCTGGCGGTTCACCGTTGAAGGAAGATAAAGCTCTGAAGCTGAGAAACAGGAGTGGAACAATGTCTCAGAAAAAGTCTGGAGGAGCTTTTGAAGAAGAGAATCCGAACAAATTAAACCTAATTCTGCTCGTCATTCAGTCAGACATCGAACACTGCTTCAAACGAGACATAATAGCTGTTTGCGGTGAAGGAAAAACGGACCGAAGACGTTTGTTTTATTATAATTCCATTATTTTAGAACCTAAATTACAGATATTTTTATTTATTCGTTTACAGCTAAGATTATTTTTATTTAAAGATAAGTACAGTCACTTAATATACCTGCCGATAAACGAGAAATAATTATTTCAGCGCGGGTAATATAATTAAACGGTTCAGGTCTACCATTCTTCTTTTCATCTAAAAATTATTTAAATATTGACTAATTTGGTTTTATTTAGGAGTTCATTATTTATGAGAGATGAAAGACGAAGGGTCATCCTACTGAAGAAGCTCTTAAAAGTGAAATTAAGAAAACAGGCTATAAGCGCTAATTATTTAGCATAAACACGTTGCTTGCTGCCCGACGCTATATTCTGTAATTAAATCAGGCTCCAGTTCAGATTGTTCATCATATGCCACGTCTCTTTTAGTTCAAAAATATGTTCCTGTGACTCTGCTGACTTTCTAAATGAGGAGGACATCAGATCTGAAACGTATTCAAATTGATTTACTGATTACTAGACAATGTATATGGAGAAAAAACATGAACGAATAGTAGAATCGTCGGCCAGGACGGGCAAATCCGATTCGACTGACAAAATTCTGAGTTCGGGTACAGCCCTACTGCCAATATGGTGGAACAATCCCATAATGCAGCATGACATGATGTACATTCTCAAGCTCTATAACAGTCACCAACAGGGTGAACAAAATGTGATTTCTGGGCTTCTATACACACAACAAAAAAGTTATTGAAAAAACATTTGATATGAAAAAAGTTACTTTCATGGAACCAAAATCTTGCCGCAAAGATGGGAATATGAGAACATGGCGAAAAAACTTGCTAAGAGCATATTAAACTGGAAACTGTTTACCTCCACAAAACATCCATGTTACAATATAACCTGCTTACTGTGCACTAAACCTCCAAACCAATGTTTGGAAGAATTTAATGCTTCCAAAAATCTATTCTTCCTCTTTAGGCGCAGGACAAAAAATAGCACATTTATATTTAACCATGTTAGCGCAATGACTGGTAAAAATGTTCGCCATGAGAACAAAAGCCTTGTAATATCCACTGAGACCAATTATCACCGTACTGCATGTCCAAAACACACAGGGAAGGGGATTCTACTGGGAGTGATTAGTTTCAGACTGGACAGAAAACTGCAGAGCCTTGAGGATCCTCACAGTGAGCATGCACACACACACATACACACACATGCATTTAGGTGGCTCAAGATCGCTTAGTGGTCAGCTCAGCCAAACTGAGCACTGAGTTCTGCCAAACAGCTGATGTCAACTGAGCCGGTGATGACTCTGGGAGAGGTCCAAGGTCAGACTGAAAGATCAGAGGATCAGAGAGAGCGCTTAACACTGATATGATGAGTTCACATCAGCATGGTACTTAAGATAGCACAGCGGTTCCCTTTATATTTGTTTAAAGGCTCCAGATTCTTAAGGATATGAAGGTAAATGGTCATTGAGAAGGATAAATCTCAACAAGGCAATGCTAATCTGGCTGCAAATGAATGCTAATCACACAATGTTAAAAAACATACTAATAGATGTGCTGCTAGCTAACATGTCATCATCAGTTTGAATGCAATGATTTGTGGGAAGTGCAATGATTTTAGGTGAATATGAAGACACTTGAACTTGCTACTACAGAAATGTTTTGATGCTTATAACTGCATTTAAATACTGTGATTTTGCTTTGAAGTACAATCAGAAATTATTTTTTAACATAATAAGTTTAATTTAAAGCTTAATTTAAAGCTTAATTAAGTTTAACTGAACAGCTCATCACTCGGGAGCTGGAAGTGAGATGAAAACTTGAGCCTAGTTAACCTTAAGCTAGAGTTAGCCCAGCCCTATACCCTAATATAAAGGCTATATCACACCTAGTCGTAACTGAACTTGTTTTGAGGTGAATAGAGCTGGTAGCATGCTAACCAGATCCTGTCTCCTAGTTGGTAGCAGCGTTTCATTCTTAGTAATGGTTGCTAGATTGATAGTTTGAAGTTTATTTAATAGTAGATCGAAAATCATCTGTGATGGCACAGTGCCAGCATTTAATCGCGTCCCTGTAGAAATGCCACTGGAATGGTAATCTATGTACTCAGAACCGTTTGGCCCTGTTGTAGAAAAGAGGCCAAAAATACTCCTGCAGGTGTGGTAGCTATCTATTAGAAAGAGATGTAACAATGTTCACATTTCAACACCTTAATGACCTCGTAATTAAGTTTCAGTAAACTCAGTGAAAACGTATCCGGTTTGGAAGATTTTGGTGTACCATGTGGTGTAATAACATCAATTTGCAAAAATCCCATTAATTTTTGCCATATAGAAATTCAGTGTGGAATAGGGCATTATTAATATGGGCATTGTAAGGTTGTCCAGTTTTTTCCCAATTTCCCAAATTTATTTTTTTGCTCTCCAATTAAATCTCAGTACTTTAATGCTGAATACCAAGCTGATGTAATCTTTTTGTTTCCATGGGCAATACAGCCACAGTTAGGCTGCATTACGAGCACAGTGTGATACTTTGGACTGATATTTAGTTTTTGGCACACTTTCTTAAAATGACCTCTTTATTGTATGTCTAATATTGCCTTATGATCTAATATGACTGTAAACCCTGATTATTAGACTAGCAGTCGCTTTCAAATTCGGCAGGTAAATCAATTATGATGAGGGTGACTACTGAAAAAGTGTTATTATTATGCTACATTCTGCTTTAATAAGCAAGCAATAGCCTGGTCCTTCCTCTCAGGCTTTGAACAGCAGAGGTATGTAATGGCTGGTAAAGCTGAATGTTTTAAACAAGTCGTGACATGTGAATAAAAAATCTGGTGGGAGCGTGTTTTGTATATGCATCTGGTTGCATGCTGTTCGTGGTAAGTGGGAGAAAACAAGAATCAAACCTTATTTGCCACGCACTCGTAGTTTACGCACCTGTATTTAGACAAAAGGCTTATACACAGCTGAAACACTGGCAGCGCAGATATTAACACGTTTCCACTTTATTACGCTTTGTTAGCTTCTGAAATGTGCCTCACTGCTGCATATGGATAATATCGAAATACTGCACCTTTGTACCACCTTAAATTGAAAAATGACACATTTTAAAGCTCCATCTATGGAACTATTCTTGTGTAGAGGACTAGGTTCCCAGTGGTTTGCCTTACCTCCTAACTGTGCGCAGCAGAGTGGAACGTGCCTCATTGTGGAAGGTGATCACGATGCTGGTAGATGGCAGCTCCGTGTCATAGTGCAGCGTTGTACACCTGAAAAGAGACAGCAGTTCACAGAAATAATGATGCACCCTGGTATCAATTAGTGTGAGTAGGTTCAAAAGGAGATCAGAGCAACTTTCCCTGCAACAAAGTCTCACATACCCAGTATGATTAAACTGTTCAAGGTCGTTTGTATACAGCCGTGGCAGTCCAAACAAAGTGAGTTTTCTTCAAAAAGCTTTGACTGTGGACCTTTTACATTTCTTGATCTTAAATGACCTGTGCTCAGGTGAGGCAGCAGTGCTTCAAAGCTGCAAACGCTGCTGGTTAAACAGTGTTAAACAAGAAAGGTACGTGAGAGAAACGTTGCTGGGGCAACTGGCCGAAAGCTGGGCAACGTGGACAGACAGTGGGAGCGTGTGATTAGAATGATAAAGCCTGATAAAGGCAGAACCCAACGGAGCACACACATCAATTATGGAGGATCTCATTAAAAATAAACAGCAGGCCACCTCTGCCCTGAATGCATGAGGTGTGGGAGAAGAAAATCTGTTGACTTAGAATCTGATGGCAAAATGCCTATTTATGAGAAATGAAAAAAAATATATTCAACATACAATATGCTAAGATATTCAGCCTTTAAAAAATATTCAGCACCAGAGATTTAAAAAGTGAGGGCTCAGAATGCGGGCGAGAAATTTTGATGTTGTTGATTTCACCTTGCACCATGTACAGGACTGTAGCAGATAAAAAGCAAGGGATTATGGATATGGAAGATTTTTCTTTGCCGTGTTACAGGGTCTCTCAGGGCGCTGAGAAAAGACCAAACAGTGCTTTGAAAAAGTCACAGCAACAACACGCCAAAAATAAGTTTTCTGAGGATGAGACCTTGACTGATTGTGCTTACATGTAAACAGACTTCTCTTGTAGTGTTCCTGATGTTCTGTATGCTTCAGTACTGCATTTGGGTTCCTACAAAACCCGAACTTTGACTTCAATACAGATACAAAGTACATCACAATGCTCAATAGAAAAACATGATACACGTAAACATAAAACCTGATTTAACATGTTTATTATTATTTATTATTGTAGTATTTCAATAGACTACAATGTTCTTGTATTTTAGATATTACAATTTCCTTTATACACTGCTCTATTTATAAACATTTTTTTAGTTTTTGGTTGAGACGAAGCAAATCTGCATCCGATGCCCATGTTGAAAGCATATCTGCAGCTTCATCCGCTGTAACATCTCCATGCTGTTCCAGTCACTGTGTGTTTAAGTGGCAAGCTAAGGGGCAATAGCATAGTGCATGCACGCGTCAACCAGTGCTTCACAGAGGTGGTCTTACTTGAGGTGTGAAGGGCACACATCACACCTCAAGTAAGGGTCCAGAATGCCGAGGAGAAATTAAAAGAAGAAACTATTATGTCGGGTTGTTTTAGGCTCATTCGTACAAGGACTTTCATGCCATTTCATGTCTTTTTGCCATTTTCGGCCCAGTTTTCAGCAAATTAAAAATAAAGCTGTGTTATAGACTGTAACCTCAAGTTGTTTGAGTTTCTCCAGAGAACCTTGAACATTAAAGTATTCTGAAGTTCACATTTGCTGATGGCCTACATTTAGCAAAAGAAGAATACTTTAATCCCAAAATTAAAAACCAGATCTACCCAACAAACTATGCAAATAATAGTACATTTGGGTCCAGACCAGCTAGAAACTACTGCAAAATGTTTTATTTAAAGAAAAGTGATATGTATACTTTAATATAAGAATTGAATGTACTGATAGTATGGAGGAGTACTGAATTGTTTACCATGTTGTAGTATTGAAAAAGCTGAACCATATATTTTATGTATCTGAAGTATCTCATTTGCTAAGAGTGTATACTGGGATTGGTTGAAATGCATTAAGGCCAGGTATACAACATGAAGTTGAAACGGTCATGTCTTATGTAGTAATATGTAGTTATGTGTTGATATTCAACAAAAAATGGCTATACATTCTGCTATACATTTTTTATGATTTTTTGAGTCATTCATTCATCATCCTTGAGTTAGCAAACAGCTATCGTGAGTACAGAGCAAATTTCTTGTATGTTAAAACGTACTTTGTCAGTAAACAATTCAAAATAATTCAAAGAAATGATTCTGAATAAAGTGTGGAGACTGAACACACATTAGAGAGTTGAGAATCTACAGTTCGTGCTCTGAGTGCTGGAGATGGATGTGCTGGAGTAGCTGGGTCTCATTTCCAGTCTAGGTGGGGTTCACAATGAACACACACATCCTCTCTGGTATTGATCCCTTACTGCACTCTTCCTACGCACACTAGACATCCAATTGCACTAACCCACACAAGGTCTTCAGAGCAAGCAATCTATCAGTTGAACTGTAAGTCCCTTTCACATCTATTTTACGCTTGGGACTCCGTACACTTTTATTGTGTTACAACCTCTACAGTAGTGTTCTTCATATCAAGTCCTAGAGGGCCACAGCACCGTAGGGTGTAGAGTGTACTCTGCTGTAACAGACCCAGTTCAGCTCAACAAAATTCAATACATTTGAAAAATATATTCCTACTTTCTTTACATGGCATGAAGCCAATAAAATATTTCCTTCATACCACCAAGAAGTGGGCGATACTGCTCAGTTTATACACCTTGCCACCAATGCTGGAGTGGATAATTGGGAGATTCAGGAGAATTCCTGGTGGGCTAGTAATGCTTTGACTGCCGCACTATTCAGAGAGATACAGAAACGTAAATAAAGTAATATCAACCTCAAGAGTTTAGCATGTTAAATTCAGAGAAACAGTGCTTTTCCAGATATAGCAATATTCATACATGAATTATGCAAAGGATATATAAAGATGGATAAATAATGCAGTAAAAAATGCAAGATTTTAGGCATGAGTAGCTCATAATTATAGATTAGGCATGCAATAATATTTCACTTCTGGGTCTGATAATAGGGATCTGCAAGGATACTTGGTGAAACATTGCATGTTAGATTTTTACAGGACTATGTGCAGTTTTATTAATATTTGCCAAGGACACCCTGTTTGTGTAACAGGAGAACTATTGTACTATTGTACCTATCTACTGTAGGTTGGTGTGGTGAAATGGATAACACCACTACCTGCCAGTGAGCTAAATACACTGTGTGGGAGACTGGGGTTTGATTCCCAGTTTGAGTGACTATGCTGTGCTATACCAATAAGGGTCCTTGAGCAATACTATGTTGGCCTATCCTTTAGTATGATTAACCATAAATGTATATGTAACTGTTGATATGTTCATATGACCTGTAACTTTTTTCTCCTTTTCCTTTTTATTTCATTACTTCGCATGGATCCTCAATTATAAAAACTAGTCAGATACCCTAATAATTATTACACTATTGTGTCTGATACTGGTATGAATAACAAATATATGTACAGTTGGGTTTTTTCCATTTAAAACAAGATTACACTATAATCCCTACACAAGGTGCAGTTCACAAGTGCTCTACACATGCATGAGGGTGTGTGTGGGCCAAAAACAAGGCTCTAAGATATTAGTAATTTTCCAGATACATTTTTACTGTCGGAAATAAGACCTCATAACATTAATACTGGAAAGTTTTTTTTAAATAAAGTATTAACAAAATGCACAGAGTAACTGTAAATTTAAATGATGTAAAAAGTAAAAATGACAAAAAGAAAAAAAATGCATATGCTTTACACACTCATTGTCAAAAAATACTTGCGGGTCATCTTCAGTGATGAGTCCCGCATTTGTCTTGGTGGAGACGACCAACAATTCATGTGTGGAGGCACCGTGGTCAGTGCCAAACGGAATGGTTTGTTGTCACGCGTCACATGTCCAGAAGAATCCACCCCCCACCCCTACCACAAAATCTGCAGGAACGGGGTGCGAATATTGAAGCTGCATTGGATGAATTATCGCAGGACAACATTAAGAACCTCTACAACTCCATACAGAGACGTCTCGCATGTTGTGTTAGCAAACATGGTGGCCTGATGCCATACTGAGACCCAATCCCATTTCACCCCTTGCCCCTAACACTTAGCCCTACCCCTCCGTTTTGCGCATTCACATCTAGGGGTAGGGTTGTCTCGATTATTGTTGAGATGGAGGGGTAGGGCGAAGTGTTAGGGCTACAAACGGAGTGTTATGAGAAAATTCCCAGAATGCCCTGTGAATCATCGGCAAAATGCCTGCACAAGCGACCAAAGAGACCCATAAATATAAGTATTTTCTCTGTTAAAAAGTCATTGTATTGTAAGATACCATTGTAATAGCGTTTTATGATAATTTTCTTCATAACGAGCGTAAAAAACGCTAGTAATATGCTGATGTCTCAGTCGATACGTAGCGAAATTTCCCACTCCACCTTAAATGGTGCAGCAGTTACGTCCTAGTACCTGAGGTTGCTGCACCATTTAAGGTGGAACGGGGAAATTTGATCATGAAGCTGGCGATTAAAAAGCTAAGTTCAGCTTCATATCACCGAAGAATTCTTGGTGGTGATAATAAATAATTGTCATCCCCCTCTTTGAAGGAATATGATGCTCTAAATGTATTTAAGCAGAGAGGAGCTGAACTTTACCCTCCTCTGCTATCACTGCTGACTGGCAGGGTGGCCTACAGAGCACAGCTAGTAGCCTGCTAATGAAGTAATGTAGATTTTAGAGTTTTAATCGGGGATAAAAGCCACTGACGTCAACTGATTACGTATCCGGTTTTTGAAGGGTTGTCCCATTTCATAGGGGGAAGATTTCAACCACTACCCCTTGTAACTCAGTTTCAGCTCAGTAACTCCAAATGCATAAAATACAGATTGCACATTGCAGTTAAAAAAAAACAAAAAAAAAACAAAAAAAAAAAACATGTACCTCCAAAATGGTAAAGAAAAATGAAAAAACTTAATTAACATTTAATGGAACACTAACATTTATGATGGTACTTTAATCAAAAGAAACCAACATCTACAAAAATACAGGCAGAAGGTTTTTGTTGTGATATAATATTAAGATACACCCGCTACTATTTGTCTGACATGTAATTTAAGTAGTCGCTGCATTCTGTGAACAATGCTGCATGCTATCCTTCATTACCTGTTACGATCTATTCCATCATTATAACATGATTCAACACTACCTAGATATGCAAATGCACATCTGCATGTAGAATAACCTTGGCTAAAAGCCAGACTGCTGTTCCACCTCTTCCAAAGTGTTCAGTCCAAAGTACCCCTGGTTTGTAAACACTGAATTTAAGCAGCTCTTTGCATTCCAATGAATCATCTTTGATTCCAATAAATAAGTAAACAAGAGAAAGAGAAGAGAAGCTTCAAAACTTGTTTCTTGCATTTGCTAACTATTTGTTCTTACTTCCAAAGCAATAATGTTCCATTTGTAACCTTGAGGGCATTATACAATACTGAGCAAAAGTCAGAGGCCTGAAGTACAAATTTTTCTACATCATGCACAAAAGGCAGAAACATATTTAACAGAAAATGAGAAACTCCTTGTACTTATTCCAGCTTTCATCCATTTTAAAATGCTCTACAAGAATCTGTGATGGTTTTCTATACCTCCTAAGTTCAGTCTTGGAAGCTGACTGCATTTTCTGCTTCTCATGCTTCAAGTAATCTCAAACACATTCACTTATGGACTTATGGACGGTTCATCGTTCAGAGACCACCAGCAGTTTTTTTTTGTTTTAATCAAATTTTCTCCTTTATTGTCTATTCATTCTTCTCAATAACAGATCTGTGACAGCTACAGCAGAGCACCAGTTAGTCGAATCAAACCTGTACTGAGGTGTTTGGATTTCAAAAGCTATGGTAAGTTAGCTAGCAGAGACGAGCTGGTTCCAAACCCCAAAAAAAGAAATGAAAATGAAACCTTTAGTGCAAGTTCTGCCGACTCCAATGCTACATCACTCATTCATTCATTACTCTGGGCAATCACAGTCAGCCACCCGTCAACTTACGTTCCCGTACTGCTGCTTTCAGGTGCTGACATTTCGACGTTCTCCTCCCCCCTCCACACCCATATACGACAAGATCTGTGAGTGTCTGAATCCTTCTACCTGGGCCTAGAATGGGGCCTATGCCAAAGACTCTTTATTTCTTATGAATTGTTATCCTTCAAATTGTACACCCTATTGAGGGTTAAAATATAGCTTTCCATCACTTTTGCCTGTTGAGTCTTTCTGGCCGAACAGCTTTTCATTTTGGCTTCCAGAGAGTTGAGTCATTATTAGTGTTAGATTAAGGCACTGACATTCACTGAATGTTGGATCTAAATTGTGCACCACTTTCGTTTACTTCAGCAAACTGAACTGAATTGAGTGTTTAGTTGTTTGAAATAGCACAGCAGGCAGCAGTGACCAAATACCAATATAAGTGTAGAGCCAATTGTCGAACTGCTATGTCATTAGGTCATCCCACTGAATGGATCTGTAGCTCAGAGCACGGTTAGCTAATTGTGCTGAAAAAAACATGCTGAGCCTGATTTTTAAGCATTCCAAGCCCATTTATAAATGGCATTAGTACGGCTACCCTGCATGCTCAGAACAGTTTGGCCGTGCAGTGGAAAAGAGGCTAGTGTCTGCTCAGACTGGAAATGAAATAAACAAATGGTGGTCTTTGACTTTTGCACAGTACTGGATTTCATACAGTTACCATCGGCTTTATAGCAAGCTGTGATTCTATTTAGCTTTTCAAATGTACCTTTAAGGAAAAACGACCAGTCATGCAACATAATGTAATCCATTTGGGTATATAACTGTGAAATAACACATGATTTAGATTTCACAAGTAATTAAACAAGGCTTGGCCTCTTTAATGACTTAATTAAAACCCTGTTGAAGAAACACACAATATGCTGCGATTAACATGCTAGCATTGAATAAATCAGTTCTTCGGAGGAAGATTTACTGGTGTCTAGTAAGCAATGAACATTTTTTTTTCCTGCTGCTTTAAATACGCATATCAATAATGTAAGTGATAAGCATTATACATTTTACATACCGTAGGCACATGTCTAAATTAGGCATTCATCTTTTTGTTCAAGAACATCTGACAAAAGTGTTCACGGTATGAGCAAGAACAAGAAAAGACAGTGACTCAGCTTCGTATTCTGTCTGAACCGCTTTCGTTAGACAACCTGGAAGCAGGAGCCATCACTCATCGCAGCCGTAGCCCCAAGGTCTTCCTGAGATAGGAGGATGGTTTAACCAGAAAAACACAGAATATCATTAGAGCACTTGTCAGACACAACATCTGGTGGAGGGGAAGCCCTGTGCTGATATCTCTGCGAGCAAGATGGATGCTCAGCCGGAAAAATTGGGAGCGTTTCTCATGGTGATGAATCGGTGGAGATGTTCTCTCATTTGAATGGAATCGCTGGTGATGGTTTGACACTCTCCGTGCACTAAATTCTCTTTTTCAGAAGGAAACCACAGCATATGGCCCTGCCAGCTAAAGCACAACATATGGCAAGTGCAATGAAAAAGCACTATAAGTTGAACTTGGTGTTCGGAAAGATCATTATAACGCTCAGCCTGATTTTTTTGGTACGTCTCATTTACCATATTGGTTAATAATATAAGTAAAACCACATAAGTAAAACCATCTTAGATGCTAAAATCAACCTATATTTGATTACCAGTGGCTTATTATTCTGGGATATTTTCACACTTTTAATAAGAGCCATTTTAATCAGCACAGTAAATATGAAATATTTGTATTGTGCAAAAAATAGCCCTGCAGGCCTGGCAAAAAGAGTGCTAAATGTTGTTTTCCATCCCAGTTTCTACAAGGCTTTAGTTGGCTTCTTATTCACCAGGTTTTTTGTTTGAATTCCAGTTCCACCTTAAAGCTGCAGCTGAATTCCGGGCATCTGTACAGTCACCTGAAAGTATCTGCTGCACTATTTAAAGTGGAACAGAAATTTTGAACAAGAAGGCACTTCACCTCCATCAAATTTCTCAATTCATTTGTCTTGCATGTGCGTCCCATACACTCGTGCCTCTGATGGACACTGCTGGAATTACATGTAATATGGACAATATTACAGTTTTAACGCTTTCAGTACATTTTCAGAAGCATAAATCTGCCTTTTATCGCATCTAGTACTTTGCTTCTTCAATCTATTCTCTGTAGCATGATAAAAGACATTGTTCTGTGTTCTGTGTGCATTCTGTTTAAACACAAACTCTTAGGGCACAAGTTTACATTCCATATATTGGCCACCGCCCATTAGAATATCTACACATCATCCAATATGATTAAAGATGCACA
Source organism: Semaprochilodus insignis (assembly GCA_034552555.1). Taxonomy (NCBI): domain Eukaryota; kingdom Metazoa; phylum Chordata; class Actinopteri; order Characiformes; family Prochilodontidae; genus Semaprochilodus; species Semaprochilodus insignis. Next base: position 12,133,063 of record CM067481.1, on the reverse strand, counting down.
GACAATGAATTGTAATTCAGCATTAAGTCTCCTGCAGCCTCTGTGTTGTCCTGTTTTAGTGCTCATGGTTCTAGGCGACATGATGGCAGAGTGTTAACCTGCCCTAACAAGACAGAAGGTCACATGTACCCATGCGCCTCTCATTAACAAAGAGTTTTTTTTTTTTACCAGCATCACGCTCTGCTGCACCCAACAAGCAAAGCAAGCAAAAGAGCACTGCAAGTATCTCGATATTGTTCTCTGAAACAAAATATGGTATGAAGAGAGTAACCTCTCACTTCTAATAAGTTCTGAATTTCCTGCAGTTGTGAAATCTGCTTCTTTTAGATGTTACTAAAGACAGACACACCGTAACTATGCGCAATGCCTCCAATAGCTATAGTGACAGTAGTTCAGTGGAGAGCACTACAGTACTAATGGGCCATTAGGGTGCACAATGTGCTTTCTCTGTTCTCTGAAGTGTAGTTTGCTGAAAGTCAAGCAAACTGAGACAACAGACAAATATGTTTTAAGCTGCTGCTACTCGAAAACAATAGTCCTACATGTGCTCATTTAATAGGTAGTCTGTTAGAGTCTACACTTCCTAATTAGTTGGACTGGACTTTCATTTACATGGCATTTCAATGCGTAAAGAACTATAATGTCCAAAGGCATGCAATGGGAAACAAAAATGAGAATTACTTGTCATGAAAGCATAAGCATATGAAGTATGCAGCCTACTTTGCCTGCTGAAGAACAGATGCACTGTACCATAAGCACAGAGAGTGACCAAATTCTTAGAGGCTCAGTCCAGTCCCTCAGCGAGGCCTGGAGAGTGACAATAAATGATTGCTCCTACAAAACTAGTGCTAATTAAACTGGATGAGTTAGCCATCACTGTCCACTTCCTGTGTACAGTTAGAGAGTGTAGCCATCTGCTGCCATGGACAAACTGTGTTAGTCATCCTTTAGTCTAGGGCTGAATGATTTAGGCAAAATATCTAACTGTGATTTGTCTTACCAATATTGCGATTGTGATTTAAATTGTTTTCTTTTGTTTTGTTTTCTATAAACTGAGGTCAATTCTTTTTTTTGGCCAAGTAGACCAGCATCTACAGTTTAATGGTAATGGTTTAATGGTAAGGCCTTAACACTGAATGTAGTGTGCTAGACTGTCACATAGTAGTGGTTGTGATGTCACAGCACAGGGTGTTTGGTTGCACGGTCTAACTCATCTACAAGCGTTTGACAAGATGTGAGTTATTAGATAAATTTTCCAAAGCTAAAACTTGGAATGTGTTCTATAACAGAGTAAAAAATAGTATAATATCACAACATACACAACATGCCATGTTATTTGCTGTTTTAGACATCTAATTAGCTGAAACAGAAAAAAGAGTAGGGCTACATTTTAAAAAATAATATCCAAAACTGTGAACACAATAATTTTTATACAGTTATACAGGACTAATTCTCTTTACAATCAAACATGCAATTGGTCAGTATCAATATACATGTTAAGTTCAGGAAAGCATATTGTACTGTGACATAATTTATCCCAATTCCAATATATATTGTCATATTACGGTTTGTAAACCGCACTTTTTCAAACTGTGATTTTCATATAAAAACAATTCATCTTTCAGGTCTACTCTAGTTTTCCATCAGTTATCATTTGTTAGCCACAGAGCTGCTCAGAATGGGATATTTTTGAGGGCTCGCAGCAATACCGCTGTGCCTGACACACTTGTATCAGTGCCTCACAACACAACACACAGCACCCCGATACTGCCTTAACAAGACTCAACTGGGGAAATGAATCTAACATGGAGCCTGTGAGCTGAAACACTACTTTCAGCATTAAAACACAAAAACATCCAATAAAAGATGTCATGTTTCAAGCAAAAATGCAATACTGCTCATAAAAAATGTATTAATTCATTCATTTATTATGAAATAATACATTAATTTATTAATACATACATACACTGGAAGTTAAAAAGGGTATGGTCTGGGTACATTTTTTGTCTCCCAAGATACAAACAATGTAAACGTACACTGTGTACCTCAGGAGGAGTTCTACAAGTATATTACATTCACTTTCCTGGGTAAACACAGTAGTAGATCTCATGGCCAGCAAGTGTAAACTGACGGTGAGAGTACAGGATTTAGAAAGCAATACTAAATGTTCTAAATGAAAATGAAGTGAAATGAACTGAAAAATAGCTCATACTTCCTGAATGTGTATTCAATATTTGAGCCTGAATGTGCGTTTAATATATCAGCAGGACATGAAGATCTGTATCTGGCATTAACAGCTGAATAAATCAGTGGCTTTTCATGGCAATGTCCTTGCATTGTTAAAAATGACTTTGCGAGCTAGGCATAATGGTTTCCTATCATTACAGAGATCTATTGACCAGGCGCACCCACTGCATACAGTATCGATTTACAAATTTAGAAGTTTCACTATTGCCGTGTAGGCCATTTAGAGGTCATTAAGCTGAGCAGTCATAAGTTGCAACCCAATTAAATCACAGCAACTGTTCGCTTACAAATGGCTGCAAATGGATCCAATCCATGCCAGCATCCATCAGACAGCAGGGACGGAAATGCAACTTTAACAGTCTTAATGAGAACACTGCCCTTTTCAGCAAAACCAAATGATCATTCGCATAAAATGAAAGTAAAGATTCAGGAAATGGGGTCAATTTTCATTTAGAACTTCCTGAAAGGCTAAATAAGAAAAACGTCCCTTTTTAATTAGCCCTTCCGTTGCTGTCTCCATTACTGATTAACCCTACACTTTCATGGGCCCACAGGCTTCTTTGGGAAACCGTACGCATTACACTGCACAAACCGATAGATCAGTTTTATTCATAGTTATAGACACGCTCCCTAAAAGGCATCCCCACTGGTGTTTCTTCACTAGAGCTAGAAACTCCCCTTTCAAAGTGGATAAACAGCATGTCTAATTGCCAACACGCATCTAGCTGCTGGCAAATGTGCTTATCAGTTGTTAGCCCTTAAGAATTGGAGCTTTCACAGCGACAAGGCTTATGCCAATTTGCTCTGGTAGCAGCTCTACTCTCTGGAGTAAAGGGCTGCTGCTTTGGCATTAGGGTTATTGTGGGGGTGGCGGGAATCCTCCGCAGATGGTTGTCAGAATCTCATTTTGCATTTGATTTAACGCTTAGGAGGTTAAATCTGAGCCCCTTGCATTTATTACACCTCTTCATGTGACAGGGATTGGATTGCTCAAAAACACTTTGAGGAACGTGTACAGAGCAAGCAGCGGTGGAAAAAGTAAATAGAAATGATATTTAAGTAGAGTGTCAAAATATGACTCAATTAAAAAATGCTAAAAATGCAAAAGTTAAATAACTGCACGCATTTGGGGATTTGGAGACCACTGGAGACGTGCAACATGCAGAAAAAAACATTTCTTATTGTCGTTCTGCTTCAGCCACCTTCTTCAAACATATGAATCTGATTGCCAGTGGACATTTAAAGAGAACTCTGTCAAACTTTGGTGACGTTAATACAGAAGCAGAGAAGTATGATTTGGTGCATTTTCAAACATACTGAAGTGAAAAAGTAAATGAATACATAATTTAAACTTATAAACTTCACTAGCATTCCATGCCTTGACACATTATAAGTGGTTTATACTTGACACACAAAAATGATGCTATTGTTGTGCACCGGCCCAACCAGCTGTCGCAGAGTGTAGCCATGCACCTTTATATTTCTGTAATTTTGCGCTCCCATTCATTTGAAGTGAAATTAGCTTAGAAGGGGTGCCTCTAAATGCATGTGTAAGACAGCCCTATCGTATCATTTCACAGACAATGCTGCAATGACAAGTGCTAACGCTATTATGGTAATGCGTTCACTTTAGGTTAGCACACAGCCTACAGCCTTCAATCTGCTGAAAGCTGGAGCATTCACTGCCGTACTTCCTCAGAGCTGTAAATGTTTAAAGAGGGCTGCTCTTTGGTTAATATTTTTCCATGACATTGCCCTGGGATAATAATTCAGCTTTGACCAACAAGTTGGCCTCCTGTTTGGAGCTTCGTGTTCAAATTTTCCCATTCCGCTTTTTTGTTGACATAGGCCAAAGTGATCTCTTTGCCTTCATCTTCGTTTAAAGGGACAGTCGAATCGCTGACATCATGTTTGAGTTCTGTCCTTGCACAAAGATGAATTAGCGTAGTTAGGGACAGTGGTGTGATAGAACGTAAATGTGCAGGGACTCAAATTAACAAAAATGTGTTTAAATGGTAATAAAATCTGAGTATAGAACAAATCTTCCAACATAATACCTAACACATAACACCACGCATTGTAGCAACATACAGGTACATAATTATTTCGCAGCCATGAGAGCAAGTGAACAGAATGGGTTCTGGTAATGGCACCTTCTTGAATAGCATTAAATCATACTAGACTTCATCTGTAAGCATATCTTTCATCATTCATTCATTTATTTATTATGGTTCTGTTGCAAAACACAGGGACCAGTTTCAAGTCTTTTCTTTTTTGTAATGATACACATTGTTATGAGCAGGCTTTATACATACAAGAAATATCAATGATACACTATTATTAATTCCACCTTTAATTAAAAAAATTAAATTATATGAAAGTCTGTAATACATTATATGTCAACTGCCATTCTTTTCAAACACAACAAACCATAGCTGCACACATGAAGAACATGTTTAGCCAAATGCATTTCAGAAAACAAAAAGTTTCTGCCAAATACACCAAGAAATCTGATCAAAAACCAGAGGCAGCAGGTCATTTGCTTATCTTAGCTATGTATTTTCTGCATTTATTTCCTATTTGTTTGCTTGCTTTGTTGTTTTAGAATAACAAGCACTGCAGCTTTAATTACATTTAGAAGGCCTATGCCATAGAAAAGCACATTTCCTTGCTTTTTAAGTAATGACTTGGATACTGCCTGTAAACTAAACTGGCACGTTTACATACATCCACTTATTGAGCCTACAGCAGTTTAGCCCCAAACATTATTTTTTTTAAGTTATGAGGTGCTTTTGATCCTGGACTGCTTTTTGAATGAGGTCCAAAACAGGGTACCCAATCAAATTAAAGATTTATTATAGCTAATTATAGCCATAATGTAGCTATTATAAGGTAATAATATTCAGCTTGGTGAGTTAATAAGAGATGTGGTGCTTCAGGCACAACACAGAAAGTTACTGAATAAATCTGAACTAGCAGATTACACTGTAATTAGTCTCAAGTCTCAAACTATTTGTACTTGTGTACTATTGTTAAGTGTTGATTTAGTTTTTGTTGTACAACTTATATCCAAACTGCAATAGTTTCACACTACCAAGCTGAATATTTTCAGATTGTGAGTCCCAACATACAACACCTCAAAGTAATTACCCAAGTTGCTTTTCAATAAACAACTTATTTATTCCTCAAAATAATCACTACAGTAGCCATACTCTTATACAGGCAGGACTTTGCAGTACGCTCCTCACACCTGACTGTTCTCGACATACACCTGTATGGTAATTCACCAAACCAAACGAAACTGAGCAGTTTAAAAGCAACGCTAAATCAGCAGTCGCAAACAAGTCACGGCTTTCTCTGGAGGCCTAGAAACCGAGGAGAAAGTTGTCCTTTGTTTATCCAGCTTCAGCTTAAGTTAATTAGAGGCAGCGAGAGTGTGTCATGCCATCGCACAGACACGCAGCCACACAAAACACTTCAACATGAGATAGCTGACTGTAGGCTTGAAAAGCTCCAGGATGCCTCACTGCTGGGATTCATTGTGTGGCAGTGTAGTGTAACAGCGGGACGCTGGAGCTGCATAATCAGCCGCCTCCTCACCTTTCATCTGAGATTCTCTCTATTGTCACACAGACTCTGCATGAATTATTTCATTAGAAATGCAGACCTTTTGCCTAATACTGCACCTCCACAGAGCCCTCTGACTGCTCTAAGATCTCCTACACACAGCCTGTTCCCTAACAGAGGCACCTACTGATAATCTTCTGTACAGGAGAATTCACCTGCAATTTAACCTACTTATTTTCTATGTTCTCTATGTTTAGTATGTTTCTCTACAATACACCGTTTCACATCAGACCACACTGATCCAAACTGTACAATTTGTGAGGCATAATTATTTAGGCAAATACTGAATTCCCGCTTAATTATTTAAGCGTATTATACAGTCTAATTATATAATTCATTTCGTTGTTATTTAATGAACTACACTGAATTTCGTTCTGTCTTGACAGGTTCCTCTCTGCACTTCAACATTTCCAATTGTTGGCAAAAAACTTGGCAAAAACTTGTTTTAAAGAATGTTTTATCTGTGCACAAAACAGCAAATTCATACTTACTGCTTACTGACCAAAGATGGCAATGAAAACCAAGTTTCAAAACTTAACAAATAAGCTCAAAGAATATCTTTGTTGACTCCTCCCCCAAAACAGTGCACTCAGTTGAACCTCAATCATTAATTCAATTCAATCAAATATAGAGTATGTACTCACTATTACCCCCATAAAACATAGAAATATGTTCAAATCAGTATTACTTATACAGATTGTGAAATCTGATTGGCAGAAGGATGTTCTTAGGCATTGTGGAATACTCAGAAACACATATGACTACATAAATCAGCCAAAATATGTAAATACATCACATTAACAGTTAAGAAAAACATTCATTACACGTGTGTGCACACAGAAAATGAAACTAAGACACAGTACAACCATAAATATAAAAAAAAAATAGGGGGGATGGCCTATATTTTTTTCTGTTACCTCATCAATGCAAAGCAGCATTAATGCCAACGACTCTACCTCGTGGACAGCGCAGTTGTCTCAAATGCCGATTCAATAGCAATATCTCTTAAACAGCCACAACCTTCACTGGGGTTGAACTACCACAATCGCCAATCTTCCTATGGGCTGTTTATTGATTTGACTGGATTTAATAATGTTATAGAACATTATTATTCTAGAACATTCGGACCCCTTCCTCCACATCCCTCAGATTGCCGGCCTCTGGCTTTTAGGTGGTAAACTGCAGGCAAAATCCACCTCAATAAGTACTCAATGAATAACAAGTAGATCGGGCTAATTAGCGAGCGATTTCACATAGTACTTTAGTTACATAAGTCTTTGGGCAACATTCCTTAATTAACGACCAATCTTAGGTACAATTTAATGAAGTATTTAGCGTTACGAAGCCTTCGTGGAACTCAGCTCAGAATGTATTCTAAGTTTACTTTGACACAGAACCCCTAAACAACTGCATGATCTAATACCTTCTATTAAATTACAAATTATAAGTGGGTGTGGCAGTGGCATGAAACAGAAATGAATGAGAAGTGCTGGAAGTGAGAATTTTACTGACTGGAGTGGACTGCAGACTAATCAAGAAGACTAATCCAGAAATTAACAACATGAAGAACGTAATTTACACTGCCAAGTACCAGAAGAGGTTTTGGAACAATTCTGATTATTGACTCACCAATGCTGAATAGTTGCGGAAGCGAAATCTTGCTGTACTTCGTAGACTGAAGTAATTCAGCTACTAGGAAAGTTTTAGATTTTTGATCCCCAGCCCTATACGTAGGTAAGCTGAGCATCTTGATCCTTAAAGCAAAGTAGTGTACACACCAACAAAATTGTCCTGACATAAGATATTTTACTCATAGGCAAATATGAATAAAATAAATTCAGTGCCTCTTTTTTATTGTAATATACATATCCATAGTGCAGGTCCAAATGATCTGAATACTTAAGTACTCATTAGTTACATTGGTATTCGGGAACTCTGTTATGGAGGTTTCTACTTTTTACCCTTTAAACCCCATCAGAATTCACTTTTGTAGGATCCTTCCACAAAACCAGGTAAAAATGACAATTAATTGAAGTCAACTTAAGGGTGTACCCATCCCGATTTCAATTATTAAACACTTTAACCCCATCCGAACTGCACAACATTGGATTGCTTGCCTTTTGTAGAGTTAAAGGGTTGTTAGCCACTATTTTGTAAATATTAAATATTACATATCATAAAACTAGGTAAAAATGACTATTAAGTTGAGTCAATTTAAAGATATGAAATACGAGAAACTACACAGGGCTGTCAGTTTAGGACTAAAAGGAAAGTGAGCACTAAAACATGCTGTAAGTAAAATATTGAAAATATATAATACAAAATAAATCCCATATGTATAAAGACTGCATTGTTACCCTTAGAACTCTCTACAATTACAGTTTTTCAGTATCCTTGAACTCAACTGAATTGAAGACTGAAATAAGAGATAACCGGCACTTACAGAAATGGACTAATGACTAATGACTGTTAAACAGCACCCCTCCATATCTGATAAACAGAATATTGTAAGTCTTGTCCTTGTCAGGGGATTCATAACAAAAATATATGTTTACAGATCATTCGAAATCAACAAAGCTTTGATTCATGTCAGACCAGTGCAAAACGATACACAGACGTGCATATACGTGGAAGTAAAGACAGCCAATCAGAATGCAACTGGCAGAATCCTGACAGTGTGGTCAGGTTATTGCACTAAAGATATCAGTCTCTGTCTACGTGCGGGCGGAGCGTCTGTGGCTGAGACTAATGCGCTTGTACCCTAACGACACATCAGCAGTGGGTTCACAAGCAGCAGTAAAACTTCTCATGGCTAAATCTGTAATGGGAGTATTTCATGGGAAACACAATAACAGGAGCACCTTACCTGAATGGCACGCATCTTTCAGTAATCACTCATCTGCCGTTGTGTAGTCACTTACAGTGTGAATTAACGCTAGTCCAGACTCTTATTGAGGGAGCTGAGAGAGCATGAAGAGAGTCTTCAGCCTTGATTCAGTCTTCAGCATAGCAGCCTACTAGCCAGGCTACTGTGTCCAATAGCCCTTAGAGCGGTGAGCCTGCTTCGGTAAGCTGTTTCATTCAGTAGAGGGCCGGAAAAAGGCTGAAAGTCGCTGCTACTGACAGCATGAACGATGGGGATGTTTACTAAACACGTGAGCCAGAGGGAACAAGACACACATATGAGCTGAATGACTTGAGAAATTCAGATGGGAAACAACCTTCAGCCCCTTTTTTGCCAAGCCAGAAATGCTGCTGCGTAACTTAACCAGCAAAGTTTTACCTATATATTGTTCCATAAACTGCAAAATCAAAATATTTTAAGACATTAAACATTTTTATTACCAATTATATAATAGTAAATACTACATACAGTATATAATTAGAGTCACTAATAGAGATTTTAGAGAGACATATGCTGTAATTAAAATGATCTGTTTTCCTGGGAAGCCCATAGTTATCTGAGCAAGATAATGCCAGGCCTCATTCTACATGGTACAACAGCGCATCTTCTAAGACACAGAGTGTGTATGCTCGACTGGCCTACCTACAGTTCAGATCTGTCTCCTATTGAAAACATATGAAGAGGAGAATCAGACAACAACCACAGACTTTTAAGCAGTTTAAGTCTTGAATTAAGTAAGAATGGGCAAGAATTCCACTTGCAAAAGTAATAATTAAAATTCAAATAATTAAGAAGGGCAATTACAAGAAAAAGCTAAATTAGTTAGCTAAAAGTGTCACCACTAAAACATCTAGTGGCGTTTCATAAGTGTTATAATTGTATCAGGTTGGAATGAACCATTATAATAAAATAAACATAAACCAACTCAGTAAAATAAGCCATATACACAGTGTGAGCATCTGGACTTCATTGTTGCCACCTACTGAATATATGCAGTAACTCACATAGCTAACATACTGGTTTATTACAAAACTGTTTAAGAGCGACTTTAAAAACAAGAATTTAAGTAATTTAATGTAAAAATTTATAAAACAAACCTAAGATTGTGTTTTTTGTAATAAAAGCATGCAATTAATGAGCATTACAGAATTTAGTCCTAGCAGTAGAAAAAATTTATAGTGCAGCTCTGAGACTCTGACACTGGCAAACAGCAATTAGAGGGATCCTCTGGTGAGCTGTCCAGACTCTTTCTGACCTTTGAGAATACCAGCACAGAGACGCCATGTCCCCGTGGACTGCCACAGGCAGACATTCCAAAGGAAGGCTCAGATTAGATCAAATCAACTAAATAAAGCCTCCTCTCTGGTGCCCAAGCTCAAGGACATGAAAACAACAAGTGATGTGAGTCGGATTAGAATAATAATACAAACGCTGATTAATTACTTAATGAAGTTTAATAAATATGCTAACCATCCAGCTGAGATTACAATGTAATACAATTACAATGTGCAGCTATCTCTCACTTATCACCGATGTGCGATAAGTGAGATGAAGTGTGGAACATTCTCTCAAGGGAACAGAGCTGTGGTTTTGTTTCGTGTTTGTGGAACCAAAGAATAAGAGCCTGAGGACCATAACACAAGGACATAATCACTGAGCAGCTGAAAATTTTCATTTCTGCCAAATGAGCACTGAGCTCATTTCATGCTGACGGATTGAAGAAATGCACCATAACCTGGTGATAGTGATGGTGTGCCATGCGAACATCATCACATACTCAGCGGACGCCTTCTGGTTGTTTAAGCCGCTCAAAAAAAGAAAGAAAAGCTCTGTCTTCATTTAGCACTATTGTGCTCATCATGAAGATACACATTTTTCAAAGGCTTTTTCAAGCAAAGCAGGATTATCACCTCGTCTCTAAGCCTGGCTGAGTTGAAGATGAGTTGAGGCACTGCTAAATAGAGAATCGTAACGGAATAACGTACACACCATGCAATACAAGAATGCATCAGAAGCAGCTGGAATAGCCGTAGACTTCTAGCTGAGAGATAAACCCAATCATTCAATGAGAAACACACTTTCCTCCACAGGAAATGTCTCAGGCAATACAGAGGAGCAAGCAGCAAGAAATCCCCATGCGCACACACAGGCCTCACCTGTAATGTCGAGTGTCTCTGAGTGCTCTGTTGCTGGGGATCCGCTCACTCTCTCTCTGATTGAAGGCATACAGGCTGTAGGGATCTTGGCCAGGCTTCCATCTGTGAGCACTGAGGTAGTTCTTCTCTTCAAACTCTTCTAAGAGGTCGTCCCATTCAGTGTCTGAAATCTGAAACCAATATAAAATAATACCTGAGAACTCAGATAACTCAGACTTAACCATGACACAACTAAATCGGAGATTACAATATTTGGAAACATTTATATGATTTATTGCAAACATTTTACACTATTTACCAAATGCTTTTAGGCTTATCACAATAGTAGTTCACTGTAGTTAGCAGCAATAGTAGTTAACATGAGAAGTCTTACCCAAGTATTATTACTAGTATACAACCCCTTTTCCAAAAACGCCAGGCAAAATGAAATAAGAACAGAATGCAATGATGTGCAAAATATTTAAACGTTATACTTAATTGAAAATAGTACAATGATATTAACATATGAAATGTTACAAGTGACACGTTCATTGTTTTCTGGTGCCCATTTTGAATTTGATGCCAGTAACTAGTTTCAAAACAGTGGCACCAAAACACTGGAAAAGTTGTGTAATGCTAACAAACCACCCGGAGAAACTTCCTACAACTAATTAGGCTAATTGGCATCAGTTCATCAACTTAATTCCCTATAAAAAGAGCATCCCAGACTCCTTTCAGAAGTAAAGATGGAGATGAGTTCACCAATCTAACTGCACAGGCAAACAGTGCAACAATTCAAGAATAACATTTGTCAACATGAAAACAGCAAACCACTTAAGGATTTTATCATCTACGGTACATAATATCATTAAATGATTTAGAGATTCTGGAGAAATCTCTGTTTGGACAAGACCTAAAACCAACATTCAATGTCCATTATCTTCAGACCCTCAGTGGGCACCACATCAAAAACAAATATGATTCTGTAGAGGAATTCACTGCATGGGTCAGATGTTATGTGTAAAAGGGCACAAAATCGAATTAAAACTACGTAAAACAACATTAAAGCATACAGAAGACATCCTGCACTAAACAGGCTAATAATAACGTTTTCATTTATTAATGAATAATGTATTAGCTGTCTATATGTTGTGCACCCCTAATCAATGAGCATAATGTTAGCCCCAGTTCTCCAATCTACATTATCAAACTGTGTAGAAGAAGAACCGCTGTGGGCAACGTCCTCAATCAAAATGAATTCATATCTCAGAATACTGAAGCGCTGCAGCCTCCCATGCAGGGGGTTGAACACACTATATTTCAGAATCCATGAAGGCATATCAATCATAGTTTAATAAACCTTCATATTTTGCACCGACAGCACTCTTTCCCGTTTATTATTTTTCAGGGGGTGCTTTTTTCTGCTTTTGCTGAAGTCAGACCATTAGGGGGGCTGAAGGCTGTTTGGCTGTTGCTGGTGATTACCTGTGCTAGTAGTTTGCTCGTTTCACCCCAGAGGATGAATGGGGACTGATGATGCCTCTACAAACACCGTATCCAATAGCACTGAACGGCAGTTCTCTTGAAAGGAGGTATAATGTTGTTAAATATGTTTTAAATATATAGTTTGAAATTGCAACGGGTCTCTCACTTTTCAACCTCATGATAAAAACATAATTTGCTTGCTCAGTTATATATTTCACCCCACAGCCTACAAATCTATGAACGTGGCACAATAATCTAAGCTATAATTAATGCCAACCGCACTTGTCGAAATGGTTAATGTCATTATACCGTGATCCCATTAACCTTGCGTCATAAACCTGTAATTTTGGATTGAACTATCCCTTTAATGAGACAGGGGGCACTGATTCTGTGCAGTGCCAATCCCCACCAGACGCCCCCTCGCACTCTCTTTTGCAGCACTGTCGGCCCGGCGGGGATGTGTCATGGCCCGTTGCTTTACAAGAGCCACAACAGCATCTTTACAGCCAGTAATAGAGGTGGGTAATTGCAAATGTCTGTTTCTTAAGATAGACTGCTAAGCATGACAATGGCCAGGCTTTCAGTTCAGCCCGCCTATGCATAAAATCAGCTGAAGGCCCGTGAGAAACGGCAACAGCCGGGGGATCAAATATGATATTTCCATTACAATATGCCATCATGACTCAGCAGCCTTGTTATTCAGTGGAATAAAAAATGTGGCGGTATTAAGTTTTAAATGCTGTGACAACGCTTCAGGTTAGAACCACAGGGTGCTATACCATCCGCTCTGAACACTGTGATATATTCACAAATAATAAAGGAAAATGCTGCACATTTTTATGTATTTAGAGACTAATGTCATGTGAGAAGGAGAAAATTAGCCAGAGCTGTACCACACTTGCTCATCTTGCTTTCAGAGCAAACATCTGGTATACCTGAACTATATGATTCCACCAAACTCAGTGACGTGAGGTGAATTTAATGAATCGTATCAACAAAAAAAATACATGCCACTCTGTGAATCGATCTGTCGATGAAGTAAAACTTAATTTTTGCGTGATGTGCAGAAAAGTTACAGACTACCGCACACATTTCCCAGAGGAGCCAAAACAGCCCCACTCCACGTTCCCTAGTGAAATCATTAGCTTGGTGTTGCTCCACAGCCACTGATCGGGCCGTCTGAGCTGTACCACGTTTGGGGCTTAGCGCTCTCCCACTGGCTGCTAATGAGGGAAGGAGGACAGACTGAGGAAGTGGTAATTGGATATTCCCTGTCCTGTCATCTGCGCTCCGACCATGTCCTTTTTATAGTTTTACGGCGAGTCACAGCTTCTGGTCTGCGGCAGCAGGAAGAAACCATATATGTGCCAACAGTAGCTGGTGAACCGCAGGAGTAGAAGGAACAAAATACTGTGTGTTAACCCCTTCAACTATCAGGAACTAGACTTTCATTTCTCTACCTTGTGTATTCACCCTCATAATTACTGTGATTATTGCAATATACCTTCATAATATTCTGAAAACTAGTTCTGTCAAATGATTAACATAATATTTCATTACTTTGTGCAGTTAATGGAGGTTATTTACATATGTCTAATTTACTCATTTATGCAATTATGTATTTATTTGACACAATGTATCCTGGCAATAAGCTTATTTTTGTAACTGGATAGAGAGAGAGAGCACTACACAGAACTAATTTACTGCTAATCGACTTGCTGAATTTTGAGGAGGGATTTATTAAGAAGCAGGATGTTAGTTTACTCTGCAATGTTAGCTGTACCTGCTGGGCTTCTCTTCATATTCTATTAAACTTCCTGCTAAAGGTGGACCTACTGAAGTCAACACACCAACCAATTAGCCCTGTGTAAGTCTCTGTAGTGATTTGCCTTTCGTCAGTCCAGTATGAGATGATAAAGAAGTAGCACTGCCCGATGGCATATTCCAACCCCTGCTCCAGATTAGACAACTTAAGGATGGGTAGCCAAAGAAAGGGTCAGTAAACACAATATCTGAAGCTGCAACGACTGCAACAACCACCGCTGCGGCCCACTCAAGTCAAGAAACCATTTCCGGCAGCAAACAAAAGAAGTAATACAAATAGAAGTAAAACAAGTCATAACACTGGTGTTGCTTTCCACCACTGGAGATGCTCTTGGTGAGAAAAGAGATTAAATCAGGAGTTTATGCAACATGTCTTCTTGGCTGGTAATTAAATAACTGTCCATGCTGACGCTGAGTAGGAAGGACTGTGCTTTTCCTTGTTTCTTACAACAGGGGTAGACAACACAGCTTTCATGTGATCTGTTGCCCCTGTTTGTTTGGATTATGAATTTGATAGGTTGCGTCATCCTACAAATTATAACAGTTTAGCTTTAGAGTGCATGAATAAAAATAAAGCAGTTTGACTCACGGCACTAATGCATTCAGGCTGTTAAGTGTCCTGGTGGTTAGTCGAATCAGTATGAAAGTATGAAATTATAATATTGCATGGTTTTCCAAAGACATCTATTGCAGACTTCCAGAGTGGCTTTACTATAACAAAGGAAAACACTTCATTATTAAATATGTAACTAATGATCATTATTTTATAACTAGAAAACACTGTGCTAATTATTTTTAGACAGTATCTGGGCCCAATGCCAACTACCAATAATACTTTCCTTGATGAGAAATTCGGAAACAGTTAAACAAATACACTTATTTACATAAAATCACTACTAATTTAATGAATTTATTTGTATTAATCCTAATGTTAGTCTTTTAGTGTGCACAAATAAATGTTTATTGCCCATATAAAATAGCTTGTTCTAAGATGACTACAACTTAAATAGTATACGCACAGTGGTGGTTCCAATTGGTTACAGGGGAGGCTCTCGAGGGGGACTGCAGTTGTCCATATTGCTGTTGTTTTTGTTAGCTTGCTGCTTAATTATTTATCCACAGGCCATTTCAATTCAATTCCAAATTTAAAAGGTTCTAACACTGCAACACACAGCAGACGAGTGGTTGGCCTTTAGCCTGGACTTCTGTGGCTGGTTCAAAGGGAGCATGTCATTTATCATGTTAATGTGTATTTAACATGTTCACATTTACAGTCCTACTAAACAGTCATTAATGAACACTAGATGTGACCTGGTTAAAGGTAAGTTACGTTATTTTCACCATAATAATTTACATTTGTTGGATTGCAACAATAAAATTAGTGATTGGTTAAAAGCTTATTTGCAGTATCAGTAGGCTGATATCACAATAACAATTAGCAAACAACTTACTGTGCAGCCTTAGTGTGTAAACAATTCATCATTACTGTAATTTTAGCTTCTACAGTACCAAAACAGGCCACCTAGACAACAGGTTCAGTAATATGGCAGCATTAGGTTAGGGCTAGGTTAGAGTTAGGGCTGCAGAAAAAATATAAAAAAAACATGCAATNCATGTCATTTATCATGTTAATGTGTATTTAACATGTTCACATTTACAGTCCTACTAAACAGTCATTAATGAACACTAGATGTGACCTGGTTAAAGGTAAGTTACGTTATTTTCACCATAATAATTTACATTTGTTGGATTGCAACAATAAAATGAGTGATTGGTTAAAAGCTTATTTGCAGTATCAGTAGGCTGATATCACAATAACAATTAGCAAACAACTTACTGTGCAGCCTTAGTGTGTAAACAATTCATCATTACTGTAATTTTAGCTTCTACAGTACCAAAACAGGCCACCTAGACAACAGGTTCAGTAATATGGCAGCATTAGGTTAGGGCTAGGTTAGAGTTAGGGCTGCAGAAAAAATATAAAAAAACATGTAATATTATATATATATATATATATATATATATATATATATATATATATATATCTTGATATAAAAAAAAATAAGAATTTACACCAGATGACTTCAACAGCTCTATTTGGGAAGAATTAATCATTTTTTCCACATAGATAACTGAATAATGATAGATGTGACTTTGTAGAGGAGTGCATCTGTATAGGGCATAAAAATAATAATTTTAAAAAGCTTATAAACTGCTTTTTGCTCAGAAGACTTTTTTGTGCGAACCATCCTGTCTTGACCTTCGATGCTATACAATTGGTTTCAGTGCACCAAACATAAAGCAGATGACTGTTCTTATCCGTGTATCCAAGATCCCTTATTCTGGAGTCAATCATGTTATATCAGACAGACTTCTCTTGTAGATTGGTCATGGAAAATGAGAATCATGCACCTTTTCCTTTAGTATCAAGCAGCAAAACAGCATGTGTTTTATTTAATTTGCCTGACTTGACTTTGCACATCCTGTGATGTGACTATTGCATTTGAGCACATTACAGCAACAACCTGAAACAATATATTGTTCACTGCTGATCAGATTAACTGGATGCCATGAACACGTCTCAATTTCTTTTTGACTGTTCCGAGTGTTCTTACTAGGCATGTGCCCATGATAATTATCACAAACATTGCTATAATCTTTAGCTATTTTTTGACATTACGACAATGTTTAATAAAACTACATCGCTAGAGATATGTTTTGAATGTCATAAAAATACGTTTATGATATACATGTAAATAAAAACTTGCAGTTAGGACTGGACTTGAGAGCGCTGTCGTACAGCAGTGCAACCTCTACCAACAGCATTGAAACTGTTCCACTGTCCCATGCTTTATCATGTTATCATCATAAACATTATACATTATACAGCCATCCTTAACACGGAAACCTTTCCTGTATTAGTAGCTACTGTTTATCACCAACAAGAGGAAACACCAACAAGAGGCAGAATTCTAATGTCTGCTAATGTGCAAAAGAGATTTTCTATTATGTGTCAGCATCAAGCTAAAAGTGGTGGGTTTTTGTTGAACAGAGATCACATTTCAATGAGGAATCATAAATAAGGGGACATTCTGTGACAACATGAGGTGGTTGACTGACAAGGGAAGCAACCCTAAAGTGAAACAGTTGGTAGGCTAGGCTATAACCAGCTCTTAGAAGACAACTAAAGTCTGGTGGCAATTCCAACATTTGAAGAACTCAAGACGCAATGGGCAGTCATTCTGCAATTATCTGTGAAGCAAAAGGCCAACAGTTATATCTCACCCAGTCGCTACTGGGAGAGCCTCTGCTTAGAGAGCGTGAAACCCTGTCTCGACTCAGAGAACCAAAAAAACTCAAACTGATCTCTTCAAAATTGTGGATGTTTCATTTGTTGGTTTATTTTGTTTAATGCTTATTTATTGTGTTTAAAGAGAAATAATTGCATCCTAACAAGCTATTCCTGACGAAGATGAGAAGTTATTTTTTGAAGCGGATAATTTCCATTTTCAGGTTTTGAAGGATTCAAATCCTTCATCATACGGCAAGCATCTTTTGTTGATTTTTAAATGCTCAAAAACATATTCCCATGACAATGTTATATTTTGACTGAGAATGTGTTTGAAATCATCTCTGAAACTCACGCCCATTGATTTTCTGATTGCTAGATAATCTGATGAATAAAAAAGAATAAACAGTGAAATCTTTGTATTGAATGGCCAAATCAGTTTCGACTGACGAACAGTTGGTTACAACATTCAGATTACCCTGTAAATTGCAGCTTTACACTGAATCCTTAAAGCCTGACTCAATCTGCCTGCAGTCTGCCAAGCTGCTTGATAGTGGAGCAATATGTAACCTGTTTAATTCATACTCCAAACAACAGAGACATATCACAGTCCCTCCACCTCCCTGTTCAATTCATTCAATTTTAATTCATAATTCAGTCTAGAAAAAACGTTGCAAGTTCAGTATCAAACACCAGCATGATTGCCTGGGCAGCGCTACTTCTTCATCCTCTCATGTCAGATTGATTTAACTCAATGCTATGGAAGCTCACTATCTCAAAAAAGTACAGGACAGGTTAGTGCTAGCTGGTTGGTATGTTAACTGCAGACACAATATATAAACCCATCATAAAAAGAATAGTTGCACAAATAAATGCACCCAGAAGGATTCAACCAACCATGACTGCAGACATTCAGTGAGCAGTGATGGCCTCTATGAGTCTGTCAGTGCCAGCCCCATTGGAAGACGGCTGCACGAAGGACTACATGCACGCAGGCAATTATAATGACTGCCCTTAATATCATGTCAACGTCACCAAAGACTGCAATGGTGTCGCGCCAGAATATCATGGAGTGACTCTGAATGGCAGCGGATCATCTTCAGTGACGAGTCACGCTTTTGTCTTGGTGGAGACAACTAACGAATCCGTGTGTGGAGGCACCGTGGTCAGCGCCAAAATGAACGGTTTGTTGTCACTGAAGGCCTGGTGTCACTCCACATCCACCCCTACTGCAAAATCTGCAGGAACTGTGTGAGAATATTCAAGCTGCATGGGATGGATTATCACTGAACACCATTAGGAACCTCTACAACTCCACGCTGAGACGTATGATGTGTTGCGTTAGCAAACATGGCAGCCCGACGCCATACTGAGAGACACTACTTCTGTATGTGAAGCTCAATTAATATCGCCCATATCAGTCTAAATTTATCATTTATAGTTCCTGGTAACCTTTATCTTCCTGCCAAATAGACACTTCCCTCTGGGTGCAACTATTCGATGAGTGTCTTTGGTATAACGTCAAAGTTGTTATTTCCTTACATCCTGTTGATAATTTTAATTACTTTTGGAATGTGTTAAGCTAAACACCTTGCATATTGCTCTTTTAAACAAAACTCTTAAATGTGGTTAAGCTCAGTATTTTTTTTTTTTCCGAGCCTATGAGTTCATACACGCACAATTGAACATGTATCCATAAGAGTGAGCATTTTTTCTGACGTATTCATGATAACGCTACTGTGCTTGTTAAATATTATGGTACAGTAAATTACCAATATCCATTTTTAACAGTCTCTTTGTCCAACTGAGTCCTGTGCTGCAAGGAAATGTGAATATTGATGTCTGGCGTCATACCGCAAGTCATATTGCAGTTTGAAGGAATGAGGTTATAATGTAATATATCGTCCAAATTGTGTCTCCAAAGCTACAGTTATAAAATCAGGGAATTGAAGTTCTATCTTCAGGGGGTTGAAACAATTCCAACAGCAGGAGGGGGAGCTCATATATCACTCCAGATTCAAAGCTCAGCAGTGTACATGATCGTTCAGAACTGGTGCCGAAGAACCCATAGGCTCCCATGAGGACAAGTAAATCAGATTCATGTCATCCAACACCAGTAACATGAATGTACAGAGCAATAACCCAGCTTGTTTGTGTAATATATGCTGCAGAGCACATGTGCCATGAATCAGACTAACAACATACATCAGTTTTCCCCTAACTAAATAATGATAATGTATCATTCAGCAGATGGAGCTACAGCATATCTTCATTTCCAGTAAGACTGTGATGTCATCGCTATTTGATGAATGGGCTGAACATACTGGCTATTCTATATGATACCATTTAAACCTCAACTCGACAGCATACATCAACACAACCCTGATCTATCAAGGCCAACCTACATTTCCCATCTTGCCAATTACAGCTACTTCATTCTTGGCCTGCCATGTCAGGGTTACTGGTGTAAACAATTTGATTGCTCTAAGCAGCAGACAGTACAGGAAAACATGATGTTCAGGCACGCATTTCTAAAGAGACACTTCCTTTATATTCCTTCTGCAGCATTGTGCGCCGCAATAAAGTGCAGGCAAATGTTTCAGTCAGCTTTTGCTGCAACTTTCAAGGCCACATTGATTGTTTGCCTCTGTCCACAGTCCCTGACTTTATGCTGCAGCAATCTGAGCACAGCATTTAGGTTTTTCTACACACAGAGTATGCCTGGGTTGTTTTTTTCATATACACCTTTCCATGTATGAACCAAACGTGTCACTGATGAGAAGAAATAATAATAATAATGAAATAATAATTTAAGTCAACAGGACATTATCTTGAACTCAGAATCAGAATCAGGTTTATAAGTATGTTGACTCACACAAGGAATTTGGTTTCGGCAGTTTGTGTCTCTCTAGTACTGTACCAATATACACATAACTTATTGACAGTCCACCATATACACAATCACTCCACATACAATAGATACAGACACTGTACAATATACAATATACACAATATACAAGCAATAAACAAACTATATATGGACAGATAATATAGAGTTTACTATTTACAAACAGTATAAGGCAGTAGTGTTGAGGTAGTGCAACACTATTAGCATTCATGTATAGGGAAAACATTGTAGTGTATAATCTGGCATGTGAGTGAAACTGGTGAACACTATGAACTAACAGGAGTAACTATGGTCCAGATGGCCTGAGGAAAGAAGCTGTTTCTGTTTCTCAGTAAATGTCTTAGACTACATCTCCACAACTATTTAACTGCAACCTCAGTATGCAAATGAGTTATTGATTTGATTTCCCCTTGATGTGATCTGCTTTACACTGCAGTATCATCACAATTATCATCCAAAAGCAAAACTGCTTTTTTGCACGCTCGCTGCTCAATTTCAAATTGAGCCTAATCAAAAAAAGCCCTGTAGAATATGGAGAATTGGGAAATTAGGGGAATTAAAACATTCAGTGCGAGGAGAAACATCTTGAGTTAATGGCCAGTTCTGTATTTCTGAGTTTACTTCCAGTGCGCTGGAGCAAGTGAGGGTGAAAAGGCTCTGTGAGTAGGAGTGGTAGTGGCGTTTGGTGGGGGTGTTCTTCAAACAGAGTCAACGCAAAGTGTGCTCTGCTAGAAAGCAGGAATGTGTTTAAAAGAATATAACAGCGTGTTTTTATTTCTGTGTGATGCATTTGGAACATAATATCCTTGCTGGAACAAAACTTTTCAAAAACTGCAACGTTACAGGAGAAGGAGAAAACATATTCTTAACTTTGAAGGGAAGGTGACCACATTCCTTCCCAAGCTATGTTGAAGCATTTCCATACATCACAGTTTGTGAACATGTATAAATGTATTCAGTTCCTTCATAAAGCTTGCTGGGACGTGTCCCCCTGCTGATGCTACCATGTGTGTTTAATGTTAAAGTATGCCAAGTTACCAATGCCCATCACCATATGGAGGAATGAGGTTATAATGTAATACTTCCTCCATATCGTGTCTCCAAATCCACACTTATAAAGTCAGGGAATTGAAGTTCTATCTTCAGGGGGTTGAACCAATTCCAACAGCAGGAAAGGGAGCTCATATATCACTCCAGATTCAAAGCTCAGCAGTGTACATGATCATTCAGAACTGGTGCCGAAGAACCTTTAGGCTCCCATGAGGATGTGTAAATCAAATTCATGTCCTCTAACACCAGTAATGCAGAGCGCAAAGTTGACAATTCTTTTTGAAATTTTAGTCTGAAATTTTCACACAGCATAAATGAAAAGCAACAGAAATGGAAATACAAGATTTTCTTTAGTTGTCTATTGTATTGTCAGTTACAAATGACAAAAATATCCTTGTACAACTATTGTGCCTTGCAATGAGTTGATATTTTTTATTGACAGATTAATTCAATCAATATTTAGGTTTTCTAAAGCAATATATTTTAGACTCTTCTTAAAAGCCTGAGTCAGGTTTGTTGCTGGCTTTCCAAGCTTTAGAGATCTCCAGTTTATGTCTGAAAGAATATTTTCAGTATCAAAATCTTAATTTAATTGTGCACTTGTCAATTATAGCCCACATTTTAATTATAGTCTGCATTATCAAAATGTAGTCTAAAGTTTTAGTTAATTTAACCCAATAACACAGAGTTTGTGAACTGTCTGTTAGACCATTGAGAGGCAACCAAAATCCCATGTGTTGTGGCACTGCGACCGCAACACACTGGCTGTCTGAAACACTACATTTATTAGTATTAGTCAGAAAAATTAGTCAGTATTAGTCAGAAAAATAGCAGTTAGACGTTTTCTATAATCGTTCAGCCCTAGTTTGCACATGACATGTTTGCCTGCATTTAGACTGGACCCAAAGTACTGACTGATTGAATAGGGTGAAGCACAATTTCCGTAACACCCCATACCCATCAAAAATGACTACCTTTCAGGACAGAACAGAAAAACTGTTGACTCGCAAACAGGCGCCATTGGGCATGTGCTAAGACTATGCTTTAAGTCAACATATGGCTGCTGGGTTTTTCTAACTACACAGAAACGATTCTCTATAATAATCGACTGTAGGATGAAGACGCATACAGTCAGAGATTAGGCTGAAAAACTGTGGAGTATATTTTGAACAAACTGTAAACTGTAAAAGTAAAATCATGACTATAATGATGCTGCTGCAGAACTTTCTAATGACGCTAGAGCTGGGTGGCGGGAGGAGTGCTGGAGGGAGGTGTTGACTGCTGGCTGATCGTTTACAAGTGTTGTTGTTTATACAGTGCAGTTGCGTTAGATGGCTTAATTAACAGAATGTCTAATATCCACTGTGCACTGCCGCACCGCCACACTGTCACAGTTTCGCATTGTAACATCACAGTTTCATGATTGTAACACCGCTGTAACACCCCTATCCCTCACAGAAACCTATTACATGACATGGTTAGATATGTGCTGCCCGACGCCTGAGACAATTGTCTTGAGCAGTTCTGTGATAACTTATTTTGGTCAGTTATTATTGGTAAATATATTTTGACCAGTTATTGTTAATTCATTCCAGGTGGACTGAATATACAGCTAAATAGTCCCCAAAAGAAAAATTTTTTTCCTATTTATCATTAACACCATTCCATATAAAAGTCTGTGGACACCCTGTAGGTTCACTGGTGGTTTTGGATAGTAAATATTTGTTAGGCTATATTTGTTATGTAGACACATCTGGTTACCATCACCCGCAACTGTAAAGATATGTAAGGTCTCTACAATCAACCATTTCACCCCAAACTAGTCTATATTAATCTGTTTACATCTCATGGACAGATATCCTCAGAAAATCTGAAGAAAGGTGGAATTTCCCTTTAATACCAACAATGGGCTGTACTAGAGACCGCTGTCAGCTATATGTATCCCTATTTAGCACCGTACACGCTAATACGAAGGTGAGTGGGCATTTGGCTGGAACACCTGGACTCATATTCACACACAGACCAAAGCTCGAGTGGACGTCTGTACATGACAGTTTATGAGCGGCGGTAACTCGTGGCTCCATCTTTCCTCAACTTCTATCGCTAAACCTCAGTTTCACTCCAACAGCGTTAAAAGTCGCTTTAAATCAGTTTACTGCCTTCAGCGGTGTCAAACTGCTGTCATGTTTTAGACAGAAAAGCGGTAAAAAGCAGCACCTGCTGAATAAACTGCAGGTTTTCTGGGCTGAGAAACTGAGATTTTCCGTAAGGAAATGTTTTAAGGCTGCATCGCGTTAACACTTGCGACTGTGTCTCAGTCCTGATCCCCTCACACCTGTACAGAGCAACGATATCCTCACAGCTCAGAGGCATTACACACACACACGCACACACACACACACACACCCCTCTCACCTCTTTCTCCTTGTGTCGCTCTCGTCTTTGGTCAGGTATTTTCCGGCTGTTCAGGAGAATGAAATACAGCAGAGCCGCCAGCCAGAAGAGCGCTGCCACAGCTAAAGTCAGCTTCCGAGAAAGCCTCTTCATGTCTCCTTTTGCTGTTGTTGCTGTTATTGTTGTTGTTTGCTTGTTTTCAGGCGGCTGTTTAAGCTAAGCTACATCTTTCCTCAACAGTGTCAGAGTCTTTCTGAGAGGCTTCCGCTCCCCTCGCCTCTCCCAGATAATCTCCCCGAGCCGCGAGGAGAGGAGACTCGCTGTGGGCGACGGTGAATCGTCGTCCAGCTTGATTAAAATCATCCCGTCCCCCCGCTGAGGTAACGACCAAATGTGAATGAGTTTAGCACCACCTACCGCGGAATGATCTGGACACGTCTGCTCTTTTCCCTTCTTTCTTTCCCCCCCATCCTTCCCTCCACACGAACTTCTCTCAGCTCGCTCAGCTTCAGTTCCCTTCTCCACAAGACCATCTGAGGGGGCTAACCGGCTACATTTACTCAGTGCAGGGGCGACATGGTGATCACACCAGAGTAGTGACCCAGAAAGTATTTGGACGCTGTGAACCAAAGTCTTTAGGTTTCTCCATAAGCCCAAGACAGAAAACCTGGAGAAGAATTGCACAGAGTATTGTAAAGCTCAGAAGTGCAGATGCCAGGGCTGTTTCTCTTACAGTGGTATCTGGGAACCTGGATGTTAAGAAATGGAGGATAAGCAGGATAATGATCTGAGAAGCACCATCTCCTCTTTAAAAGATCATGGACTGGCTTGTTTAAAATAAGTGCTGAAAAGACCAGCATGAATTCTATGCCGGTATAAGCTGTCCTAGTGCTGGTCTGGCACAGATTGACCATTTTACATTTACATTTAAGGCATTTAGGAGACGCTCTTATCCAGGGTGACTTACAACCATGCTTAATGTTTCCCAGCTAGTATAAGAAGGTTCGAGTCTAAAACTCGCCATGAGCTCAGAAGCTGCACGAACAAAGGCCAGTGCCGATACCCAGAGAGAACAATAAACAGACATATATAAACATAAGTGCACTACCTAGCAACCCCAACCCAGCACTCATACCTAGAGAGAAGAAAGGTTATGGTCAGTGTAAGTGCAAGAACAAAGTATTTCAACATACACATCTATTAGACCAGCATACTAGCATCTAGGGCTGTCAAGATCATAACATTTTAGCTGACAATTTGTTGTCATATAAATAATTTTGATTACTGATATAATAGCCTTTTCTTGTTTATTGTTTACAGCCATTAAAATACAAGTCTAAAGTGGCCAAACATTTATTTGATTAGCCACCTTACATGCCAGCTGTGTGTACTAGCTGACATGGGTTGTACTGCACTCACACAAATGTCTAGAATTATGTGTAGAGTTCAGCTAAGCCATAAAACTAACAAATAAACAAACTTTTTTCTACTAATACTTCCCATTAAAGCACTTTGTTAGATGGTTGTACTACAATGGCTCCATGTATGATTTCACCTCCTTATATTTGTTCTTATTTTCCACCCAGTTTACATTGTGTTTGTTGCGGTATAATATTACTGTGAAATCGAATGACTGGGGAAAATGACAGCAGTCAGCCTAAATAATTGTGATCACCTCAAATAACTGTGATTATCTGAAATACACTAATCATCAAAAGAATAGTTGCACCCAGAAGGAAGTGTCGGATTGCAGTGCTATTCGGAAGGAAGACAAAGGTTACTAGGAACAATAAATGATGAAATATTTTAGACTGTTATGGGCAATATTTATTGAACTACGCATACCGAAGTAGTGACTATCAGTATGGCATCAGGCCACCATAACACAACATGCCAGACATCTCGGCATGGAGTTGTAGAGAGTTACACATACAGAATTAGTGCCTCTCAGTATGGCGTCGTTTCCTAATGTAACATGCCAGGCATCTCAGCATGGAGGCTCCTAATGGTGTCCTGTGATAATCCCTCCCATGCAGCTTGAATATTCTCATGCAGTTCCTGCAGATATTGTGGTAGGGGTGGCGGTGAGGTGACACCAGAACTTCAGGACGTATGACACGTGACAACAAACCGTTCATCTGACCGCGGTGCCTCCATACGTGAATTTGTTGGTGGTCTCCACCAAGACAAAAGCGTGACTCGTCACTGAAGATGACCCACTGCCATTCTGAGTCACTCCATGACAGTCTGGCACGACACCATTGCAGTCTTTGGTGATGCTGACGTGGTGTTAAGGGCAGTCTTTGTAACGGTCTGTGTGCATGTAGTCCTGTGACATGCAGCTGTCTGCCAATGGTGCTGGCACTAACAGGATGACTCATCAAGGCCTTACTGCTCGATAAATGTCCACAGTTGTGGCCTTTGGGTCACTCCATGCATGTTGGACTATACGTTGGTTCTTCCACTTTGTGGTTCATGTAGGTCTCCCAGATTGCTCAAGTTCGCTGGTGCGTGCCTTCTTCTATCCACCGTCGCCAAAAGTGTGCTACGGTAATATCCGCACGACCAGTATGACGTGCAATACTTTAATAAGACCATCCCACTTCCCCGAGCCCTTTGATGCGACCCCTCTCGAACTCTTCCAACTGCTCCAATTGCTTTCACACTGTTCTCCGACGCATACTTCACTTGCAAAGGATTCTATCAACACAACAACATGAGTCAGAATGAAAAGCACATACAACAGAACAACCTTATATAGTCAGTCAGATACAGTGATAAGTCCTGTCCTTGCTTACGTCACATGCATGGCCAAGCATGAAACTTGAATCGTTCACATGTCTCACAATGTCAAACCTACCCACCAAGTTTCATTCCTGTCATTTGATTTTGTCTGGATGCAACAATTTTTTTGATGTTGAATCTATTTGCAATTAGGCAGTTATTTAATAATTATGACAAGGCCTACTAGCATCCAGGACACAACATATACTGGTGACCAGCAATGGTGGTCTATGCTGTGGTTTTCTATCAGGTCTATCATCAGCAGTTAACAGTTAGATTAATAGTTGAATAAGGAGAGTTTGGTACATAGAACTGATATACTGTGAACCTCAAACACTCTTGTTCCTCTTTCAAATACAAATCCCACATTTGCGAAAGAGGACGGTTATGTGAGCCAATTCCAAAATCGTAAACTGTCACATAACAGTCTTGACTATTTGCAAAAAACTTGCAGGCTTTGAAAAAGATGTCAGCACTTTCCATATCCTTTTCAGGGAACCAAACTGTCAAAGGGGAATAGTAGATGTTCATCATTAAACAAGGCTGAATTTGGCTTCCTGTTTGCTTCTTAATCAAATGTTCTGTAAAACAACAAGTCAGAGCAAAGCTCATCAAATTATTCATTAGCTCACCAAAAATAAGCAAATCAGCTTATTTCATTCTAGGACTAAATCATAGGTTGCAAATGGACGTGTAAAACTGCATCTGGGCATCAGAGAACAATGTAAATTTCTGAATAAATGCATTCGATGGCACCTTTAAGTGTAGCACAAATGTTCAAACAATTTTTGGTGCTATTGTATTGTGAGGGCCCTTTACACTTGGTGGCTTTAAGTGTCATAAGTATCAGGATAAAGAGTTTACTAGAGACAGACTGTCTGCATAAAAACGGTGGTGCAAATGCACCCAAGAGCCATTTAAAACAGTTTTACAGTCACTTCAGGAGGTGATCTGAGACACGTTTATGCTGTTATACAAGTGTAAATGCATATGTCTCTACAAGCCACATTCGACAAGCAAAACCCCTCCCAGCACTCCCAATATCGCTTCCTGATCGATCCTGGATACCACAGAGTTAAAGCTGCTGTTGGTGGGCTGCTTTTACCTCTAAGCTTACTTTTACTGCCTTTACTGTCATGTGAGGCTGCTTTAATTCCACCAAATTTCTCAAAATGTCTGCATAATTAAATTAAGCAAATGTCTGAAGAGATTAATGCCTGTAAAAAGCGAACAATAATTATTATTATAATTATTACATAAAATGATTATGAATGCACTGTCTGTTGCCCGAAATATCGTTGAGAAATTAGACCTAAAACTTGCCAGGAGGGGTTTGAGAGCTGGTTTGAATAACTTCATTTTAATAACTTTACTGACTGTATTAGGGTTTGCTGTAGCTTTTTTTTTAAAAAAAAAGTTGCTGTCATTCAGTCTAAGATGTGTACATGTTGCACGTGTTATTCTGTGACGGGGTTGTGGGGTAGTTTGTGTACGGATGTACAGGTGTGACTAGATGTGACCCGCTTGCTTTCGTGCCATTTCAGAGCGTTGACCGGCAGCTCTCCCCTGAAGAGCACTCACACTACTGCGACGTTTTTAACTTCAAATGCACTCAGTTTCAGTGATGTGCCACTAAACTCTCTCTTTCTGCTGGTTTGATGCTGTCGCTGGGTTTAATTGCGTTGCTGAATGCTGCCAACAGCTTTATCTGTCTCACTCTTCTCTGTAATTCTATGTGTTGATTATTTATGTGAACACAGTATCTGTTAGATCAGCTGATGTCCAGGCTGTGTGACTTCTTTAAACCATTCTTATTGAATTGAGGTTCCTTTATAAACTAGTAGCTGCAAGCCAGTGTGGTAGCTCCTTGGTTATATTGATCCAAGATTCTTGAAATGTCCCCAGGAGAAAAAACAAGTACACTGAAGCATACTTAATTTAAGTACACTTAGTATATTTCCTTGAACTTATAATTAATGTACTGAAGGTGTGCTATTTTCATATACTAACTATGTACTTAGTGTGCTAAATATAATCTTTAGCGCTATTAAATATATACTTAAATAGAACTAATTGTACTTATCTATACTATTTTAAGACACCACTTACATTTTAGATCTACTTAAGTACATAATAAAGTACATTTCTAGCACATTAAAATGTATTTAATTTTTACCTGGGTCTGAATTTACTTTATATATCCTTTCCAGCACGTTTTGTTAAGCGCTCCGAATAAGTGTAATTGTTATTCACATCCACATGGCTCCTATCTATCCATTTTAAAGTGCAGGTAAGAGAAGGCCAAGTTAAACAGGGCTTTTCCACAAGCAGAACATGACCCTGCAGAGCTCTTTAGAGTGTTTAGACATTTAATTCAGCATATATGCAGAGCATGTGCCAAAAACAGTAACTACAATTCATTTCACAAGCCTGGGCTGGTGCTAACATCAACTGACTATTCACTCCATTTTCATTCATGAGCATGGATGGCAATCTATGTGTCCCTCACTGACACCATTTTTAATTCAAATTAGAATTTAAAAAGTCTCCACTGTACACTGCATTAGCATGCGGGGCCTGCGGTGCCACCGAGTTATCCTTCTTTAGCATCTGTCGAATCACAGGAGATATAAAAGCACATTGTTGCTTTATTCTTTGGTTGCTGGGCCTGCGGGAGCACATTAGCATAGTTCTAATTAGCTCTCATGCTGCGTGCCAGAGGTTGAACATGCTGCTTGGGGAGTCTTCTTACAGGAAGAGGTTAACCTGAGGACGTTCCTGTGCAGGAGAACGAAAATTCTTCTCCCTTGCTGGCTTTCACAAAGGCCCTTGAGAAGGAAAAAAGGGCTTTATTTAGTGCTTGCAGTGTTGACATTATGGAGGACAACCCACAAAGTCAATGTTGCGAATTTTGGTGACGTCAAGGGGCCCAGACCCAATTTAGGTGGAAAAAAGCATGGTCTCGCTGACAAATGACGGCCAGGTTTAAGAGATGGTGCTTAGGAGGTGTCTTATGATACTTATCAGCCCAATCTCAGGAGCGTCCTCATGGGAGCTCTAACTGCCTCTATGTGAAATTGGATTTATGAAGTGTCAGATACGTTTTTGCTCTCTGCGTGGTTATGTGAAGTTGTGACAGCAGGAAGATGGTTTCCATGCTCTGATGAGGAACAAGCTCTTACTTGAATCTTATGACTGATGTTGCAGGGCACAGACAGGATTTTAGAGGGTGTGTATACGTACAAAATGTTTTCATTTTCAGGACAGAACTGGAGACTTGCTTCTCTCTCTGAAAAAAAAGGTATGAAACTATCACTGGGGTGGCACCTTCAGGGGTACATCTCAATACCTTTAAGGAATATAATTGTACCTTATTCCATTGAAATGATACTTTTAAAATTGTATTGACTCCTCTCGGCCTGCCCTGTCCCCAGATGCTTTATTGAATTGTTCTGGTTTAAAAAATGTGGTTATAAAAAGGTACAAGTATGTGTTTTGCTCATGGGAAAATAGACTTTATAAGGTAAACAGTTGGCCAATAAAACTAGTGTTTAAGAAACATGCAGGGATATTTTTCCACACCTGAAAAGTTCAATCTTCAAGTTTGGCTGCATTTTCTACTTCTCATTATCCAGTTTATCCCATACACATGCAGTGATGTTAAGGCCTGGACTCTGGGGTGGTCAGTCTATTGTTCTGAGAACACCAGAAGCTTGATTTTCGACTTTTTGCTTTTCTGTCCTTTACTCAGTACGGGCTTTCTGGACCACGACACATCCTTTCAGATCCTTAGTTATGAATTCTCTTCTTAGGATGGACTAGGATGGACAGAAACAGAAAGGCCAATTTGTGCTCATTATGTTATACATGTAATAACATAAGTGAATTAATTAGTAGTTGTGATGAGAAAACCATGTAATTCTTACATATAAACTGTGAGAAGTGAAAATTTCTTAAACAAGGTTTATTTTTCCTTATTGGTCGACTCACCACAAAGTGTTTGAACAGTGTAAAGGGCAGTTGATGTTTTCACTGGTCTTAAAAGGTAACAGTTACAATTTGTCCTGAGAATGATGGAAAATTGTTAGTATTAAACCTGATGACATTTTGACTATGGTTCTTTTGGCACTGCATTACTAGAAGCATTGCTAACTGCTGCATGAGTTCTAACGTCTCAAAGCTAGAGCTAAAATGATTAGATAGAGCGGCATACCCTCTGTCTCCTGCTGATGAATAAAGATATGTGGATAAGTAACTGAATATTGCAGGTAGTGCTTGTCTCCTGCTGGCAGACATTAGACAGATGAATCAGATGTAAGGACAGAAGATTAAGAGTAATGTTACCGCAATGGGCCTGTTCTATCAGGCAGCAGGCCAAGAGTGAAAAGGGTGTGAAACGTAATCCTTAGAAACTACTTACTCTGGATGTGCTGAAAAGGAAATAGATACCCCAAAGGCAAAGCACATCAGTCAGGTAAGAAGATCAGCTGGGTACATGCCAGTGGATACCCAATAGAAAAACAGGAAACAGAAACCAGCAGTACATCACCTTGCCAAAAAGCCTGAACACTTTGTGCTTATATATACATATCACTAGTCAAAGTACCTGTCTAAAGTTTAGACACACCCAACCAAACGGATGTTTTTCATTATCTTACAGACATACACTTATGCTTAACAGCTCCAACTGATGAGATACTTAAAAAAATAAATATCTTGATATACCACTTACACTCATGATGTTATATTTTGGCCACCTTTAATCTATATTTTTTGTTGCACAAAAAAACGTTTATCTCTTTTTTCTTATAGTTTAAAAGCTCTAGCTACCCTTTCAATTTTGTGAATATTCATGATGGAGATATATATATATATATGTTACTCACTAACTCCCACAACCGCATGTCTCAGGTGTTTCCATTTTGAGAGCTGACTGTTAATATCTGGGTTAACACCTCTGTCAAAAGAATTACAATACTTTACCAGCTACTAGTAAATACAGTAAAAAAATGGTAAATAACAGTAAAATAGCGAATGACTCCAGACATCTGGCCAGAACACTGCTGTGATGTAGCTGCATTCAATTTTTGTATTGTATTTATTGTATTTTATTGTAAATAACTTTTCGTTTTATCAGATCTATAAGTAACATCAATGTTTATGTACCGTCTTTTGCACAGAATATCTCAAATAGATGAGTTGATTACCCATATAAAAGTCATAAAATACATAAACATAACATTTGAAATGTGAACGTTAAAGCAGCTCCACAGCAATGAAGGCCCATCAACAACGTCATCACAGACTAGATAAAGGCTTTCTTTGTCTTCCTTCCCATTTATTAAAGGTTTGTTAGCTATCTATGTGGTCTACACATTTCTAACAGCCCTTATGTGTACACAGACAAGGGCTCATGGGATATTTTAATGCAAAGTAAATATACCCCCAAAGGTACAACAACGGTTGTAATGTTCAATTGCAAACCTTAAGTTGCAAACTCAAGTTGTGAACCGTGAACCATTAGAACCAACCTGTTTTTTATAACAGAGAACTAAAATAAAATGGATGGAGTCGATTACATGTATTACAAATTACATTGATTCTGTATACCTTGGCTTTCTGGTAACATTTTACTGGAGGGTGCTGTTTATAAGGCTAAATGACACCTACATAAGCTGGTCATGACAACTGACATAACCCTACATAAACGCTCCAATTTGCTATAAAAATTGCATTTGCCGGTTTTGGTCAAGGTTAACAAAAGTAGCATTTATGACAGATAACGCATATTGGAATAAGCTTTTATGTAGGGTTATGTCAGTTATCATGACAAGCTTGTGTAGGAATCACCTTGAACAGTACACTACAGTAAAGTGCTACAAGAAAGTCTAGGTATATGGAGTCAGTGTAATTTAACAAACTAGAACTGTAACAGAATGCGCTTGTAAAAAGATGGAAACATGAAGCGACTTACTGTTTCACAAACATTACAATTCTGAAGCCTGCATGTTTGAGAGAGTCTGTGCATATGCAGACTCCTCAGCATAAAACAAAATTGCAATTAATGTGTACACGTTTTCAGTTTGTTTGAATGAGTATGACAGAGTATCCAGTTGATATAAATCTGGACGAGATGAAAATAATGAGATCATAGCAAAGTGTTGGACTTCTCTGTTCTGAAAAGGTCACTATGAGAGAGGAAGAGACAAGACGAATGAGGAAGAATAACAAGGATAATGTGAGCGAGCGGGTACTGAGAGGAATGGAGAGAATGTCTTCATTTGTGCACTTCTGTTTTTTTCATGGTCGCTGTTAGTAAAGGAGGTGTGACTGCGTGAGCAGCAGCTTAGTGAGATTCCACAAGTGAAAGATGAATCTTGTCTGTTGAACTGTGAAGATGGGGGAAGAAAAGCGGATGCGAACAGAATGGATGGACGAGAAAGAGGGGCTTAAGCCTGTTTGCTCAGTCGTCGCCTGTGCAGAGAAAGGAGGAAGGACAGGCTCTCACGCTCTCTCCAGCTGCTCCACTGTTAATAATGAAAAAGTGCCTGGAAAGGAGGGGTGATTCAATAGCAGTTGGTAATTTTCCATGTGTTATCTGTTTTCCCACAAGGATATGGCCAAAAATATGTATGCATTTATTAGGTACGCCTCTATCAGCCAGTTTTGAAATACCTACCGTACACAGTACAGTGCAAAAACCAGAGAGCAGCCTTCATTTTTTGGTCAGATAAAACAGCTATTAAGTACAAAATACTGTGGTTATTTCTGAGGAGATGAAAGATCATCCACTTGAATAAGAAAGGGAAAGAAGAAGGAGAAAATAAGTAAAAAAGCAGGAACCTCCAAAACTGGAGATTTACCATGCAAGACCTGATAGACCAAGAAAAGCTGTCACCATCAGATAAACAATGCTTAAAGCTTCCATCTTTGAGACAGAAGAGAAAATCAAGCTCTATTCTTGCTTCAGAGTTTCTGTCCATCCTTCCACTGCGAAATCACAGCTCAACGCTATGGGTCTGAAAGGACGTGTGGCTTTGAAGAAACTGTTGATAGTGCACATAAAAAAGAAGAAAACTTGAAAAAACAACAAAACCGCTTCTGGTGTTTTTAGAACAATAGACAGGTCACCTCAGAATAGAGGTTTCATTCACAAGTCTCCTGTGAATGCGAAATAATTTGCGGGCAGGACTCATTTTAGGGCACCACAGTCATAGCAGGTAAACAGCCAACAGGTTACAGGCTTGTGCAGGAAGGTATCATGGCTGGCTGGGTGGGTGGGCTTAGACAAAAATTGAATGCTTGTTGAAGTAGAAGGCAGGCAAGCAACAAATAGGCTGCAAGTGAGCTGCAGAGAAAAACATGTTAGTAATTATCTCAGGCTGCAAACACACAAATCTGTGTAACATCCAGTAAATTACGTATGCACTAAATTATTTTTTCCAAGAAAGTAGTTTTGTAATGTGGCATCTTGTCTGTGGTGTCATGCGCAAGTGTACATACACTATATTTTCAAAAGTATTCACTCACCCATCCATATCATTGAATTCAGGTGTTCCAATCACTTCCATGACAACAGGTGTATAAAACCAAGCACCTAGGCATGCAGACAGCTTCTACAAACAGTTGCAACCACAGCAACTGACAGAGTGGGTTCCGCAGGTGCTGAGGCGCATAGTGCACAGACCTCCAAACTTCATGTGGCTTTCAGATTAGCTCAAGAACAGTGCATAGAGAGCTTCATGGAATGGGTTTCCATGGCTGACAAGCTGCATCCAAGCCTTACATAACTCAAAGCGTCAAATGCAGTGGTGTAAAGCATGCCATCACTGGACTCTGGAGTGACGAATCCTGACCTCAACCCGTTAGAACACCTTTGGGATGAATTAGAGTGGAGACTGCGAGCCAGGCCTTCTCGTCCAACATCAGTGTCTGACCTCACAAATGCGCATATGGAAGAATGGTCAAAGGTTCCCACAAACACCTAAACCTTGTGGAAAGCCTTCCCAGAAGAGTTGAAGCTGTTATAGCTGCAAAGGGTGGGCTGACATCATATTAAACCCTATTAAGAATGGGATGGCAATTGGCAATATAGTGTATTTTTGTGTAGCCTTAAAATACTCAAATGATTTACTTCTATTTTGCAACATTGGAGCGTTTGTTTATGCATCAGGGCTCGGGCATCCGGAAAAATGCCTTGCTACAAAATAGCCATGAATCATGCCATCCTGCTTACCATGGGTGGTCCCATGGCAGGTGGGGTCTCGACATAACTTGCATACCTTGTGTAGAGGAAGAACCAGCACTGGCTCTTAAGTAGGTTTTGCCTGATAAGAAATAAATAAAAATACGGTGCTGCTTCAAAGTTGCAAAAACCTTAAACCTTAAAATGACCTTTCCTAAAATCCTAAAGTACATCAAATGAAACAAACGTATTAGACTGATGCTAATCATAAATGATCCAATATTACATATCTGTGAGTGACAAATACTGTGAACCATTGCTTTTAGTGCCTGGTGTGATCCCCTCACACGAACTACTCTCCTCATGTCCTTCCACAACATTTCTAAAAGGATAAAGGTCAGGACTTTGACTTTGCCATTCCAAAACATTAACTTTGGTAGAATGACTTGTGTGCTTAGAGTCGTTGTTTTGCTACATGATCGATGTCTCTTCAGACTTGGTTCAGTTTGCTGGTATAATATAAAATATTCGTTGTTCCATCAATGATGGTAAGCTTCCCTGGCCCAGATGCAGTAAAACAGGTCCAAACCATGATACTATCACCACCATGTTTCACAGATGGGATAAGGTTCTTATGCTGGAATGCAATATTTACCCTTCTCCAGACTGAACACTTCTCATTTAAACCACAATGATCTTAAGCTGAGCTGTGGCTTTCTCCTGTTCTTTTGTGATGTTGCAGACAAAGCATATTACACAAGTGATTCGGGAGTGATCTTTGTTGGTTGACCACTCCTGGGCAGGGTGATAATGGCCTTGAATTTCCTCCATTTGTACACAATCTGTCTGTGGATTGTTGCAGAGATGTACTCCTTTCCAGCCTGATGAGCATCAACAAATCTTCTTCACAGAAATCTCCTTTGTTAATGTCATGATACACTTCCATATACATGTCTCATATACATGTCTCATAAAGATCTGACTTTGATAGATTCCTGCTCTTTAAATACAACAGGATGACCACATCATGACTGTTTGTCACTGATGGTCATACTTTTGAAAACACATGACTCTAATTTCACCTTCAAGTTAACTGCTAATCCTAGAGGTTTACATAATTTTGCCACTCACAAAAAAATATTATTTAATTATTTTCCTCCATAAATAAACAATCAAGTATAATATTTTTGTCTCATTTATTTAATCAGACTCCCTTTATGTACTTTATTTACATGTATGAAAATTTGATCATGTTTTAGTTCATATTTATGCAGTAATATTAAATATTCTAAAGGGTTTACAAACCTTCAAGCACCACTGTATGTTGCTTGAATATTCATACAGTCACACAGTGTGTCCTTATTCATTCATAACAAAATCATATTCATGACTGTTCTTTAAAAAGGTCTGAGACTATTGTTGAAGCCACTAATGCCAAACATTGCACATACATTCACAGCATATGCTAGTGTACCTACATTACATGCAACTCTTTTAGTTTGAGAGCGTTTATTGTTATGCAGCTGTTCAATAATTTGTTCCTGCTGCCATTATAATAATAACATCAGTAGCGTTTGCACTAGAGGGGAGAAAAGAGGGTGGGACCTTGTTCCATGAACAATTAGAAAATAAGTGCTAATACATTGTGCTATTCATCAGACCATTCCAATAGAACCATTGTGCAGGCCCTAGGTATTTATTTATTCCACCTATAGCTGGGGCTGGTCCCGCTTCCCAAAATTAAACATGCATTTCTAATTTTTTTGCCGATGTAAATTTAGAGTGCAGTGGGAGAAATGGTATGCAATTATGTTATGACAATGCAGGCATATGATTGGGACAAATGATCTGTAATTATATTATCATAATCCATGAATTGGGAATCCATTTCTGAGATACAACCATACTACCGGTGCCATCTCCAATAAAGCATATCGCAAAGCAATAATGAATAGCACTAAGATGGAAGATCCATTCATCAGGCCCAGCTGAACTCACAGCTCCAGTGGAGAGAGATAAAAATGGCTTGTAAGCCATGGAGGAGCAGACCAGTTTTATAGCGAAATAGATTTGCTTACGTAGCAAAGATTCAGCATATTCCCATTGCAATTATGTAATATTTCTCTCCAGGTTACAGTACAGGATGCATCCTTATAAAACAAGCCAGAAGAAACACAATTTAGATTTAGAAGAAGATATGTCACACACGGGACTGGACTGTTAAGTTATAGGTCCCTACATGCATCAAAATGGCAGCTTACTTGCTAGGGTATTGTGCATGTGACCATTGTAAACACATATTTCTTTATTTATTTTATTTCATTGATTTGATCTTTTTAGAAAAGCATTTTGAATGTTCTGACCAGGCTGCATAGTCTGGGGCTTGCAGTATACAAAGCAATAATTGATTCTAGAAATAAACCTCTATTAAATTTAAGGTGCCATAGAATGCTAAACTGTATTTGCATTTGTCATGGTCAAATAAGGAAAGTTTGATACATAGAACTGACATACCATGAACCCCAAACACTGCTGTCACTTCTTTTAAATACGAATCCCACATTTAAGAAGGTCGGTAAAATGAGCCAATTATAAAAACTTAAACTGGTACGCAACAGTCTTAACCTATGAATGTTTAAGCCCCAGGCAGAGTTGATGTTCATCTACATTTGAACGAGGCTGAAGCTGCCTTTTAAATGCTGCAGCTTGTGCAGGTGCTAGAATGTATGACTGTTTAATACTTGGTAAAATGAGCTGGTGAATAGAGCCAATTTCAGCTCCCACATCTCCCACAAGATCCTGGACAACTTTCATTCAAAGTTTGATCTGCACATTCTGGACAGTTTCTCAAACCTTGGACAATATTAAACACCTTGACTTAGCATCTGACACTGTAAACGATGGAAACAAACTTGCAAGTAGAAGTAATGTTAGATCCTAGCAAGCTCCAAATAACTAGCAGTCCTAACTAAATACAGTATTATTCCACCTGTTCTGTCCGGCCTTCCTCTCCTGTAGATTTTGCGATATCATTTCCAAACTAACTTAGATTTTTGCATCCTACATTCGAATGATGTGCTAGTACACAGCTTTTGGAAATTCACACTCCTCCTTCCACTACACTAATTTTAATCTCTTTTTCACTATATTCATGTTTTCACAACCCACCCAGCTACTTCTGCTCAGCCTAAAGACACTGTTTCACATATACCATCTCAGGGCAGACCCCCTAGCACAAATTCAATGTTATTCTGACCCACATTCATCTATGTGTTGTGTTTTCATCCATGGTTCCTCCAGTAGACTCCCATTAATTTTCAGCCTCTCCTAAGCCTTACCTTTGCCAAACAGCCACAAAACTACATGCCATATTGCCATATTGACCCCCACTTCTTTATGTGTCTAATCTACAGTATACTGACCTTCACTCCTCTTCGTGTCTAATCAATGGCCATTCTGAGTCTCACTCCTCTATGTGTCTAATCCACAGCCATACTACCCCATACTCATCAATGTGTCTAATCAACAGATATACTGAACATCACTCCTCTGTGTGTCTAATTCACAGCCAAGCTGACCCGTACTCTTTTATGAGTCTAATCCACAGCCATACTGAGCCTCACTCCTCCATGTGTCTAATTCACAGCCATGGTGACCCGTACTGTTCTATGTGTCTAATCCACGGCCATACTGAGCCTCACTCCTCCATGTGTCTAATTCACAGCCATGGTGACCCGTACTGTTCTGTGTCTAATCCACGGCCATACTGAGTCTCACTCCTCTATGCGTCTAATCCACAGCATACTGACCCTCCAATCCTCTATGTATCTAATCCGCAGACATACTGACCCGCAATCCTCTATGAGCCATTTTTTCATCCCTCATTCCTCCTCAGGCTGTGATTACTTTAGGAATCCGTGAGATAAACCAGTGACTGCAGTGATTGGTGTTGCAAATAAAGGAACCTTCCTTTAGCTCTTGAGTTTCAGGGACATAGATAGTGCTGCATAATGTGCAGTGCTGGGATCGGCTTTCTCTTCTATATCCTGTTCTGTGTTCTGTGATTACATTGCTAATTTGTCTTCAAAAGATTTCAATTCATCTCCAGGGTGAATGCTTCTCTATCTAGCACATTGATCAGCATGTCCAACATCCAAGGCCAAAGTCAGAAGAGGCAGTGTGCAAGTTAAAACAAGCAGAAAGGAAGAGAATCACCCGAGGAGATGTCATGAATCCTTCACTAAATGTGAAATAATAAGACGTGCAATCACACGCTCGCACACGTGCATGCTCGCTTGAGCCCTTGACAGACGTTGTCCAGATACCACTTGAAGGACTTGTGCTCAAGACAGTTCTTGCCTGCCGTGAACGCTGATAAGAACAGAGGAGAATGGAAAGAATAAGAGAGAAACCTTTTTCCATAATGGCCTTCACCCCTTATCATGAAGTACACACACTCCAACACGCACACTCAAAACAAAACAAAGGTGTTTAAAATTCAGACTGCAGGTGCAGAGGAAGCAAAGGACAATACATCATATTATTTCTGCATTAAAACTGCTCCTGTTTATTAAAGGACAATGTGACTACCTTTTTATCCTAAGACAAGACAAAGGTGAACAGAGTAAACCTTTAAAACAATGGCTTTTACAATTCGGCTTTGCCAGTTGATTACTCATAGTAATTTTTTATACTGGATGTTTTGAACTATTTTGCAAAGGAAAAGTATTTCCATGTATTTTTCAGATACATATATATATATTAAAATTTACGTATGGATGTATATTTCAATATACCAACATATGTGCATATATTTAAATATTTAAAAAGGTAAATAGTAAATAAATAATAAATGACGATGACTTCCATGATCAATGAATTGGTTTGTTATGGCTTTGATTAATCGATTGATCAGGATAAGAAAAGGTGTAACCAGTAGTCTGTCACTAGACTAAATATTTCATGTCATATACAATGTTTCTAATGCAAGATTTATTCCTTCTTTTACCCAATGCTCCTTCAAACATAACACATACCTACACTAACATCACCAACACTGCACTAACAATCAACAATGCCACAAAATGCCTTCTGAGTTGACCTCAGTGCTATTTAACTATTTAAATGTGAACGGTGCAGAAATGATACCACGAATCATACATGACAGCCCAAGTACATTTATGGAGGTCCTGTCTACAAGAACTTTGTATCGATATTCAGATGATTTCTCCTCTAATGGTAAAGCAAAGGTAAATTAATTTTGAGTTTGTGTGGTCAGCACGTACATGGGGTACAGACAATCTGTAATCCGTACACAAAAATGAAGCCAAAATTCGCTTGACATGAGAAAAAAGTTTTGAGCTCTGAGACTGATGACAGTACATTCTTCTAGAGCACATTTACACATCTTTCTGTGCTCTGTGTAAAGAAACGAGGTTTACATTAAACTACATGTATTTCATGGATATATGTTAGTATATGCCTGCCTCATCACTGAGGTTGAATTGTGGGGCAATTGGCCCCTTACACTGTCACAGCATGTGTTCATGCACTTACAGAATGCTGTAGCTTGGCACTTGCCTTGTGTGGCAAAATTAAAGAATCTAAAAGTAGCAGCCTCACCTCTAGTCCTGCGCAACAACCTGGAGAAACTGTATGCACCATACCATACTGAAAATATTACTGTATGTCATTTGGGTGAACCATATGTATGGCTCGGCAACTGTTAATTAAATTAGCTAACGCTAGGGAGCTAACAGGCACTCGAAATACAACATACACTACAGCTTGAAATTAAATAGCTGCTGTTTTATTCTGAAGTTAGAAGAACGGAAAAAAAGTAGCAGTACCTGTTTTGCTTGGATTAGCTAGCAGGCAGCTAACAGCTGGTGGATTGGTGAAACGAAAACATCTCAGCTCAGGCAGATTTTCAGG
The DNA here is from genome assembly GCA_034552555.1 of Semaprochilodus insignis. Classification (NCBI taxonomy): domain Eukaryota; kingdom Metazoa; phylum Chordata; class Actinopteri; order Characiformes; family Prochilodontidae; genus Semaprochilodus; species Semaprochilodus insignis. The sequence continues at coordinate 12,092,296 of CM067481.1, read as the reverse complement.
AGACAGATTTATCAGCTGATAATAACGTTGTGTTCTGTAATTTCAGAATGTTTGCAACTGGGAGCTGCTCTGATTTGACTGACTGAATCAGAACTGAATCCTTTACATTGAATTGGGCTTTCTTTTAATTGGTTTCACCACTTGTCAAACAGCAGTAAGAATCCAAATGATGTCAGTGTGTTAAAAAAAACCCAACCACATGCCAACAGAGTTTTTGAATTCTCCACTCTGGAGTGCATTTTCTGAAAGCTCTGCTTTCAGTGACCTAAACCACCTTTTATCGTGCAGACGGGAGGCCAAAGCGGCAAAGAAAAAAAAATGCGCTTTCAAAAATGTCTTTCTGTCTATCCAAGAGAACAAGCATGTCTGTGTGCATGATTAGTGCAGTACCAATGAATAATTTAGCTGTGCAGTTTAGACGAAAATGCAGCTCAGCCCTGCAGTGGGTTTTATTTTACAAACCAAGACGGCGCTGAAAAGCAGATGACGTCCTCTAAGCTGCTTCTCGGTTTGCCCGCCGTGCTGAGCTTTCGTCTTTTTTTGCCGCGAATGTATTTTAGACAGTTGCGCTGACATCAGGTGAGCTCAATTTGCACATTCACACAGGAAATTGTCTTTATAGATAATGATTAAGTGAAGCATTTCCGTATTTTATACCCTTTTAGTCGTGCATAACCCTAAAGTGTAGTCTCTGTCTCTATCTGTGTTCCCTCCTTTTTTCAGTTGGGTGATAAAAACGAGGAGCACAAACATTATCAAGACAACTTATCAATGGCAAGATTCATTACCAATGATTTTTTATGATCAACATTATCAATAATGTCTATTAGTAGTTACAATACTAGTGTATATAAACTCATCATCAAAAGAATAGTTCTGAATGAAACTTGGTGGGTAGATTTGACATTGTGAGACATTCAAATGATTCAAATTTCATGCTCAGATGCGCATGTGATGTGAAAAAGCGTGGCCCCTTTTGCTGTCCCTAACTGACCCAACAGCTATGATTGTGAATATTCAGCAAGCAGTGTTGCCTTCCATGAGTCATCCTGTTAGTGGCAGCACCATTGCCAGACGACTGCATGACACAGAACTACATGCACGCAGGCCGTTACGACGACTGGCCTTAACACCACATCAGCGTCAACAAAAACAGCAATGGTGTCATGACAGACTGTCATGGAATGACTTAGAATGACAGCGGGTCATCTTCAGTGATTGTAAACTGTTTATAATGACATTAGCTGTGGTGAACAGGAAAACAACAGAAATCCGTCTCCTGAGTGTACATCCCTGACCTGTTATTTATGGAAAACTACAATGTAGGCTGTAGGCCGGCTGTGTCATCTTTGTTTCACTGTAGCACTGTCATCTAACCTCAGAGCACCGTTTCAGGCTAGCATGCAAACTTCATCTCACAGCAAAAAGTTTGGTCTTTGTTAATCATACACCAAATAAAATAAACCTTGATATTTTGCAATAATAACAGGAATGAGCCAACAAAAGATTCTGTTCCTAAGAAATGACTAAATGTACCAAGGAAGTTGTAAGAGAGTCATCACTGAATTTTCAGCCTTTTTTTGTAAGCGCTTGCGTTATTATCAGATACGGATCTACAGATAGTGCTGATTTAGAGCTCAAATGTTTTTGGGGATAATAATCTTAGCTGTTGGTTTATCCTGGGCAGACTATGAGCGATAACATGTCGTTATTTAGGTTAGATCGCATCTTAAGCCACAGTGGAATAGAATCTATCAGTCCATTGCATGCACCACATAATCCTAGTGCAGTCATACATAATGAGATTATGCTGTATCTGATGCAAGCCCTCTGCACACGAGAATCATGGTTATTAGTGTTGTATGTGCTGAGTATATTATCACGCTCAGTGGGTAGATTTTCACACCATTGATTATTGGATTATGTTCCTGGTATCCATTGTTTCACTGTTCAAGATTCCATTGCGCTTATGCTTTTATCACTTTAGCAATGTCCAAATCCTTGGCCAGTTTAAATCATCTCTATTACCTTTGCAGTATGCCATGCTCTGTGACAGTGCTCCTGCACTCAAACACATGAATAATATATTAATAGTACATTAATAGCGCATTAACAGCATGTTAATGTGATAAATGATTAATTCCACCTTTTTAACATCATGAATGTGGGAAAATTGGATAATCAGGAATTGTTTTTCTCTGTGGCATATAGGTGGATATAACTAGGCTCCCCTATTGGTTAGGACTCCAAAAGCTGAGGAGGAGGCCCAAGCAGGAACAGTTTCGTAGGAAAAAACATTAAGTTAAGGCTTTCTGGACCTATTAGCTCAAACTCAGTCCTACAGTAAAAATCTATATGATGAAAAATAGATTTTAAGAAGAATTGAATGATATATTTAAACTCCTGTAACTGACATAAAAGTAAAAATCATAATTTATAGGGTATTATCTGCATTTGATCTGTCTGTCCCATCTCCACCCCTAAAAGTTGTGAAAATAATACTTCAGTATTTTTTTATTTAAAAAAAAAAGGTTTAAAATATTGTCTTTTTTAAGTGACAGTGAAAAAATAGATTTATTTTAATATTAAAATGAAAAAAAAAACTGCACCAGAGTTTTAGTCTATAGGCAAAGCTTTATTTTAGAAGTGAGACTGCATGTCCCTTAAGGCTGCATAGAGAGTAGATACATACAATTGTTTTGTTAATTAGGTGGGTGTGTCCCAAAAGTGAAATGAAAATTTGTTTGTAACATTAAGAATTGTCACTATGGAAAATATAGACCTTTTTGTGTTTTCATAAACATATTATGATTTTAGCTGTGTAGCTGTGTTTGGTAGTCATGTACTGGCTAGCATTTTTGAATTTTGCTCAAAATTAGCTACAATTGTCTCAAAACAATCATGACTGAAAGATTCTGAAGTGTTATTGTTGTTTTTCTTGTGACAAAATGTACCATAATTAAGATACTGGGTCAGTCAAAGCAAATGTCTAAAGTCCAAATCATATAAAAGTCTAAAATATGTTTTCTTCTCTGACTTTGAAACGTCTTGGTAGAAGGATCATATACGTCACTGACTGAATGCGAGCAGCAGCCTGATCTGTGGGTTGGTGAATGATAAACAGTGTTGTGAGCCCTACACCAGCACTGGCTACTCAAGTGTTCACTGGCTGCTAACTCACTTGCTATAGGGGTGCTGATGCTTCAATGGCAATAAAATGTTTGGATTAAGAATTTGTCTTCTGGAAATGCTCTTTTTTAGTTTGGCAATGGATCTTCCACACATTAACTGGGATTCTACTATATCTTAACTGGGATATTACTATATTGTATCTACTTGTCTTTGGTTTGAGTAACAGTTCCTCCTTTATGGCAAAAATGTTAGGATTTGAAGGACCACCCAGGTGAACTAATTTGCTATAGTGGTACCCCAAGGCAGATCAGTGCAGCATCTTTAGTTAATTAAGAATATCAAAGGCAGAAGCTCATCAATTGTGAATGAAGCAGGTTAAACAATGACTTTTCCCCGAATTTGTGTTTCAGTATCTATTATTCCCTAATAGACAGCCTAATGTCATCATAATTTTTCAGGGCCCACCAGAATTTAGATATTGAGATGTTCAAGGGGTCCAAGAGCTTAATTAGAGGGTCCCAGACCCGTCAGTACCCCCTGTATTTTCCACCTTGGTTACATATTAAGTGATTAAGTGGTTTCCTATCCTGTTAATAGTGATTCTCCTTTGGAAACCTGTGTATTATGACATTCAGATTCAACCTTTGGGTTTAATTGTTCCTTGATTTTAACAGTAATGCACTTCTCATTTGTGTGACTCCCATGAAATAGAAATAGGGGCAGCTCTTCCTAAAATGAGAGGGGATGCTGTGGTACTGTTATAGAGCTGATACAAAGCCCACTTTGATGGCTCTTTTCCCTTGATGCAGTAGATCCTTTGTTGCTAGTTTATCACGCAGCTCCAACATGGCAATCTGTCAGGCTGAGTGAGTGTGCTCTTGAGCATGAGCCTCAGGGGTGGGAAGAATCATCCTCGGACAAAAAGCTGTGAAACTGCAGGACTAAATGCGTGGCTAAACCCCTCCTGATGACTGTTTGTCATTAAACACTGCTTTTGGTGATGAGTCTGCCCCAACCGGTATGAATCAGAATGAGAATTTGAGGGAGAAACTACCAACAGGGAGCCGAGACTGTGACTCACTGAGTGAAGAAGAAGCAGTAAAAATGAGGAGAGGACAGAAAAGACGAGAAGATAAGACCGATTAAGAGAAAGCCTGGGTTAACAGCGAGAGCGGATGATAAAAGAGGGATGAATAAGGAGGGGGAAGAGATGAGTGGAGAGGAGTGGAGGCCCACAGATCACTTAGGAGGAGGGATGAAGTGGTTGAGATTGAGAGGCTGGGAACATTCAGCTTTTGCTCGTTTTTCATGGTCAGAAGACGAAGCAGCCTTCTTATAAAAGCGCCACTTTTGCTCCCTCACCGTCTGCCATCATCGCTCTGACTGCTCAGTGCATCAGAGGTGCTAGATGAGAGGCCTATCGCTGCATCAATCAGAGATGTCACTCACTGAAAATAGAACCGCTTAGCATAACCCCCTTCCCCCACATGTGTGTCACGCTTTTGACGGAGCATCTCTTTATCACATGTTTCCTTGAATGCGTTCCCCAATATGATGGCATGAAGGCAGGGGACTTCTTCATTTCGATCAACAGCTGAGGGACCTGGCTGTTGAAATTTGGTGCAGTATTTGGGTCAGAAAGGTTTATAGTTTGGGGGGTGATCTCTTTTCTTCATAAAGCCCATTTGAACTCAAAATTCTGTTGGATCAAATCAAGTTCTTGAAGCTGTGAGAAGAGAGCTTAGTAGTGAGAGGTGCTGTCATAATAATTGATACAGTAGAATATATACCAGATAATCATGTGGTATGAATCCCAATAAATATCACACAGTATAATCAGCTATACCTACCAGTAGCCCTCTACTGAGGCAGTGGAAACAAACATATGCAGTACTGAACACTAGCATCATCATTTCTCCATCTATAACATCTGGCACATCTACCACACTGGAAACATACTGGGCAGGAGAAATAACACTTGATAATGTTATTTATGTAAAGATTTTGGCAGATTTACCTCTGCACAGGATTATATTTGGCTCAGAATTACCTCTACACAGACTTTCTCTCATAAGCACCTTAATCTGAATGTGTTTCGGTGAACCAACCAACAAAATATAGCATTCACTTAAACAGTGGATGGCTACGGCAGATTTAAAACCAAAAATAATAAAATGTGAAATAATTCAAACTCCACTCTAAAACAAGCACAGGTTTGTTCTTACTGTCCTCAAGTGTTTGAGTTCAGAAAGTTTTATCACTTACAATTTTTAACCAATTTTTAATTTTTTTAACCACATTACCCCAGCAGCTGGACTACTAAAACACTGTCCAGTACTGTGGAAATAACTCAACAAAATTGTCCAAAAGGCTCAGTCCAGAGTTTCCAGACTATCAGTCCTGTACAGCAACAGGACCTGCTGGATCAGATATTAGTCCTGTGTACCAAGAGAAAAGGTTGGATCAAATATTAGTCCTGTATACCAAGAGAAAGGGCTGGATCAGATATAAATCTTGTATCCCAGGAGAAAAGGTTGGATCAAATATTAATCCTGTATACCAAGAGAAAATGTTGGCTCAGATATTGGTCCTGTGTACCAAGTGCTGGATTGGACATCCATCCTGTATACCAAGAGAAAGCACTGGATCGGAAATCAGTCATGTGTACCAACAGAAAGCACTGGACTGGATATCAGTCCTGTGTACCAACAGAAAGCACTGGATTGGATATCAGTCCTGTGTACCAACAGAAAGTGCCAGATTGGATATCAGTCCTGTGTACCAACAGAAAGTGCCAGATTGGATATCAGTCCTGTGTACCAACAGAAAGTGCCAGATTGGATATCAGCTCTGTATACCCACAGAACATGTTGGTTTTGACACCTGTCCTGTGTACCAACAGAAAGTGTTGGATTGGACATCAGTCCTGTACGCCAACAGAAAGTGCCGGGTTGGACATTAGTCCTGTATGTCTCTGTATAACAATAGGAAGTGTTGGATTAATTCATTGTAATCTTTTTTGGTTCTCCTGGCTCTAAATATAACCTCTGCATTTAATAGAACCTTTGAAGACTCCCCCTTTTTAATAGGGCATAACTAGTAGCAGGGATCTCATTTGCAAACTCCTAACTGACCTCTGCTAACTTTTATTCCCAATTAGTGGATGTTTTTTGGGTGAAGTATCCCTTCAGAATCTGTTCTGAATTGGAAAAGAACAAAAAAAAAAAAAGAAACAAATTACAGGCAAAGCAGTGTGTAAACACAGGCAAGATTAGAGCAAAATTGGGTAGAAGGATGAAACGCGTTGAAATCTCTCAGGCTGGACCAAAACGTGAAGGTGCTTAATTGCCTTTGATGTTATCTCCAGCTGCTTTCTCATTAGTCTGGCTGGACTCTTTCTGAAGTTACCCTTGCCTTCAACAGACCATGGGGCTTTGGCCCTTATGATGAGTTCAGATCACAGCGTAGATAAAAGCCACAGGGACCAAGTGTTTCATTGCTTGATGAAATGAAAAACTGGGGCCTTTTCCCACATGCCCAATTCCCCCCCACTAGCCCTCACCCCCTTCTTCTGCAGTTGTGCCAGGCTTTGCTAGCACTCTTTGTATTTTCCTTCACCTACTTAATGGGTTCTGTGGGGTCAGCTTCTCCTGGCTCTTTTTCTCAGCAGATGCTGCTCCCACTTGAAATGGAGACTCCAGCAAAACCTGGGGGAAAGAAGGAGGGTCTTGTGCATGGACATAAAGGGTTAGGATGACAGAATGAATGATAAAGAGCACAGCAGTACAGTAAAATACTGAGATAGCGCTTCATAATAGTGTTTTATGCTTATCAAATGTAATTGCATAATTACATATTTAGCTACACCGCTATTTACAAGGTTCAAATCAATGAATGTCAATAAATGGAAAGTCTTGTAACACAGAAATGCACATGTACTGTATGAGCACAACAATGCTCGGGCAAACTATAAGTGTTATCAAGCATATATCTGTCTTATAATACTACTTTGTACCTCAAGACCCAATAACAAGTCACTGTAGCTTTGAATCTAATCAGTCCAGCATGAGAGGATGTGTCACGCTTCCGGGTTCTTCCCCCGTCTCTACCGCTCCTCCGGACTGCCAACCCCCAGAGTTCACTGCTCTGTGACGTCATGGCCACATGCCCACCATCAGCCAATCACACACCATCATTACGCTCATTACGCGTCTTCTAACCTCTTGGTCATCATGTTGGTGGTTCGCCTCAGGCTAGATCATTTAAGTAGAGTGTGAATGAATGGAAGAGTAAGCAAACTGACCTCCGAAAGTTATTATAATGGTTGCTTGCCCAGAACTTTAACCATCATTTCAGCCACTGGCAGAAACTGCAGAGAGAGGTGGAGGGACTGTGCATTTGCTGGTGATAAATTTCCTACTTTTATTTGGAGTATGAATTAGACATCACCTTACAATGACGTTCCTCCTTTAAATTATGTGTCAGTTCCATTATGTCGACTCTAAAGGCACTTGTGTACTGCAGTACTTTCTTAAGGTGGAATGGAGATCCATCTAAAAAGGTACACAGCTGCAAGAGGTCGCTCTATCAAATTCAGCACAATAGTGAACAGATAATAAGCAGTGTTTTACAGTGTTTTACTTTTTTGCATTAGTGATGCAGCAGTTTCCATGCGTGAAACATGTGAAGATGGATGGCAGTGACTGCCAAAAACAAGACCGTATAGAGAGGACAAGAATGAAAAAGCTACTTAAGGAGGATGAAAACATATTCAAGCATGTGTGCAATGATTTTTTGTCTAGCCACCTTGGTGTACCATAAATAACACATAAGAGTATGATGTCTATGTGTGTAGCTGAAGTACAATTATATATAGTATGGCTGACCTGCATCATGTAACTACCAGTCTAAAAGCAAGTGCAACTCTGGGCCTGCCGGACAGTGGATCCAGTTGTGTCAATGTGCAATAAGTGGCAAACAAAGGGTGACACTATACATATGTTAATGCTTACCGCATCTAAGACTTGTAAGGGTTAAAAGTGGAATGAAGTAAGGAGAAGCAAGTTGCATCAAGAGAGTATTTGGAGAATCAAGTAGCCTTTGAAAAAGGCCTGACTCTCTCAGGCTTGATTAATCTTTCGTGTAAAACTGTCAATAATTAAAGCCATGATTTCAGCAGATGTAGGATCTTTAATCAGCATAATGGGTCATTAGTGGATATATCCCATCTGCTCACTACTGTAGCCAGCTATGAACTCAGCATTGCTTTAAGCCAATCAGCTTTATTTAAGCACTGCCCAACAAAATCAAACACAAGCTGCTCTCATTCTCCAGACAGGAACTTAAAATGCTACATCAAACCAGCATCATTTAAAATAATGCCATACGCATAATCATCAAAAATAATAAATATTACACATTGATATAGTTTAGAAGTACATCTTTATGGATCAATAAGTAATATGTGCAAACACAGCCATCCATATACAAACTGGTGAATGAATCTCGGGGGACAATCCATCATGTTCACCTTTTATATATTAATGACCACCGGAGGACAAAATCCAAGCATTAACACATTCATTTCAGGGCTTTATGAGCAGTCAGAGGTGGTAGACATTAATCAAAAGTTCAGACATAACAGTGGTGCAGTGATTCTCTGGACTCGTTCCAGCACAGCATGTTCCCGCTCAGAATTAGAGTTAAAAAAAAAACAAAACAAAAGCTAGTGTATGATTTACACATCTAAAGCCGGACAAAATGGAGGGATATGGCGTCCTACGAACAACGATGATATATAAACCTACATGCAGTTGAAGGAAACAAACTGGCACAGCAGTTAATTTGTTTATAGCTCAAAAATAAAATAAAAGGGTGTAAGAAGCCTCCCTGATCAATCTTGCATCATGTTGTAATTTAGGTTTTACCTACCTTATGTATGTTTTGTATGTAATAGTACTTGAAGTCAAAATTGTCATTAATCAAAATACATTCATCATGAAAACAGCATTATCCTGTAATCAGGTGAAGCAAAATGAAGGTTTTATTCATTCACTGCATTGAGGTTGGTGGTCCTGACTCAATCAGTCCTGTTCATGTGGTGAACTTTTCAGGTCAAGTTGCGAGTATGAGATTGAACATGAGATTGAAGTGTGACTGAAATCTGAGTCCCCATCTCTGCTTATCGCCATGATTTGGGATGCAGAAAAAAACTTTTATATGTTGTATTACTTATGAAAAATTAATTTGTTTTAGAATTTTAATGTGCTAAAGTGTACACAGTAAGACAGTAAAGAGTAAACTATTGTAGGTTAGTAGGATAGTAGTAAATGGTTAAAGATGTACAGTGTACAGTGTTACATAACTAAAACCAGAAAGACCTGGAAACAGGCACCATTTTTTCTATTATTCATCTTCTAGGCCACTTATCGTTATCCTTCTGGGTCGTGGAGCCAGTAGCTGGCAGAAGAACTGCCTTGGATATTTTAATGAATTAAATGAAATATTTTAAAAATATTTATTCCATCAACTTTATTGAAGAAGGAAAAAAAAGAAAGATTGTATTGAGGAAATATTGCACTTTATGGTTACTGTAAAAGAGCTAAAGCATGCAATATACACAGCATGTCTGCAAAATGCCTTTTAAACTGCACTGGATAGAGGAGTGGAATGGCACTGAGATGACCGGTGATTGCTGCAAAACCCTGCATGGCTGTGAAACCTCAGTAATTAAAAAATCTCATTTCATCCTCAGTATGACTTCATTCTAGATGGGTGAGCACACCTCTGCTGGACAGTAGGCACAGGATGACTGTTCAAATTAGATTAATGGAGTTCTGAGCAGACCAGCTGGGAAGGACGGGACGACGGTAACAGCCATCACCTACAGCTGATGAAATTGGCATGGTGTGGAGGGGAATAGCGTCCATGTGAATTAAAGTCATATTGCCATAATAGTCACCAAAGACTCAACATACTTTAGTCTGATGCAAAAACCTAATGAAATCCATGTTTGATCAGGACTATATCACACATGTAAGATGCTTTCATTGCTGCTGTAAGTGCGATACAGACTGAAAAGAGAAGGACTGTAAAGCGTGCGGTAAGCTGTGAGATGAAGGCAATAAGGCCACCTAGACAGTTTCATCTGAACTTGCCTGAAGTCCATTTACTCTGCAAAATAGCATTAAGAAACTGTCCTTGACCTGTGAAACACTGTACTGTATGTACATGCAGTACTAAAGATCTGCACACAGGTGACAAATCTGGTGACCAGTTTGCCTACCATGAAGCTTCTCCTTGTCTTTTGCTGTGAGGGGGCGTCACCTCTTCACCTCTTAATCCTCTGCAGCAAAAACATTCAACACTTCTTCTGTTCTTTCTAATAGACTATCATCATAGTCTTCCATCTAACAGTTACTAACAGTTCTTGTTCAATATTGCCTATAATTGTAAACTCTGATCCTTTTTGTGTTTGTTGCTATCCAGGGTCGACCTAAAGAGGATGGGTTCCCCTTTTGAGTCTTGGCTCCTCTCGAGGTTTCTTCCTGTTGCTCTGAGGGAGTTTTTCCTTGCCATGGTTGCCTTTGGCCTGTTTATTGGTAAGCTTCTTTGTGACATCTATTGTAAAAAGTGCAATATAAATAAATTTGATTTGACTTGACAGATTAAAGGAAAGATCCTGGTGAACATAATGAGTGCAGATGCTTCCAGACAGGTGTATTAGATGACACAGTTAATCAATTTACATCTTACTATGCTTTGTAGCATGTGTAAAAATGCTGACCAGGTCTGGTTGACCTTGGCCAACTTCAATCAAGATCTATATGACATGCCAAGTGACTTGGGTTCATTATTGGTGCACGGACAGCAGGAACTTCAATCACAAAGACTGCTTACCTTGTTAGTGTAGCTGTATGAGAGGGACATCAGTAAACATGGCTGGAAGGTTTGGGTCGAAAGTGCACATTCAATGAATCTGATGCTTGTGCATTGTTGTGATATGTAAGAACAGCAACTGTTCCTTAGCTAGCTGGTAATGTTAATGCAGGATGTGTTGAAGTGTCAACATTGAATATTCTATCCACAAGTATATAGAGAGCAGAGGTTACATTTCTAAAGAGGTAACGGAACACCAAGTGTAAGGTCAGCCACAGAATCACAAACCAAAAAAAAGGTCCCGGAATGTACAATATATAGACACAACAGTGCTCTATCTAATACAGTAGTGTTCAATGGTATAAAGTAGACCTAGCATTACTTTGATGACCACAATGCAATGAGGGGCTGCAACCATACCATCTCAGTGATGCTGTGGGAGGGCTGGGGTGTCAAGTGAACATTTAATAGAGTTATGGAATATGCCTGAAACCCCTCCTTCTTCAGGTCTAACGCCCTATAAATTCCCATCCTCACCTTCTGTTCCTGTGACAGAATTTACACAATCCCCATTCTGCAAGCTTTTCACCATCATCAGGAAATTTGGAATGGGACTAACATGACAAGTCAAAGCAGTTACATGACAAATTGAAGCAATAACTCCACATGCAACACCGGGAGCGGATAGCTTCCACATCTGCAGCAGGCCGAACTGGAGTTCACTAGAACTCTGAATCACTCTTGTGCTCAAAAACTTGACCAAATGTACTAAACTCATGGAGCAAGAAGACCTGGGTCCCGAAAAAAAGCTCTACCGTGAAAACGCCATAAGTATAACAGGTACCGGATCTTGTGTTGGTATGTCCGACACTGAAAGAGAGGGATAACATAACAGGGCTGCAATGCGTAAACCTATATACAAAATCATGTTAAGAAACAAGACAAAGTTAGCTTAAAAGTTATTGAAAAGAAACAAAAATGTTTATTTGTATTTTTTCTGCAGCGGTTTTCCTGCAGTGGTTACCATGTTATCTTCCAGCTGAAACAGGTGACTAAAGAAAATAAGCTGCCACTATCTATTGAGAGGCTCCTTAGTTGGGAGTTGGGAATAGTCTCTCAATATTTGCTGTGCTTCTATCCTCCTATGCATGATAAAAACATGCTGAGACAGTACGTTGGTGGTGCAATATTGACAATCATGGGTAAGCAACTTCTCACCCTGCCCCCACCCTCCAATTAGCAATGAATAGTGGGCGCAATGGTTAGTGGGTGCGATGATATATTGCACATGACCTTCCAAGTCTAATTACAGATTCAGATAGTAAGACTATAGTTTAATTAATGCATTTTTATTCAAACAATAATGTATTATATGATTAAAAACTTTTTATGTGCTCTGCAGAAACCCAAAAACCTCTGATTCTGCCACATACCTTGAAATGATCTTTCATAGGATCATTTAAAAACATTATGTAAATCAGTGCAAGACACTGATATCAGTGGAGTTTGTGCTGCTGGCTTCAAAAAGGTCAGCTATGCTGGTCTCCATTATGTGTATCTATTAGCTGTATCTCTAGGGCCCTCATACCGTCAATCAAAACATTCTGGCTCTATATTTAGGGGCTTTTATTGCACATTTTGAGCACAACAAGCCTTTTCTCCAAGCTAAGACTCTCTGAGCACACACAGGCGCTGAGTCCAGTAAGGGCTATCGGTCAGGAAAAAAGCTGACCAGCTGAGTAATCACAGCAAGAGTGGTCTCTTAAAGGGGCTGCTGAGTACTGAAAGACACCAAATCAATACTGTTCTCAAAAACGCCAGCTTCAGCGTGCAGGTAATACTGGAGTGCTTTACCTTGCTACTGCATTCCTTTCCATATGGACTTCCAGCACAGTCCATAAATCTGATTCCACATATATCCCCTTCAGCACATGAAAATAGCAAGGACTATGAGTCTGGGTAACCTGTGATGGTGGAAAGTTCAACATGCAGAATATGGACAAATAGGATATAGCGTCTGTAGGTGGTATGTCTTAGTTGGGGCTATAAAGTGGGCATGTCAGAAATGTTCCACTAGGAGCAGTGCTTCATGACATTGGTAACACCTGTTCTGAAAGGGAAATGTGCTGTAATGTATTTTTATAGCACTGTTTTTTGTTCAAAAATAGAAACACAGTAAAGGTCAGAATGGTGTGTTTGTCTGTAGCGTGACAGTAGCTGTTGTCCTGTAGCTAATACAACTCCCTCTGAGGTTTTATTAAAATGGTTTTATATGGCATTGAAAGTTATAGTCAGTTGTAATAGGAAATTTGCTTGCCTTGGTTCTCTTTCAAATTGTTCTTTTCATCTTAAATGGTGCCACAGTCACATTCTGGTGCCTGTGAATGACACTTGATTTCAACACTCCATTATCCTACAGGTTTATAAACCAGGCATATTGCAAGTTTCATTATTAAGTAATGACATGGACTACAATGCAAATTTGCTAAGATATTCTTATTTCTCCATACACCAGTTATAGAAATGAGTATTATTTATTTGTCTCTCATTATACCATTTAATCGCTATAAAACATTTAGTTACAAGTATATCTGAGAGCATATAAAAAGAGCCTATAATAGTTTGTTTGGTTGTTAACCATATTCTTAAAGAGATTATTAGTTTTCTGGGGTGGAATTTTCCAGCACTGATGTGATGCATGTTATTGAGAAGAAATCGCCACCGGTGGTCAGTACTGCACCAGAGGGGGCACCAAAGTGGGATAAATCTTGTAGAACCCAAGCCAACCCACAAGCTCTATTACTGAGCTTCACCTCACTGAAATGGACCCTGAAGAAGGATCAAAGCAATATAAAATTTTGCCATTAAATACATTAACCAATAGGGCTTTTATACAGTCCGAGGGCACATGGAGTAGGGGTGAACCTGTGCATGTGCCTGTTTAGAAATAAAGGATGCACTTCAGAGAAAAGCTCACTCAACTACATCGATCAAGCTACTTATCTAAGCTTTATGCCTTTAATCTATAGGTTTGACATTGTTAATTCATTTGGTCGAACAAGATAAAGGTAAATGCATGTTTCCTACTAAATCAATGCAATGTATAACATGATACTTTGAAGGATACAGACTTTGCAAATTTGGGTTCTGTTGTAGAGCTATAGGGCTATGTCCGGAGATGACTAAGGCTGTTTTGAGGTCTGGCTAGCAGGACAGAGATCAGACTGCTGGAAAAAAGGCTAATGAGGGTTGTGACAAAGAAAACAGACAAACAAACAAACAAACAAACAAAAATGCCTATTTGTATCTGGAATGCTTAATCTGTTCAATGTAAATAATGCATTTCTAGTTCTCTGACATCTAGTAATCTCTTCAATTCATGCAACTATGAATGGATCCATAGAGTTTTGCACAGTATTTCTTATTAAGAAAGTGAAGAGAAGCACAGATTTCCAGGCTGTAAGAGAAAGAGAGAACAATAAGGCTGATTCAACACCAAAAAAAATGTGTGAAATGCAATAATCACCTCCTGTCATACATGCCGTACAAAGCTGTAGCTTTGAGTTAATGTCTGATGGCAGCATTAGAGCAAACGTCTCGCAGATGCCGGCCCTGATCGAAGGAAATCTACAGGGAGGATGGAAGGCACTGGGTTATGAAAATAGCAGGTTGTTCTAGAACACCATTTGGTCCTGGCATATGAAAGAGGCCCTCCGAGATGGCAAAACAGACAACAGTGTTGTGAACCCAGTGCCTGAGCCCAGAGCACTGAGTGCTGCAGATGGTTCTGTTGGAGGAGCCGTGTCCCAGTTTCAGGCTTGGAGGTTGGGGTTCACTCGCTGAACATTCGCATCCTCTGCGGTATTGATCCCATACTGCACTCTTCCCACACAAGCACAGCTGGTGAAGGCCAAAAATACCTCATCACACAAAAGTCTCTGCAAAAGAGGCACTGCATCAGCTGCTTCCAAGTAGTACCTAGTAGGTAGTATCAAGTAGACAGTTTACAGTATTGTTCCATTTAACCTCAGTAGCTTCTGAAGGGTTCTCAGCAGACCTCAGAACAGCTGAAGTTGAAGTCCGCTATGTTTATCTCCGTACGAGACACTACACTGCCCAGAGTGATGTAGACTTCTTAAAATGTTCAGGTATGTAACGTATGTAATATAAAACAACTCTGGTATAAATGTGAGAGTTTATTAGGTGTAAATACACTTGTCGCCAAAATAATAGTTGCACAAATGGTTGCACCAAGAAGGAATCATCCTATAGGAATGAAACTTGGTGGGTAGGTTTGTCATTGTGAGACATGCGAATGATTCAAGTTTCATGCATGGCCGTGCATGTGACGTAGGCAAGGATGGGCCTTATCGCTGTACTTGACTGACCCAACAGACACGATTGTGGACATTCAACGAGCAGTGATGCCCACCATTGGCAGTCAGCCAGGACCGTGTGATGACTCCGCTTAACATCACATCAATGATCAACGTTGCCAAAGACTGCAATGGTGTCATGGAGTGACTCAGAATGGCAGTGGATCATCTTCAGTGACATGTCTCGCTTTTGTCTTGGTGGAGACAGCCAACGAATCTGTGTAAGGAGGCACCGTGGTCAATGCAAATATGGATGGTTTGTTGTTACACTTCACATGTCCAGAAGGCCTACTGTCACTCTACCTTCACCCTTATCGCAAAATCAGCAGGAGCTGTGTTAGAATATTCAAGCTTGGGATGGATTATCGCAGGACACTTTTAGGAACCTCTACAACTCCATGACGAGGCGTTTTTGTTTAACTTAAGTACATTTGAAGGTAAATACTTTAGTATTTTTACTCAAGTGGGGGTCTGAAGGGAGGACTTTTACTTGTACTGGAGTAATATTGTACCTTGGGTATCTCTACTTTAACTCAAGTACATGGTTTGTGTACTTAGTCCACCACTGCATTTTAATAATCACTAAATTAAGAGAGAGTGGGGAAAAAGAGGGGGACAGGTATATATATATAGAGAGAGAGAGAGAGAGAGAGAGAGAGAGAGAGAGAGAGAGAGAGAGAGACAGAGGTAAATTAAATGAAATATTAACTGAACCATATGTAGGTTATATGTGATCTAAACCTTCCAACATACACAAATAAATTATTTTTGTCTGATTACAAACGCAGTGAGAAGGTTACCTTGTGAATGTGCCTGGTACCCCTCCTCCAGTCATGAAATCCCATCACAATTGGTCACTTTAGAGATATGGAAATGTGAGGTTTGAATGGCTGTTAGTCTTGCTATCCATTTGTGTTAATACTGAGTGTGAATAAGGCCTAAGTTTAATTTAAAGTTTGTTCTTAATATCACTGCTTCGTATTAAGTCCGTTAAAAATACATTATAGAAAAATGATAAATCAGACTTAATAGAGAATGCACAGTGTCAAGTGATTAAATGATTGGGTTGTAAATCAAGTTTAATAGTATTTTGGAAGCTGGTCAAATTAATTAAAGGTGATGCCAGATTACAGAAGCTGAGTTGTAGGTGTCATGTATTTCAATTAGAGCTGTCAAAATGATTGAGACACTAGCAAGGTCAAAACATGATTAGTTGCAGGGTCTTTAAATAAAGCAATGCAAGCATGACACAGTTCACTTTTCCTTTCCACAGCTTCAGAAGAGAAGCGGAATTCCATCCTCCATCTGGTGATTTGTTGATGAGGGCGTAAAACAATATTTCCATTTCTTGCACTGGATGCTCTCTTTTGAAATCTCGTCATGCCGCCTCGAAATGTTGTTAATTGTATTTATTTAGTGAGAGGGCAGTATATGTCTTCAGGCTCAAGCAAGCCAAGACCATCCAATGGATTAAAAGCCCCAGAGAATCTAAATCTGTGTTCTAATTAATATACATTTACAAAGTACACCTTATGAATCTTCATTAAGTGTAACAATTCTCTGCTGTGTTTCTTTCCTGTTCATGTAAACTCGGTGGTCCTAATCTTGGGTAATGCTTCCATAAGCACTTCCTGTCCAATCACAAGGCTGACATGTTTTGCTCCGCCCACACAAGAGAGAACACTTCAGAGTAAGAGAAACGTAGCAAGCTCAAGCTAACAAGCCTGTCCGTCTGCCTGTTGCCTGTTTATTTATCCACACACCAACATTGTTCATTCATCCGTTCCTTAATTCAGGCATAGCTTTATCCTTCTGTCTGCACGTCTGCTCGTCCTTTCCTTCACATGTTGCTTCATCCATCTTCATCCATCCACTGAGTTTCTTTTATTAGCCAGTGCACATTCCTTTATCTGGTGTTCAGAACTGAATGTTTTCAAGACTGATTATTTTTATTTCCAGAGCTCTGTTGTCTCAATAATATGAACAGATATATCAATGAAAATTCAGGGATAAAGTCTATATTGTAACAACACGCTTAAATACCGAATTATTCCACTTCTATTTACTTTTATTGGATGTATTTGCTTCAATATTAGCCAGGAGAACAAACAAAGGAAAATGTGTGAACAATGGGCTCAACAAACTTGCAATTTGAACAGGGCCGTCTAAACTTTTGTGCACAACTGTAGCTTACATTCACTAATGAAAGAAAGTACATCAAACCAGGAGATCCAGCGTTGTTACACCTGACACACTTGACATTCTTTATTGGAAGAACAATGGGAAAAGAATGAAGATAAATATCATCATTAATGGAGCAGCAGAGCTCATGGCCCAGCAGGCACTCCTCAGGCAGCTTGAAACAGAGCTTCATCTGTATTGGCATTCTACAAACTTTCCCACACCTGAGAAGAAATCAATGATCCAACTCTACGGAAAATAAACTGTTACTGTATTAGAATGATTTTGAACAATTCGTCTTAGAGATGTGAAGTTTTGCATAGGATGAAATTTCTCCAGGCTTGATAAAAGTATAAGAGGGCAGTAAGTGACAGCTAAGCATTGGTTCAGATATGGGTTTATATTCCTATATTTTCAGAGGAATGTTTGGATGTAAACAGTCTTATTAGCTCTGGTTGATTTCTGCAGTTGAATGTAATGCAGTTGTGTCAAATATATCTTGGAGAAGAATCTGCATCAGAGGTAAAGAAGCTTACAGATATGTTAGCCTCCAGTCTGTGTGACTGTTTTTGCTTGTTAAGAATTCTACTCAAGAGCTAAGCACTGTGATGGGAAAGAATGTGACATCACTACCAGTCCTGACTTTGACTGCGTGGAAAAATTAGCCAAATGGAAAATGACATATCAGCACCACAGCCTGATTGACAGTTTTCGGGCACATTTTTTTAAAATGATGTCATTTTTGATGTATAATGGAAATTGTATATTAGTTCAACTAAAATGTGACTTATCAGTCTGACAGAGCAATATTAAACTAGCAAACTACTAACTTTCACTTTTTTACTTCAAACATCCAACTGCTCACACATCCCAAACAGGGATGCCCTATATTCCATTTAACACACCCTCACTCTACATTAAACAGAAAACAAATAAAACTTGAATGCTGAGTTGAATTAATCTGACAAACAAGACTGTGTGAAA
Source organism: Semaprochilodus insignis (assembly GCA_034552555.1). NCBI lineage: Eukaryota > Metazoa > Chordata > Actinopteri > Characiformes > Prochilodontidae > Semaprochilodus > Semaprochilodus insignis. The sequence continues at coordinate 12,073,745 of CM067481.1, read as the reverse complement.
AGCAGGACAAAGTGGGGGAAACAGCTAACCATCCGGTTGAGCATCATCAAACGACTTTCCAGAGCCACAGCTAAGGTTCTTCGTATTACAGGTAGGCCAATGTAGTGTTAGAGCCTTATTGGTGGAGTATAGCATAGTTACCCAGACCAGGAATCAAACCCCTCTCTCCCACATGGGGTGGTAGTTCACTGGTGGGTAGTGGTGTTATCCACTGAGCTACACCAATCACTGTGTCAGAACGTCTGATATCTAGAGGTCTTCGAGCAGTCATCCAAAAACAGAACAGCAAAACAACACTGAAGTAAACAAGGAAGTACTAAATACATAAAGGAAATGCTTATCCCGCTAATGTGCTAAAGTTTCAGTACGGTTACTTGCCTTTAATTAATGTTTTAATTTTCATTAAACGTTTTACTTAATTAGTTATCAGGCTCAGTTTGTGTTTAGTTAGTAAACAAGGTTGTTATTGCTGGTTGTAACTCTTCCAATGGATATGAATGAATAAATGATCGATTTATCTTGTAAAGGATAAACAAAATATAAAATGTATTCAGAAATTGTCCCAAGTCTACTCCAAGCACCACATGAGTAGATATTCTGGTAAATTAATTTAGACAACATTTCCACCAATATTACATATCATTGGTAACTTACCAATTAATTATCATTTTTGGTCATGAACTCCTGAAAGCAGGTCAAAACTTGAAAATGCTGTGCCACTATATAAGTAACAATAATGCCAGGCATCATCTCTTGACCCCCATTTTCACAGCAGATATAAAATGCTATTTCCACTTCTATTGGTGCTCCCTCTGAACTATGCATTCTTTTTGCTTAGTAACATAGATTTTCTTTTCTCTCCTTACACCTCTTATTGCTTGCTAGTGGCTCACAAAGAGAGCTAACAGTATCCAGCTAATCTGAGCTATGGGGATAAAATACACTACATTACAATTAAAAATATATTAATTAATAAGTCATTAATAACTTAATTTCAATTACAAGGAATTTCGAAAAAGCTACTTGTAGTCATATGCAAAAGTTGGTCAAATTAGATGTTTTAGCAAGGCAGGCAACCGCTTGGGGACCCAGACCAATGGTTGGCCCCCTAAGAGTAGGTTTATAAGTGTGAATTACAAGTTTTTTTTATGTAGTTTATATTTATATTTTGAAAATAATAGTAACATGAACTTTTAACATAATGGTGATGAATGCTGGTTGGGCCCCCCTATGAATTTTTTCCTAGGGCCCCAACAGAAACTAAAACTGCCACTGCATGTTGGTCACTGTATGCCTAAAGCAATCTGTTAACCTTTAAAGAAGCCAACATCTAGGGCTCCAGTATTGAGGTTTTGCTCCTTAGTTCTGTTAGTGTTTTTACTTTTGAGCAGTGCCAGACTGTCTATGCCAGTCTAATGAGCGGGCGCGCTCTTTTATGACTAAATGGCTGCTGTCACAGCTTTGAAGCTTTCCTCTCTCGCAGATCCCCATCAACCACATCAGCTACACTCTCTGATAACCAAATAAGATTCACCCAGCGTTCACTAAAACTGAGAAAAACACTCAGCAAAGCTGCACCGGAGTGATTGAACATAATTGGCCCACAGTCGAAAAACAGCTCTTGACAGCTAGGAGCCATCTAAGCTTAACAGCTGCCATAATCAAGCGCTGCATTTGGCATCACCGCAGAGTTCCGGACCCTGCTGAATGTCTGGAAGTGCCAAGGAGAAAACAAGAGGTGGCCCGAATGCTGAAGATGTATGATCATTCACTCCCTGTTGACGAATCCATGTCATGCCAAGCAAAAAGAACGAGCCAAAATAAAACCTAACTTCTGAAAGGAAAGACACGAAAGGCAAAAATGATGGAAAACGATATTTCTTGTATCTTGTATAAGGTGTGCAATTTAAAGGATGACAATTTTTTAAAAAACTAAGGAGTCTTTGGTGTAGGCCCCATCCTGGGCCCGGGTCTTGAAGCGTTTGGACCCTCGCAGATCCTGCCGGATAAGCCAGATGGCAGGGATAACGGATAACGGGACCTGGAGAACGTAGAAACAGATCTTGAGTTGGATATCTTAAAATGCCCTGCAACTCATTTGAAACTAAGAAATACTAAGAAAATGTTTCATAGAACAGTCAGTCAAAACTCCAATAACACATCACATGATCACCAACATACTTTGAAATGATTGATTTCATCAGATCAGTGGACAGACTTTTGTCAGTCATTACAACAATCGTGTGTTCATTCAAGCTGACATATGCATTAACTAATGTAGCATCTGCCTAACTGGCTGTTTATGCTGCCTGTTTATTCTTTTAGCCTGGTGTTGTTGTGATCTTAATAACTAGATTCATTTTCTCTCCTGATGCCCCTTAATTTAAATTACACAGAGCTCTGAAGGTTATAATAGAAGAGGGAACACAGAGTTAAGCTTTATATAGAAATAAGCTCACGGGACAAAAAATTAGTCACCTGTAACTGAAACATACATAATAGCATGTAATATCTCCATGAGCACGAATTACAGCTGCGATTGGAGGTTTCTGGATGAAGGTGACATCAACTTTCAGACACTCTTGCATCAAAGAATTGCGCAGTTGGGTCAGATTTGGTGGAGCTACTTCCTTCACACTATGGCCTTTGGCACGCCCAAATCCAATCACTCCTTTTGGCCAATCATTAACATGTGCTTTGCGACTCATTTTCCACACATTGAACGAGACATTGACTGCACTGTACAAGCTCTATGAATCCCGTCGCACACCCCACAGGACGCTCCATCGTCCTTGTGCAATGCCATCTGCAGGAGCCTGAAGCGTCTACCACTTTAAACACAGAAGGTGGCAATTTTTTTGTCCTGTGAACTTATTTGCCCAGTGATTCACTTTATATCTAAAACATACACAGTAAAACAAGTTATCTAAATGCCTGTTACAAGCTTTGTTTGCCCAAAGTAAATGTGCAGTATTGAACCCAGTTTGGAAGAAAAACTTCACCACAATTAGTTTAAAATCTCATATATATATAATGATGTCCCTCATTCACGCATACTATCAGCAAAGGTTAAACTCTCACATGCTTAATCCACATCCAGCCACCAACATGAATCCAGCTACCAACATTGGACAGCTCAATGTGCTCAGAGGAGAATGCTGACTGCTAATTTTGCTACGTCAGCTAACAGATGCCCATGTTTGCTAGCTACACATTAAGTCATAGAGAAGGAGAAGAAGGAGGTCATCTTACATACATACTTACATACATACTTACATACAGACAGTGAGGCCAATTAGGCTGCCTTGGACTCCTGGCCATGGATGGATGTAGCAATTAATCAATACTCTTAGTTGGGGACAGCCATATAGTAGCCCTCTCTTGATGCCTATATCTTTTAGCTAGGTTCCTGAAAGCAGGGCCAGTCACCCTGAGAGGAATTAGTCAATAGCCATGGTTTTCATTGTTCTTAACAACTTTGGCCGTAGTCTTTTGACCACTTAAGGGCTGCTTTGTTGAGATGTAGACCATACCTGAGTATTTTGATCTCCTCTCATGCAGCTTTAGCATAATGCTGTACTTTTATGACTTCTGAATAACTAATAGGGCCTTAACAAACAGCCTACCTCATTGTTAGTCACGACACTTCTTGGTAAAATGTTGGCAAACTACTATTCTATGGCTGTGATGTGCATTTATTTAGGTTTACCATTATTTTACCATCATCAACAGTCAATATTTTCAGTAGTCACTAGTCAATATAGATAATATTTTAAAAGATACAATGGACCATTCCATATTAAAACACTCTAAGTTTATTTACATCTCAAAAAATGAATTATGCAGAGATTTTGGAGAATCAATACATTTTTTGATAATTCTGCATGACCTTTACAAAAGAGCTTTAGGCAGTGCAATGTAAAGACAAAGCTTAGGCAAGTCCCTGATGTTTTGAGTCAAGGAGACAGAAGTAGCTGACTGCCTGACTGCCATCCAATAACTAATTTATTTCCATATAGCACCTTTAATTGGCATCGGAGAAGCCTGCATTCCACTGCAGAGAATATGAAAAGTTCCTGCAATCATATGCTGACCAAGCATCTCAGAGGACTCTTGCATAAAAAAGTTTTTTATTTAATCACATCTATTCAACCCCCTGCACCGCCCCCAACACACACAAACACAAGCACAGCCCACGCTCCCCCATCTGCTAATTTCCTCACTGCATACATCATGCCACATTGTGCATGCATAGATGTTTACTCTGCCTGGCTCTCAGGCTAGATTTTATCTTCTGCTATTTTCCTCTCTCTCTCTTCCATTTCTAAGGTCCTCAAAATGCAATAACAGAAGTTTATCAACGTGTCTGGTGGATTCACAGCGATCCAGAGTGGGTAATTTTCCTTTCTGAAGCCATCTGCGCCAATTTGCCTAGATTGGACTGCAAGAAATCTGTTTAAAGGAGAGGAAAAAAAAAAACAATAAAACGTGTGTGAGTTGACTCCTACAAGCTTTGGCAGGTTCTGAGGGCAGAAAGCTTATGAGGAGAGAGGGAGGAATAATCTATATATCTATAAAGCTGCAGGCATGCAGGGATTTGAGACGTGGTCCAGCATTCATATCACGACTGACTGAGTTAGAAAGAAGGAATCGCCAATTATCTGTCCGCAATCCCTTTAATTACATTCCTCAGGCAGCACTGTTTGAACTGTCTGAGCCTCAGCAAAGGCCGAATCAAGAGAGAGGCGCAAAATGAGCACTTCACATTCCCTCAGGATAGTACGGCATTTTGAAATCTGATGGCAGTTTTCCTCTCTTTGACCTCAATTACTTGATTGTTCTGAATAAATTGCTTAAATAACGCAGGTTATATAAACGTTATTTAGACTACACTACTACTACTTCAAGTTTGGGGATATGGAGATCTCTTTGGTAGAAATGTTGATTGTGCTTTGTACTCTTTCAAAGGATGAATCCAATGACTGCAAACAGATTAAAAGAGAATTCAAAGAAAAGAAAGAGAGCCAGACTGTCTTTTTGAGTCTGATGTCAATATGTAAAGACATATGATGTGATCACTATTCCAGGCTATAGGTCATGATTTAGTGTGGTTTTTGCATGACGCAGTAATTTGTCTTCTTTTGGCCATTTGCACCGTTTTCACATCAAGATAAATATTACAAACCCACTCCAAACTCCCACTTACATCCATACACAATACCGCCCTTTTCTGCTGGAGAAGAATGCTTGAATATTTGGGTGCTTAACCTCCTGAACCTGAACCTGCAGTGGAGAAATGCTTGTAGACCTTATTACACTTGCCCCGAATAGCTGCGTCTGCACACAGGACCGAGCCTGGGCTCAGATGTGGGGAGGGGTTCATTATTGCTGCTTTGCTTTCACACAAGAATTTCAGGAACCATTATAATGACTGCCCTTAACACCAAGTCAACGTCGACAAAGACTGCAATGAATATTCGAGCTGCATGGGATAGAATACTGATGGTAGTTTTTGGATACATGGCATTTCACCATGCAGGAGCACCTGCAAACAGGAAGACGATCTTCATATGAGAAGGTTTTTAGCCATGTAACAGCTTAAAGTAGTCATGTTACAAAATGCACCAATCATGCAGCCTCAAAAGTGGTGTCGCAATCAGGTAGCATCCAAACGCACAGCGGACCCCAGATCCTGAACCACAGACTGAAAGCAAGCCTCAGACCACCGATTTCAGGAGGACCAGAAATCCAAGCTGTCCTGTATCTGGAAGCAAACTCTAGGTCCTTAGTCAGAGGATCCTTCCTGGCCTTCACAAAATGCTTAATTGCGGTTACACTGTAAGACACACGCATAAAACTATAAAGCAATGTCATACGTGTTTAAGGTAAAAATCTATTTTTTCAAACCATTCGAATATTCACCATATGATATGTGACTAGCACCAAGCGCTGCACTATGTTTGATTTTGAGGTCTGCCCTAATTTAAATACATAGCTAGCCTGTTAGCTTTCTGATGCTAAGTGTACTGTAATGAGGGCAAAATGCATCAGTGATAAAGAGAAAATGAAGTGAAACCCAGTTAAAGAGAGTTATGCTCTACCGACACTTTGTCATCTGGCTGTGTTTTATGGGCTCGGATTTCAGTAATAAATTGACTTTTTCTAGAAGTAATTATGAATTATTATTTATTATGTTAATTTGCTTTAACAAGATAAGGAAGGATAAAAAATATATGACTTATCGTTTAAATGCTACTATTCTTAGTTGCTAACAGTGTTTTTCACTGCTTATTTGCCCCAATCTGGTATTTCAGAACATTCACTGCATGTTCCTCAAGTACTCTTTTTTAGCAACAGTTCACTTGAGCATCATATGTCCAGCATTATAACAGTGTTGTGTTCCCTCTTCTATTAATTGCCATGACAGATGACAGCATATCTGCTATGGCATGTTTATGGCACTGTTATGTCAATGTTATGTTATTATTACCATTTATTCTTTGCCTTTTTGCTGCTGCTGTCTAACATATTACTGCATAAAAGTAATGCACTCTAGAACACTGCTTGTTGTGTTGACCAGGCCAGATTCATACTGCCATGCTGCAGTCTACAAAGGGGGACTGTACCGCTTTAAGAGGGGCCACTGATTTACCCCAGAATTACTACAAATATAGATTTGATTAAAATGTTTACAGTTTTTCAGTGTGTATTTTGAAGCTTATATTTGTGAGTTATATACATTAGCTCATGGTAACTGTCCCAAAGCATTTCTAATCCACCCACAGTTCACCAGATTACCCACTCTGGCAATCTGTTTTCCTTTCAGTGAATGTTTCTTTACCAATGTACCAATGTAATAATGTTGAAAAATGACATATGTGAAATTTTCCACAAGAAAGACAGTTTGATGACAGCATGCTTTGCAATTGACATCTAATTTAGGCTTTTCATGTTATTCTTTCTAACTCACTGAAAAGCCAAAGTGTGCAAGAAACCCATCCTTAAGCCCCTCATGGGGTAAATATTTTTGTTCTAAATAGCAAATTCCATATCCCACTCTAAAGTAAAACTCAGAACTGAAGAAGGCCCTCAGTGCTCACTTCCTATGACTGATTCTCTGGAGGGGAGATGGAAACCTAGAAGTGCAAACTTATAAGATTTCATTTTTCATATTTGATTAAAATGTCTGGAGGGAGGCGCAGGGCGGTTTGACTGCTGGAGAGTACACCTGGGTTTTATTTCATTATAAGAGCTACCCACCATTCCGATTAGCATAATAAAATTTCTCTGACTCCTCTACATGCTCTACTGGAGAGGCCAAAATTTGATTGAAGGGGTAGGGCTTACAAAAGCCCCCCAAAGTGGAACACCATTTCAATCACAGCTGGGCTGGCGTCTCTCTAGAGCAATGGGTGCGCTGCTTACCAGAATCAGATAAACGGAACTTGCTTCAGTTGCAATGCAGGCAAATAGTAATCACCAATAAAACAACAAATTTTCACTTTATTAAATATCCATCTCTTTTCTATTCCTTTCTTTAAAAAAAACTATGTCTCATTTCTGGTAACTGCGGCTTTTTTTTAATTACTTACAGTTTTATTATCTTGATTTACATTTGAAATGTATGACAGACACTATATTCATTACTCAATATTATCATCATCATTATAATTACTAGTAATTTTAGCAATAAATTATGATAAATTTAGACTGATATGCGCAATATTTATTGAGCTACACATGCAGAAGTAGTGTCTCTCAGTATGGCGTCGCACACATCTCGGCATGAAGTTGTAGCGGTTCATAATGGTGAAGCTTGTTATATTTTCCTTTTCAAAATGCATTGATAAATAATAATTATAAATAAAAATATTACCTTTCATTTATTTAATAGTTTACAGTCAAGTTCATTATTTTGCAGTACATATTTATGAGGATATATATTTATTAGATACAAGATATACCACTTGCATAAGGAAGAGCAAAGTCGAAGGACAGTGAACCTGTGGAAAAACAGATGATTCCAAAACTGAACTCTAACACTCCTAACTCCTAACAACCATGCAAGACCTGGTAGATCACCAAAAACTGTCATCTTCAGATAAACAGTAATTTTGTTCGGCTTTTGTCTTTGAAAGAGAGGACAAAATCAAGCTCCACTCTTGCTTCATATCTAGAGCTATAAACAGGTATTTTTTCATCCTTCCACTCTGAGAAGACTCAACTCAGCTGAGTGCTATTAGATGTGTAGATGTCAATAAGTTGTTGCTGAGAAAAGAAAATAGACAAAAGAAGAAAATCTCTGAATCAAACTAAAAAACCTGCTTTTCTCAGAACAATAGACTGACCACCCCAGAGTCCAGACCCCAACATCAGTGAGTGTGTTTGCCATTACTTGGATAAATAACAAACAAACAAACAATTTTTCAGGCTGAACTTTGGCAGTGTAGAAGAATATCTCTGCAGAAGCAAGTCTACTAAAAAGAATTGAAGCTGTGAGAAAGGTGGACACACCAAATACTAAACATTTTGATGTAGCTGCTACCTTTTAATTCAGTTGTTGAGACTTCTGTGTAATTTTCCTTTAAGTATATGTTTATTAGCATTGTGTTTGCTTGCTCTCTCTCTCTCTCTCTCTCTCACTTTCTCCTGCTCTCTCTCTTTCGCTATAATGAAATAATAGTTTAATTCCTGCAGAGGAGGGCTAAACGCAAAAGGGATTGCAGATGGATGGTGAGGAGGAGGCTGATTATGCACTTTCATCACCTTGCTGCAGCATTTCACTGACAGCCATTGTGTGCGGAGCCACTGGGCAGCGTCTTTATTAAGTTCTTTAAAGGCACCTGGGAGTTGCTGTGTGTCAGGCATGTTCATTTATTTAGTTTGAAAGCTGTTGCAGAGGGGCAGGTGATTCCTTCATACTCCATACTGTCCTACTGTACATACTCCATACTACACTCCATGCCGTACATACTCCTTACCATGCTAACACTTTTTATACTGCAATGCATAAGGATATTCACATATATATATATATATATATATATATATATATATATATATATATCATATTCACATATATATATATATATATATATATATATATATCATATCATATATCATATATATTCACGTACATAGTTCAATTGCTCAATTGAAGGAATTGGTTGCCAGATTGTGGTGAATAATTTGGGTCAAATGTCATATTTCCATCTGCCATTTTCTCTGTGTAATGTAGCGACCACTTCAGTTAACCCTCTGTCAGCATGAGCTGCATGTATAAGCAGGGATGGGAGGGTTAATGTATTCTGGTACAGGTTACTGATGCAAATGAAAACCATCCTTTATACAAATAAATACTTTTTTTTTAACAAGACAACTTTATCCACATGCGTTCTATCTGCTAATAGGCCTGTGCAAAGTTATGACTATATTGTTAAGGTGGACAACACAACTTTGGAGATTCTATTGGTTACCTCATGCTTGGACTTGGATTTATAGCTGTAGAATTTAATATAGCTACAAATAAGAACGAGGAACTTGAAACTGATGTAGATATAGAGTCTAGTGATACTGAAAACCAGGCTAAATGCCTGATGGCAAAGTCTTTGGGATAGCACTGCAGGTCTTAATTCTGCCAATAACAATAGTAAAGTACTTATTAAAGATTCTACAGACCGGCCAAATAAAAGACCGTGAACTGCTCCTTGTGAGAGAGATTCTTCTTCAGCATACTCTGACTTCTCATCTCACATATTTATTAATAAAAAACATCAAAATGCAACAACTTTGCAAGTAAGTGGTCTGAATGTTAACCTGCTAGTAATTACCCTATTTCCATAATGGGCATGTAATCCGATCTGTGGTTTTCACTGTAACTATGATGGAATACAGTTAACTTTTACTGTGACAGGTGTATGCTGTTACATGTATTGGATTAGTACCCAACCTTGTGTGCAATGAAGCTACCACAGAGTCTAAGAGATATCGCCTTTCAGGAAAATATATCCTGCTAATGAGTATCAAACAGGGAAATGAGCTGCATATAAAGCTTGCTGCTTTTGTGATTAGCTGACAGGAACATCCACACAGATCGGCCACTTCATTAATTACAACTCATTGTTTCTACACCACTGTCAATTTCATCAGCTTCATTTACCATATAGGAGCACGTTGTAGATCTACAATTACAGATTGTACTCCATCTGTTTCTCTGTATACTTTTACCCTGTTCTTTACTGGTAAGGGCTCCCACAGGACCACCACAGAGCAGGTATAACGTGGGTGGTGGATCATTCTCAGCATTGCAGTGGCACTGACGTGTTGCTGGAGTTTTTAAACACTGTGTCCATTCACTGTCCAACCATACTGGACTCTGTGTTTTTCTTTTCTTTTATATAAACTGCTTTTATGTGAAGCTGCTTTGAGACAACATTAGTTGTAAAAAGCGCTATACAAATAAATATCGATTAATTGATTGAACCATACCTGCTCTGATACCTGCTGTGGGGTAGAGGGTGAAAAGGGGTTAACAGAGTATGCAGAGAAACAGATGGACTACAGTCTATAACTGTAGAACTATATGGTGGAATGGATAAAATGGAGTGTAGATACCTAAAGGTGTACTCAGTGAAGTGGCAGTAGGCGTATGTTACTGACAACTAATCACAAATGCAGCAACCTTGCTGTGTGTTGGGTAAAGAGGAAACAGGGAAGCTTTTGCACTGTTAAAAATCAAGGTGCTAAAAGGGTTCTTTGGACTAATACCATAGAAGAATCAAATATAGCCACATTTGCATTTACAATCCATTTAAAAAAAAGACTTTTGTATAACTGTAGCATTACAGAAATGCTGTTTTATTAGTGCTTTATAGAAGATAGGAATGATCATCTTTATCCCTCATTTGTTTGTTATTTCTTTCCATCTTTGCTCCTCTGCTCTCTCTGATGTTTTCTCTTTGATTATGCATAATCAGCCGGAGCACATTTCTATACATGGTTTAATTAAAAGAGGTTTTCATTTAAATGATAAAGCGGATGATCTGTTGGTGACAGCAATATCAGATCTCTGTCTTTCTGAAACACACACGGACACGCGGGCGCGCGCTACTGTGGAAATAAGACGTGGAGTGACTTCAATTTGCGGATATGAGACTTGTGTGAGGACAAGCTGCCTTTGATATTAAACATCCCTCAGATGGAATCGCAGCGAAAGAGATTGCCGCTCCTGCCAAGCACATCTGAGCTCCAGAAATGAAAATGGAGCAGAGCCGATTGATTATTTAACAGCAAAAGGGCGATAAAGGGATGTAAATGAACTTTGAGAATGTTGACTCACACTGAAGAATTGAGAGAATTCCTACATATTTATGTCCCCAAACGAGGGTAAAAATAGGATGCATTTGAACAGGGAACAGCACCATCTTCATACCCCATTCTAGTTTGACGTATAATAAGCTGCTGTGCATTCTGTAGTGGGATCTGAAAATGTGTCTCATGATTTTGTCATTACCAAACCGATCATAACCTACATAAACTAAACAGAATGATTCTTTTGAGCAGATAGCTTATTTTAGCAGATAGCTAATTTTAGCAGACAGCTATTTTTTAGCAAATAGCTCATTTTGAGTAGAACTCTATAATAGCATAACATTTACTCCACAGAAGATGACCAACTAAAATCCCTCAAAAAAAGCAGCAAATATGAAAGTCTAAAATGCCAAGCACCCAAAGGTTTTGCTCAGATTCCTAAAATTAGGGTTTCTGAAGTACATCAAATACTAGATTAGCAAAGTAACGGTAAGAAACACTGAAAAAGAAATAAATCAATAAACGTAGAAGACGTAAGAAATGTAGCTGATTTATCAGTTGCTACTGCTAAACTTCAATTTAGCAGTCTTACTTTACAACACTAGCCAACCTTATTTCACATATGACCTCATGTAGCTTGCGTGAAGATTGACAGGTTATGAATTATGAATTACGACTCTCCTTTCATTTCAACAAACCAGAACGCTTCAAGTATGGCAATGGATGATCAGGGTCAGAAGTGATGCTTTCATCCTTCTTTCTCTTTTCGCTGGTACTGTAGCACATGCTGGTGCAGTAAAAATGCAAAGGCTGCCAGATGAATTGTTTCTGAGCATGAGTAGAGGTTTCTAGCTTTCCGTTGCACACAGCAGTTCCTCTCTCACATGACTAGTGAGGGTGAGGGTGTAAGTATAAAGTGAAATATTTTGGTGCAGACAAAGTTATTGGTATTAAATGGTATTAAAGAAGTAATAAACAAAGTGCAGCATACCATCACTGAATCTGAGGGTATTTACATTCAAATTAAACATAGGCACCCATTTGTGCGGGATCAAAAGTAACTGGACAACAGGTTGCTCAGATATTGAGTGGTCAGATCTGTGTTATTCCCTCCTTTTTTACTTACAAATAAGCAGATGAAAGCAACTGAAGCAATCTTTAGCTTTTTTAATCTTTTTTTTTTTTTTTTAATGAAAAAGCCCTTCACAACTGTCAACCAGATCAAGAACACCTTCCAGTAGGTATTTGTATCTGTTTCAAGGTCAGCTATTAAAAGAAGACTGTATTAGAGTAAATACAGAACCACTGTAAACCACTGGTGAGCCTCAAAAACAGGAAGAACAGATTACCTTAGTCCTCTCCAACAAAATGCCTGTACAGTTCTGAAACATCCCATGGACCAATGAGATCAAAATCAACTTTATCAGTCAAAAGAAGACAATGAAGAAGGGAAGGAACCCCCCATGATCCAAACCATAACAGCTCATCTGTCAAGCATGGTGGAGGTAGTCTCATGGTGTGGGTATGAATGGCTGTCAATGGAGCTGGTTCTCTTGTATTTTGATGATGTAACCACAGACAAAAACACCAGGATGAATTATGAGGCGTATATGGCTATATTACCTGCTCAGTTCCAGCTAAATGCTTCAAAATTCATTGGACAGAACTTCAAAGCACAGATGGACAATAATCCAAAGCATACTGCGAAAGCAAACCATGAGGTTCTTAACCAAACGAAGTGGAGCCCTCTGCAATGGCCAGTCTAACCTGACCTCAGTCCAACTGAGCATGCATTTCACTTACTTCATGAGAAACAGAATGTAAAATACCCCAAGAACACGCAGGAACTGAATATTCCTATAAAGGCCTGGTAGAGCTCCTGCAGGGTAGAAACCCAGTGTCTTGTGATGTCTACGGGTTCCAGAGTGGATGGTTTTTGATTGCAAAGGATTTTCAAAAAAAAAAAAAAGTGGCAAGTAAAAGTGAAATTTCTAAATCTAGCTGCCCATATAAAATAACAAATTCCCAAACTAAGTATCTTGCCAATTCCTTATGTTCAATTCAAAGTGTATGTTTTCTTTAATAGACATATTTTGTGTGTGTATTTTCATTATCTGGGATTTCTGTGGGCCGTTTCGGTGCTATACACTTGCAGTTGTATGCCTTCTACAGTTAATTCTTGGATTGGCTTGTGAGAGCTCCACCTTGAGACACAACAAGAGAATGAAACAAAGTGTCCTGTCTGTGCCTGTTAGTTTGATATAACACATGCAAAGACAATTCTCCTATAATAATCACATCCCACACAACAGGAGATTATGTGGTTTACAAAAAACAGATTTCATTCTGGAATATGTGCACACATCCTGAAACACGATGCCAACATCAGTTCTGGTACAAGAATAAATGAGGCTTTAAATAGACTCTGTGCTAACATCATTTCCATGCGTTTATGCCTTCAGATCCATTTCAGATCATAACAGGGTTTGCGATTACCTAATGATGATTGCAGCGCATTACAAGGTAGAAAACACTAGGAAGAATACGTCTACGTCACTGCAGTGCTGAGAATGATACACTGATGGTGCTCCTGACCATTAAAGAACAGGGCAAAAGGGGATTAGCAAAGTATACAGAGAAATAGATGGGCTACAGTCTGTAATTGTAGAACTACAAAGTGTTCTAAATGGTAAGTGGAGCTAAATGAATGTAATGAAGTGAACAGTGGGTGTATGTATTACGGTGGTAGTCATGGTCATGGCCATACTGCCTCCTGTGTTTACCAGGTGTTGCTATCTGAAAGAATTAACTTGAAGTAAATGATGCATTAGCAGTCAAATAAATCTACATCAATGATTTTTATAACCGCTATAGTTAACTAGGTTACAGCTTGTGTTTAAAAGCTGTTTAAGTCCCTCGCAGTACGGACGATGATTCTGAGAATGTGTGATAGCAGCTGTGGAAGAGATCAGCAATATGTGAAAGGGTGTTAATGGATCCTTTGAGACCATTGATTGCTTCTTAATGAACATGCTGCATCTTTAATCTCAGCCTTGGCTTTAGTGTTACATTGTTAATGGACGAAAGTGTGGGGGCAGATCTGAGGTGTGAGCGTGTGGAATCGGTGGACCGTCTCGGGGTGATAGAGTGCAGTTTGAGCGTTTGAGAGGGAGTATTATGACACTCCAGGTCTGGCAAACTATTCTTTTGACAGGCTGGTCTATAGACATCAGTCTTAGCCTGGGAACTGGCCCAAAGCCTAATACAACAACTCATGCAGCTGTTCAGAGCAGATAGCTAATAATTGTCAGAAGCCATTTCTCAAATGGAAAGCTGAATACATTTAGTCACGGTCTAGTCTCCGCTCTGTGGCATCTATGCATCACAGCAGAGGCTGCTAACAACAGGGGTTAGCTCACTGGTGGTCTGTATATATCTGTGATCAATGTGATCTTGAAGACAAAAGACTGATCCTACATCAGGTTGCTCATACTGGCATACCACTAATTTGGTTGGATGCAAGTCTATTCATGCCTATTTATTTTGGTGGTCAGAAATGACAGTAACTGTGACAATGTGTGTGGAAAGACCCAGTTGGTGGGGGGGCTGGGGGATAGAGCATTCAAGATCTACTAATGCAGGGGTGTTTTTGAAACCGTCTTGGTCCAAAAGCCCAGTTGTGCTACAACTTCTTCTCACCTACTCTGGCAAAAACAGAAAAACTCTAGCTACTACATGATACACCATTACACAAAACATTATATGAATACTGAATACTGTAGAATCGCTGGATTGTCTAACCAAACTAACATCAGACTGGTTAAGCTACATTGAAAAGCCATGGTAAAATACTGGCTTTTTGTTTTCCTTTCTTTTTCTTCTTCATCAAAGTGATCTCCACAAATATTGGCACCCTGGTAAACATGAGCAAAATCAGCTGTAGCGTTCTTTGTTGCTTATCTTTTTGATCTTTGATTTAAAATATTAACAAAAATCTTCTCTAATTTGGATTAAAATGTGGATCACAAGTGTTGGCACCCCCATAAGGTCTTAAGAGTGAAATCGAACAGAAGTCCATTCCCAGGAGAGTCAGATTCTGCCAGGGAGAATTTGGGACCATGCAAAGGCAACATCAGAAGAGAAAGAATCGTATCAGCTTGCAAGGAGGAGTAATATCACAATATGTATTATGATTTTTATTACAGGAAGTTGCTTTTTGGTTTTTGGTTTGAGATTGCCAAAGATTCACAAAACTTTTTGGCCTGTGATGAATGTATTTCTTTTCATGCAGCCCGAAATGCGGCTGAGGCTTTTGACTTTTGGCATCTGGAAAAACTTCAAAACTCTGTCAGATGGGGAGGACACAGATAAGGTTACAGCCGATTTCGTAATCTGTCATAAATAACATTAACAGGGATGAACACTCTGCTGCAGGAGTTTGTTTTCCTGTTAGCTGTGAGATTGTCTTGCATCCTTTTGTCTCCTTTAGCCCTCACCAACAAGTAAAAGCCAAACTGAGATTTACTCTGTTACTCTATAGTTCACTTAATCAAATTACCCATTTTGTTAATAAGTATATGGTTGGATGGTTGCACCACTTAACATTTTTAGACTTTTGGAAACAAAAAAAAAACTGAACTGAATTTTATATGGATGCACTAGAATGACTTTTACAAGTTTCTAATGTTTGTGTTCAAGTTTTGACACTTTGACACTAGCTCCAAGGTTCAAATTGAGGCAGGACACATGAGGTCACTAAAATGACAAAAGCCACGCTCCATTTCCATTGCATTAATGCTGATTAATAATACCACTGATATTACCATATCTGTGTCAAGTATAAGTGTTTTTGATCAGGACAGAGCACAGGCGCCTGTGATTTATGATGTCATTGACATATCACTCCCCATGATGGAGAACCGACCTATTTCTTTTGCCTAATGCTGACTGTACCACATAGACGTCTCCCTTATGAGCCTGATCATAACAAAGCAGTAGGAAGAATGAAAGTGCAGAGATACTGTAGGCTTTTGGAGGGAGAGGAGCCGCAGCGATGGGTATGAATCATACAACACAGGCTTTCTGAGCTCAGTGAAAAGCTCATTGAAAATCTGTCTTCCTGCACCAGGGAGCGGCACCAAGCTGACAGGACCTGCGAGCTACATCGGAGGCGATCAGTGTTTTCCTGCTGAAACAAACGCCGGGACAGGTGTTCCGGCCGGCTGGGCTAAGCCTGGCCCCGACAGAATGTGGCAGAATTGGAAATGCGGGAAGGTTTCAGGGATTTCTGGGCATTGGAGGCTGCTGCCAAGGCATGCATGCATGATCCCTCGTGCATTCTTGCCTCTAAACTAATCTGACTGGAACAGAGTCAGGAAAAACTGGAAAATAGAAAAGAGTTGAATAAACAAAATAAATAAATAAATAAATAAAAGAGAAATCAAACGTGATGTTCCGGCACCATTTGTATGCAAATATCGGCCATGTTTTCAGCAGCAGTAACACTGACAGCATTCGTAAACAGGAAATGTGAGACATGCAGCAGCTCTTCAATGGCTGACACTGGATTTGAGAGCCACATGGCTGGTAGTACAAACGTTAAAAGATAAGATGACACCACAACACAGCCTCACAAAGGCTAGTTTTAGGAAATCAAATCAGTTTGTTTAGAAGGAAATTAGTCTTTAAAGGGGCCATATCATAAAACTGAAAAAAGTTTGAACCATGTATCAGATATTCACTTTATGACAGAATTATTCACATATGCCAGTGACGACTGGTGCTTTCTGACAAGAGGGGAAACACTGGAAAGAAAAGCACTCACAGATTACAACTGACATTTTCGAATCATTTTACATTTTAAGGGGATGTGATTTTATATCCAGTAACTGTTGTCACATCAACAAAACTGTCTTCAACAAAACAAAAGCCATTTGGTTGCAGGTACATGTATATAATATGTTTGTGCTGTGCACCTTCATTGATTTAGTAGAGGTCATTAGATGTACACTGTACATGTGTCCAGAATCATGAACAGAGCTGTAGATGATCCTATACTTTGTACAGTCAAAAATAAGTCATAAGATGAGTGAATATCCAGAATGCCTCATGTGTCAAAAGTTGTGATGTAAACTCAGGGCAGACAACTTGATAGAAAAGTGTGAGCACATAAATTAGCACATGACTCAAGTGGATAGAAATGGCTGATACAGAGTTAACTAGCCTGCTAATGTCAGTTGTTCATTGTGAGCTACCAAGATTATTTCTGTCAATAGCCAGGACCCACCAGTTGCTGAAAAAAAATGCACCATTGTAGCTTTAACATATATAATGGTTTTTATCCAGAATTCCTCTGTACATCATGTTTTTTATCAATGAACACAAGCCCATTAACAGCAGTGTAAGAAAAACAGCCCTAGTAATACAGTAATGCAGGCTACATGAAATTCTTCCCCGGACTTTATCTATGCAAAGAATTTGACATAAATTTAATGTTGTGGTAAAAAGTATTCCTCTGAATCAAATCTAACTCTCTCAAGCATTTTGCTGAACACAGTACCAAAGACAGACGGCTGACTGGCTGAAACAGAGATATAATGAGCATGCCATTAAGATGTCTGTAAGGAAGACAGCACATTCTGGAATAACACTGTCCATATGGTCACCTGGAGTCGTTAGCAATTTAATGGCACTTAAAAATAAATAATAATAGATTTAGATAATGCTAGGCTAGCAGTCCATAAGGGTTAGCGGTTAGCAACAGGTGCTTAACAATTATGATAGCTACCTTGTGTGGAAAAGAAGCTAGCAATGACTTTAGGCTAACTTAGCTAACAAATGCCAATTTATGCATTACCAGATGGTCCACACCATATATCCTCTTTGGTGCTCACTGAGTAGAATATATTGTTAGCCTTAAAAGTGAAATTTAGGTTAGCCATGCTTTAGCTTGGATAGCCCTTGGTGTAAGCATCATACATGCTTCAGAAAGGTGCTGTCATGTAAATTTTGTGATTTGTACACATAACGGAAAGAAAATGCAAAAAGTTTTGTTTGTGGTGCAAAATCCTTTTGGGTGAATCTTCAAAAATGTCTGTTGTACAATAGCTTACATAAATGTATAGCTTACATTGCTATTGGATTTCCACATGTTGACCAGAAATTGTATCATTCTAACTGAACACATTTTACCCTGTGTGTGGACTACACTGAAATATGACACTATGTAAGATATATATATATATATGATTACATAATGTTAATCTGGTCATATGGTTACATAATGTTAATGTGGTTATTATTTACTTGCATCATTGTTTTAATGTACAGTACAGGTGTTTATTAATTATGCATTTCCTATTAGTTTTAAATGCACAGCAACCCTCAACAGGTCTAGAATAGCAAACAGAGGAATCTTGAAATAGCATGATGGCTGTATTGGAGTGTGTATAAAGGTAAATTACACCATATGCCTTTTCCCAATTTTTACTGGAAATGCACATTGAAGACATAGGTTGGCGATGTGCCTGACTGTAATGGCACTGGAAGTCTCTGGAGCAGCTGTTAGCTGGCGGTTGGTGTGGTGGTGAGTGATTTAACAGCAGGTAGGAGTGTGGTTTGGAGAGATAACAACAGCATGTAAGGATGATTACAGTACACTGACTGCAGCTCTAGCCAGATGCTGGACAGTCTTGTTTATCATACAGAGATACCAACTGTACTGATAGAAGCTCTATCAGTTTATACTTCAATGTGACAATAATGCAGTCTTAGGAATGACAAACTAGTGAAAACTAATCTAATTAAATCTATTAAAAGGAGGCAGGGTGAAGGCCAGGTGTGTGCTACTAGACTAGAGGTCTCCTCGACTTTGAGACTCGACCTGACGAGGCTGGACTATACTGCTAAATTTGAAACCTGAACCTGCTCGCATGTACTAAGAGAGACACAGTTTTCAGTGCTTGGATGTGTTACTATCACTTAGGTTACTAGTTGCTTTAGATCAACAGAAAATGTAATGCATGCTGAGATCACATCTGTAAAACACTATCAGCCAACACACAGGACAAGGAATATGAAGAATTTCTCCCACTATGAGCTGCACAGGTTGGACATCTTTAATGGGCATTTTAATAGAGATAATGTAAATAAATATAATAACTGATGGATGCATTTTTAACATTTGCCTGCCTCTGTGATTGGTCACTCTGCATTTCACTCAATCGCTTTCCTAACAGAAGAGGAGGTGGAGTTTAGCCTACATACACTATGTTGAACTACATACTGTATATATGTGTAGAGCAGAGCAGACTAAAGCTTCTCACAGTTTTAAACAAAACCTCCCTTTCAACAAAGATATACGCTGGATTATTGCATGGCTGCAACCAACCTATCTTTTTTTCTGTAAAAATTCCATAACTTCGTGGCTACTGCCATGAAAATGTTTTTCACTACATATTTCATGTACCTTTAACATATTTTGAAGACGTTGTTTACTTCAGCTTGAAGCCCTACATTCACTAAAATGCATGAAGTTTTGGATGTAAGGAATTGTGGAAATGTGTAGGTGTGGTGTGGAAGGTCGTCTTCCAACGCAATATAGCTTATATATCTAGTGACAGTCAAATCTGCACTCTCAATGGTCCTTATTCACTAA
Organism: Semaprochilodus insignis; assembly: GCA_034552555.1. Classification (NCBI taxonomy): domain Eukaryota; kingdom Metazoa; phylum Chordata; class Actinopteri; order Characiformes; family Prochilodontidae; genus Semaprochilodus; species Semaprochilodus insignis. The sequence continues at coordinate 12,053,779 of CM067481.1, read as the reverse complement.
CCATTCTTAAGAAGAAATTACTTCTTAAAACCCTCTTACGCAGTTTTCAAGTAGATTCTGAGAAGATTCACCAGTGTTTTCCTGTCTGGGAGTTTATTTGGAGGAAAGTTGATTGTTAGGACAAGGCCAGCAGTCCAGACCTGTCACCCAACTGTCAAGCACCTGAAATCCTACATTTACTTCATTTGAACACAGCAGCCCTTTACATAAAATCTATTTTATGCAGCATCGCTCATGCGTGTGTTATGCTGTCCCTGTGCAGCCTTCAAATAAAGTGTTTTATAGCTTTCTTTGCTAGTTAAGTAGCTTGTGACAGTGGTGGGGATTGGGGCATGTCACCCTTAGCAGCAAACTAAAGAGGTACACAAGAACAGACAGACCAACATGGGTAAAATGGTAGAGCTTTATTGATGTATTTCACTAGAAAACAATAATGATGGAATGCACTCTTACTCTAATTTCTATCCTGTGCTGTCCAGTGTTTCTTTAATACTGCGTTCAGACTGTGAAGCGTATGCTGCATAAGAACACGGATTTTGCTGGCTTCCCTCGTTCCACTGTGGAATGTTTTTTTCTACTGCATTGCAGAATTTTTCGGCCCTGGAATGTCATGGTGTTGAAAAATGTTCAACTATATAATGTCATAATTATATATATATCAATATAATATTATGTCATAATGTGCTAAAAAGGTAACCGATCAGAAAGGAACAAACATAATGCTGAAGAGTAGGACATTTACAGCTTTAAAAATACTCTGCTTGAGGACGAATATCAATTCACTGGTATATGTATGATACTATACATATGACTTAACATCAAATTAGCCAAAAAAGCCAAATAGAAAAATGGGTTACAATAGATTAAGGTACCCCTGACATGTGTTATTTGTAGTAGTAGTTCTCTAATATGGTGTTCAAGGCACTTGCTAACGCTAGTAATTTATATGTGGGCTGATTAGGGAGAATTACATCTGGTCAAGCCTCCTGCCTATACCGCCGCTCATAAAGATCCACTCCTCTGCTTCTCTATTTAGCAAAAGTTTTCACAGATAGATTCCATCCGGATTTTTGGTGGGATACGCTCCGCCTTCTGAATGCAGACTAATCTTGCTCCTGAGCACCCACTGCTCTACATACTTTCAATTATTCCCTGCCTCACCAACACTTGGTCCAGCTCTTCAGCTAATCGATCAAGCCTTTGATGAACTGTAATGGGATGAGGGCAGCAAGAAATAGTTAGAGGACTTTGTAAGGCATCATGCTAGCCTGGAACAGCAGCACCAGTGTCCAGTCTACAAAAATAACCGAGGAGGAGAAAAACTGTTAAAGATAAAGTTCATGTAGGCACAGCTGCATCGCTGGGTCATGTGGCAGGATCATCCTGCTCAGGGTTGAGGGGAGTTTGGAGAGTAGCAAATCCTGGAGAGCAGCTCCCAGTCCTTCACTGTATGGACTGGTGGCACAGCTGTGTGTCTGATACCCTACTCTCCTACTTGGGGTTCGAGGGAGTTTGCAAAACAGTGAATAATTTACTGAGAGCAGCTCTCAGTCTTAAATATTGAATAGTGAACCTTAATCCTAACACTCCGAAGAAAGGGCAGCGAATAAGGTTCTGTCATAGCCTTTCTGTACCATGCTGAGGGAGGAGCCAATGGGGTAGAGGCAGTTAAACCTTCTTGTAATAGTAGCGCAACTTCTTCTTCTGTAGACACATAAATACACTCTTTAGTGGCAGCATCTTCTCTCCTCCACAAAACTGGGAACCACTTAGCTCAATCCAGTTTATTAGGTGGTAAGGCACCATAGACCTTAGCACAAACAGGCCATCTCACCCAAAAGACAGATTGTAAGACAGCAGAAAATGGCATCAGTAGTATAGGAGGCTTCATGTAATCCTTTGACAATTCATCCAGGCCAATGAAGCAACAGCAAAAAATACTGGTCACGGACCAAATTGAAATCTTCAGAAATCGCTCGGTTATTGTGGTATCTTTAGCAAGACGCCACATTTATTTTATGTGAGTGTAGGTGGGGTCATTAAGTTAAGGTCAGCAGTCATGGCACAGCTTCCCAGTTCTGGTTCCAAGGTGTTTCTCAGTATGATATTTATAAAAATGGTCTTGGCCTAAATAATATGTACCTTTAAAATGATTTTGGTGTAGGGGTACTTGCAGAGTCCAAAATAGACCGGTTTTGTAAGATTTACCATTATTTTATCTACATTACCTAAAAAATCAACACACTACAAACTACAAACTAATAGGCAACCCGCTATCAGCACCACTGTAAAGAGTCTATACGTTTTTTGTGAAGGCACCATTACTCGTCATACCTTTCTGAACCACTTTATTTACATATCACTGACTAAATTATGTAAAACAAAAATGACATGCCTTTCCTTTGAAGTTTTTAAAAAAAGCGACATACAGACTGAAATTACAAACAGCAAACACAAAACAAAAAATACTTAATAAATGAGGCAAAACAAATCATTTATTTATATGGAATAAGCTCCTACTCAGTGATACTCCAAAGTGACACATCAAGTGCTCGTCTTTAAGCTATATAACTTTAAGTTATATAACTTAATACCATTCTCCACCAATTTGTTGTTCTGGATCCGGCCTAGAAAATAATGAAGGAGGCATGAAATGGTTTCACCCTGATGGAGGATAATACATTAAAAAATGTTGTAAACTATAATCATAAAAATCAGTATTTTAACTTACCCAAAAGTCGGCACAATTGTATAGAACTGGTAATCTGAACAGAGCCTCCAAACATTGACTGTTAGGAATTATTTGCAGCAAATGATTTGACAAGATTTGCTAACTTCAGTGTCTATTTCTTGACTCGTTTTTTTCTTAAGCCGCTGTAAGTTCTGCTTACAAACTCCCTGATGTTATGTTGTATATCTGACCTCCATCCTCTGCCAGTCACAATAATGCCTAATGATAGGACTGTCAGCTTGTTCACCAAATTTTAGGTGGGTCAGGATTGCAATAGTACATTAACCGTTCCTGTTACTGTCGTTCTTAAATACACTGACATGAAACAATGGTAACGTCAACAGATCAACATACAATATTATACAAAATCTGATGTCTCAGTTTCAAAGCACATTCACAGGAATGTTAGCTTACTGAAAGCTTGATCAAGGCATGGGTGACAAGTGGAGCAGTTGCTAAGTAGTGATTGGTGGAGGAAATTAAGCAGGTGCTGGAGAATAACATGGACAATGGACTATGACCAGACAGAACACAATGGCAAGTTTTAAACAGTTCCCACTGCAAGTCAAGCTGACGTGCATACACTCACTTCAACTCAAAAAGGGCTTTTAAATATTTGATTAGCTGGAACTGGGGAAACTCTAGAGTATGCAGGACAGGGGTACTTTTAGACCAGAGTGGGGAAGCACTGATCTGTGGCACGAGTGGGAACATATCAAGTTTTGGACACTTCCAGAAGAAAAATGAATTATTTGTCTATAATTGTTTAGCTTATGTACTTTGCTACAACGGCATGTGAAACCTTTTCCCAGTGTACCAGCTGCTCTGTTTTCACTTCACCAAGCACGGTGCTCTATTTACAGTATTGATTTGAGTATTAAAGTGCACTGCGCATGTTGTTGCTGCTGTAATGGGTTTAAGGGATTAGTGCAAATTGTGCTCTCAAGGCACAAGCAGTGTATGATTTCTACTGTGTTAACTCTGTAGGTCAATTTAATATTTTCTGCACATTTCTCTCTCTCTCTCTCTCTCTCTCTCTCTCTCTCTCTCTATCTCTCTTTCTCTCTCTCTCTCTCTCTCTCTCTCTCAGCTCATATGCGCACACACAGGGGAAACACACCAGCAAAACACTTCACCCTGTATTCAACAACTTTGGGAACTAAAGGTAACTGAGCTCACCCGTTCGAAAATAAAGCTTTGCTGAGGATGGAATACAAATTTCAAATTATACTTGCTCTTGAAAAGTCAGAGTCCAGTGTAAAACTTTACTGGAATCTTTCTACTGTTTCTGCATTCAGGCAACCTGCAATACTTACATAAACACTCTTTGATTTCAGAACAAAGCAGTGGCACAAGCCCTGTAGGACCCAATAATGTCTTCTACAGTGCCTTTGTGCTTTACACAGGAATTAACCCAGCCATTAAATGAATATCAGTGAGACAACTCTTTTAGAAGAGCCTCATCTTTAGCTCTTTCAGACTTCTTGTATGAATGGTCTGGACAAAGTCATACAATCTTATGAAAACAGATATGATATTAAAACAGAAAGAAATTATATTTATGAAGGAGAATAACAGTAAATCAGTCAAATATGGCCAGAACACAACCAGAGGGCTAACAGTAATTCCATCTGTTCTTGTCAGTAATGTAATAAGCTAGTGCATGTGGTCAACCTGAAAACATAATAACTTCCAGATTGGGCAAGCTCTTATGTCATTCAGCTTTATTACATTTTTGACCAAATCAAAGGCAAAATTTAATTGTATATATTTTGGAGGTTATTACATTATTGTGAAGTGATTACAGAGCTCTGCAGTCTGCAGTCTATTAGTTGTATGCAGACCCTTTATTTCTCCCGTTGCTAATTCATTATTTATATCATTCCACACATTTAAGACAGCTACCCCGTCTGTACAGGCTTGCAAGGATCATGTTAATGACTGACTATAGGCCCTTGAGATAAGTTAACAGATCCACTACAGGGAGCAGACTTTAATGCGGCAATTTTCTGACATTCTTCTCGTTTCTGAGTATTGCAGTGCCCCGCTGCTGGGAGGCACAGCGGTAGGAGATACTTTAAGTGTAAATACTGTTGTTGTATTGATGTTATTTGTGAGATGTGCTGGGTTGTGGGTCTAGTTAATGGGGGTGTGTGGTTAGAGGTGTCCTGCCTGCCCAGCCATGTCAGCTAGCTCCGAGCAGGGGATCTCCCCCGCTGCTGTGTTCGATAAAGGGAACTCACTTAAAGCGAATGGCTTCCTGCCTCTTCTTCTGTGCTGATGCCACAATATGATTCATTCTCATGTATTTTCGCTCATTTTGACTCTTCACACCTGATACAGTCATATGCAAAAATGTGAACAGTTGCATAACAAATACACATATTGAAAAAGAACATACAACATATAATGTGCCATAAAATGTGGCATAGAACATACAGTATGTTAATAAACTCAGCAAATAAACAGTAGTTTTGTTCTCTGTGGCATTGTACGTTGTATTAAGTTTACATTGACTTTTTGTTACATACCTTTTTTCAGGCCTGTTTTATGTCTGTAACCATTTGTTTTGTGCCAACTAAGTTAGTTAGTTAGGTAAGTAGACACAGGTTAGCATAAACTAACTGCTCAGCAGCAGTGCAGTATAATGCTATTTAGACCACTGATGGGATAGGGATATATGTAGGGATAAACATTTAATACATGCCCCACTAGTGATGCTTTTAGTGATGATTTACAGATATTCATATGATGTGCCTGTGGGATCTGTGAAAATGACTTAAACTTGGACAGAGTAGATGTTGTTGAGTTGTTTGCTGCTTTTTCCCCAGCTTTACATAGACTTCAGTTGTCCACTTTTAATTTATGTTGCTATCATTGGGACAGTTGTGTGGTCTGCATGCTTTATGAGGAACAATCATTAGATTCATGTCAATCTGTGCTCTCAGTAATGTGTGTGCACTTTTGCTATTGTTTTTATTCAATTAGGAAAAAAGTACTCATAGCGGTGATGTGTGCAACACTGTGGTTAGTGTACTGCCATCAGGTACATCATAGGCCTCATATATCCTGCTGTGCCATTACAACTCAAAGACCTCCCAAAAAAGGAATCTAGGTAGGGGCCCACCAAATATTTGTACCTGGAGGCCAATGATCTGGGCTTGGCTATACTGCACATAACATACTGGTCAGTGTAATTTATTAAAACACTAAATGAGATAGGTCGCAAGGCTGCAGACTTTCAAGGCTGATCAAGCTTTCTCATGATATTAATGTATTTCTTTGCATGCTAGCCTGTAACTGGAGTTTAGATGACTTTTGGCGTCCAGAAAAACTACACAACTCTGTGAGACAGTTACAACCTATGTTGCAGTCCTTCATAAAAACAGGGGTATATACTCTGCTGTCAGATCCTCTCCCATGATGTCGATGCTGGAAATACCAGGTTTGCTTCTTCTAACAGCTAGCCGAATACCCAAAATACAGTGAAAATGATTCTAAAGCTCTTATTTTAAGATAAAACTAAGATAAATGGCTGCATAACATGGCTTTAATTCTATAGTTTATGGGAAGAAGTGCCTATTCAAGGGTGTGGGCAAATACACGCATATTGGGAGAAGGGTCCCTAAGAAGTATAGCGTGCTCACCTATTCAGACACTGCTACACTTCTCTTGAGCACTGTCTGAAGTGGGATTATTGCTTAGGCATGTCAATAGACTCCCATTTTTTCTTTCAGAGTCAGATCACATTGAACTTCCCTGAAATCTGATGCCAAGGTTTGATTTTAATAAGGTCAGTGTGGTAAGTGTAGTATGACTTGATCAGAAAGGGATACTTGAGGATTAGATTCATTCAAATGTTGAGTCACAGTGATCAGTGGGGGTAATACAGGCATGCCAAACTGGATTTATACTCACGTAAACCTTATTATAGAGATGGAGTACAGATGGTGTACGATCAATGCCAAACTTGCAAATAGTAGAAGAGATATTGGGCCAGGTTTACTAAAATAGGTACTAATTACAGACCGTCTACAGATGCTGTGCACCTGTGGCAACTTGTGGGGGTGGATACTTTAGTGTCTACTAAGGACTTAAAAGTAAATGGACATAGGCATAACTTCATAATTAAAATATGACCAGTTTGACCACATGTTTGGCCCACATGCTTTTGGTATTAAAGCTTGTTCATATTTTCTTGAGATTTCATGTCAAAATAATGACAGATTGGAAAAGAATGGTTATTACTGACAAAGTATGTGATTACTTGAACAAAAATAATTATTATTAGAAAACTGACATAATGTGCCAATAAATATGTCAATAAATTCAACACAATACATTTGAGGAAATGTTCATTTTTAGCTGGTGGGCTGAGCTGAACTTGATTTCTATGCCATGTGCATTCATAAACAGTGCTGTTATAACGGAGGAATAAAGAAGTAAGAAAGAGTTTAATATAAATACAATAGCAGGTTGTAATGTGGATGCACTTTTCATACCCTTTCCAACGAGCCAACCTGTCAACAGGCATACCTGGTGTTCATCCTTAAATGAAGTTGGTTTCCTATTCACCAGCTTCTTAATAGAATGCTCTGTTCCTGCATAGACATTTAAGGCTGAATGGAAAATGTGCAAAACAAGCTGGGCAATGGAAAGTTAACTTCAGATCCCAAAATTTTAACAAGATCCTGTACAACTTTAATTCAAATTCAATAGCAATAGCTACTAGTAACGTTAGATACTAGCAAGCTCCCAATAACTAACATTATCATAGCCACTAAGTATTCTGACAGAGTAGTTTGTTTACATGGAGGTTCATTTTATTTTCCTGTCTGTGTTTACTTCAACATGTTGCTATTGTGTGATCATTGTGGTGTCTTACTGTTAAACCAACAAATCAGAGCAGGCCTCATCAAATGATTCATAAGCTCAGCAAAAAAGGAAAAAACTGATTATTTCATTAAATGGTCAAATCATGGGGTTGTAAAACTACAACTGAGCGTTTTTTTTACAATCAAAGTCCCATACCTTCTATATAGACACCAGAGAACAATGCTGTATAAAAGCTCTATAAAATGCTGTATAAAAGTATTCTATATGATATATTTAACTGTTTGGAAACAAAACTGTCAAATTATTATTTAGGCAAAACTTGCTCTTTGATAGTATACCCAAAGCATTAAGAAATAGTGGTTTAAAAACAAATTTTCTAAAATAATTTGGTTTTACGGTTTGTAGAATAATGTGAGACAACAGGCAATAACAACCAAAAAACAAAAAACAAAACCTAAATATGTTTGAAAATACTACAAACTCCAGCTACCCACCAAAACAAAACTGTCTAGGGAAGTTCAGAGGTGGCTTGTTAGTGTCCCTAACCTAATGGCTATATGTTGAAAAAACCCAGTGAAAGGAAGTAAGGTGTCCAAGGCTAAAGTGTGTCAGGCTAAGCTGGAGGAGGGGTGTCTCACCTGAGCTCTGACACTGTAGCTGAACACCCAAAGCATTAAGATGCTCAAGAGGAAGGGTAAATAAAGGCACTGTAGTAGCCTGGGAGCCTTCCTTCAACCTGGCCTTAAATCCAGAAGCTGTCTTCTTAATGCCACCCAACTTCCTGTTTATAGGGCTCTCTGGGAACAAAGAGCAGAGAACAAGATTAAGTAACCTCCTTACAAGATGCAAAGCAAAAATAAATAAGAAAAGCAATACAAAGGGGGAAAATGTGCCAAAAAGCAACGACCATACCTTAGTCGTTTTATGCATGCTATTCATTTCCATTTGTTTAGGAATGTTTTATGCCAAAATGGATTTTGCGACATGGACAATGTTAGTAAATCTGCCCCATTGCATTATGATATGAATGCCATGAAGAACATTTAAACAGTTTAACAGAAAAAAGTCAAAAGTGCAGAGTAGATACAGAATGTAAACCAAGTTTTAATGTAATCGATTTTCTATTGTAATTAGTCATGTAATTTTGTAATTACATTGAACTTGTATAGAAAATCAAGAAGATTATCTCAGACTGTTTAAAGGTTAATACTGTACCAGTGGCAACGCTGCAGACTGTTTTAACTGAGCTTGCTTTTATGCGCCAGATTTGTAGAGTACAGTGCCAGTATTGAGATGTCTTCTCCAGGGTGTTTAAGTCAGGTGCTTGAGTAACCAGGCATGTATAAATGTTCTGGGCTTTGTTTCAGGGAAATGGTTCATTCAGAGGTTGAAGAGTTTTGTGGCAGTCTTCTGGTTCCTCTTTCTTGGATTGCCAAGGTGGATTCTGAAGCTCCAGTTGTTGCTGAAGCTTAAAGCTGGAACGCCTCGCAGCTTTAGCAGTACATCATAAGCAGATGTAACACTAAGAAATACAGAAGGAATGGATGGAATGTGTGTATGAAACCTTTATATAAACTGACCAGCAATTACGGTCCAATGAGAGTGCAAACTAGAAGAAAAGACTCCAAACTCAGCAACATCTTTACATTAAGGCCTATACATTCCTTTCCTGTACAGATCCAGCAATACATGTAGCAGCAAATGGAACTCCTGTATAGGAGCAATGCATCAAATATAGACTACATTGATTTTCATCCTGGGCTCATCTGTCAATGTCTCCAAGATGAATACACTGCTTTCTACAACCTATGTTTGTAGCTTATTGACCCTGTTCAAATACGGATTCAAAGTAAATGTTTAATACTCAGCACCTATCACAACCTTAAAAGGACCTTTTTTTACCCAAAGAATGATCAAAATGATCAGAATGATGTGGACCTGTGACATGTATTTTTAAATAAGGAAAAATATATTTATAGAGAGGGAAGAATCTACATACACACCAAGTCATCAGGTTCTCAGGTACACCTACACTGTATCTGCACCTATTTGCCATTTGTAGGTGCACTTTGCATGTGTACAATCTGCTGCACAATTTGTTTGTCTTCCAGTACCATTTCCACCATTTAAAAGGGACCAACACAGGACCACCACAGACCATATATTGCCGGTGGTAGATCACACTTACAGCACTAACAACATGTTGTAAGTGTTTTAGAGGTCTGCTAAATATTGGGTTTTGGGCTGATTTTTCCCATGCAACATGAGGCTTGTATAGGGGTCTGTTTGGTTTCTTATGAGCAACTTCTTTTAATTGAAGCAAAAGTGTGTGTGATTCAGTGTAAATTGCTTGTTTTGTTTGTGTACTGTTTTATATTATGTGTGCATATGGTTGGGTGTGTCCCCACTGGCCAAGAAGTTGATAACTGCCCCCCCCCATGGCTCAGAGGCTTCTCATGTGCAAGGCTTGCTTGAGCAATGCTACATTGCAGGAAAAGGCCTCCTGAGCCAGCAGGTTGAACAGCTCTACACCCCAGCAATATGAACTCCCAAGCCTGCTGCTTCAGTGGCTCTACATCTTAGCTAAGAGACTTCCCGCACTGGTCATTTGAGCGACTCTACAACACAGTTATGGAGCTTCCCAAGCCAGCTGCTTAAGATACTATACCGCAGCTGTGTGGCTTTCCAGACCAGCCACTTCAGCAAAGCTATTCTGCAACTGCAGGGCTTTCTGGACCAGGCATTTAAATGAGGCTACACTGCAGCTATAATGCTTCCTGGGCTAATTGCTTGATCGTTAGTCCATTGCAGCAATGAGGCCTACTGGTCAACTTTACGCTTCACCTATAAATATTCCCGGGCAAGCCACTCACATGTTACAATGCTACTACGAGGCCTTCCGAGCTGAGTAGCACCTTCCATCACGGATAGGAACTCAGTGGACTAAGTGACTCAATACTGTGGTCTGTAGATTTTCCATCTTGCCAGTTGTGGAACTGTGATTGTTGTTGGTTTAGAGGCTAATTCTGTATTTGGTTACTGCTGTACAACATTCTAGGATTTAAGAAAGATGCTATATACTTTAAACTTATTATTATTACTCTCTCACATTTTCTCTTTTACCCTTTCCCTCTCACTCTCTCTTGCTCCCACTCGTACTTAGTAACATCACAGTCCGTAGCTGCTCTCAGTTCCCTGAATGAAACTGGAGATGAAGTTCAACAGTACATCAGCTGCAATCACACCATGAATGATGTGTTGGGTTGGTGGAAAAGGTCACAGTGGATTTTTCCACTTGCCTGTTAAGCTTGCCTGAGGCACGTTTAGCATTTTACAGTTGATCATGGTTGAGGATGGTAGAAACTGTTCTCTACCAGGTACATGTGGCAATTCCACAAAAATATACAGATAATAAATGCTGTAATTGCATTACAGATGCTAATCACATCTGTGCATGCAAGCAGGTTTGGGTTGGGCTCAATTTCAGAGACACTGTTTTTAAACATCTCACTGTCACTACTGGTTTGAGAACAGTGTTAACAAACCAAAGATATTCACCGAACAGCAGGCCTGTGGTCACATAATGACCATTGATGAAAGGCTAAAGGATGATTAACACAAATCATAGATGGAAAAGTTGTATCAATAAGGAATCCAGCAAGACTGCTATTCCACTGCACTACTAGAACCTTGGAACCAGTGCTTTTCCACTGGTCATTGGATAAGTTGTAAAAGTTCCAGTTCCCTGGTTTTCATGTTTCATGGCTAGTACCTGCGTAAGATTTGTACATACACAATATAATGCTGCTCAGGGCTATTCTACTATGTATTTAGAAATATCTGCAGCTAAAGGCCATGGCTCCCTCTCCATTTCTCCTGCTTGTACACAAATTGTCCCATTTGTTGCATTTATATTAATTTATTCAAAATCTAAGCTTTTAATCACAGTTTGACCCGCTGTTGGCTCATGAATATTTGAACATTACTGCTGCCATCACAATCGTGGCTGACGATCTTTGGCTTTATTCTAACCAAGAAAAAAAGCATATAAATATGCATATCACAGTTAGTTTCATCATCTGTATTGTACAAAAGCATTTTTGTATTTCCATGTATAATGTTCTGATTTAATGCTGGCGAAATCAGCTGGACTTTTGTGCAATGGCAGGTACACATCACATCTCAAACTCCTATTCAAGCATCTGAAACTTCTCTATCATCATATTCTTGCAAGGTTACTTGTCAAGAATGATCTTCCTAAGAACACAAGTATGTTCTTCGCCTTCTTGGTTTTGAAGACAGTCAGCAAGTCTGGGTGTCTTGAAGTGACCGAAACACAACAAAACTAGTCTGTTGGATACAAGCGCCAGAAGTGAAAAAAGCTGGCTGATTCAGAATGCGGAAGAGAGTGTGCTTTAAAAGTATTCTTGAATCTTTAATCTGTTAAATTGAATATAAGCTTAAAATGTATATTGATGTGCTGATTGCTATTGTTAGAACTATAATTTTCTACAGGGTTTATTATAACATAAGCTAGTTAGGAAGCTAACACTATTAGCATTTATGCTAGCCTAGACAAAACAAGTGTTTTTGCTCAAACTTTCACACTTGACAGATAGTACTGTATATGAGCTTTGTTTAATTCTACACATGAGTTTGTGTATAAGCACTTGTGCGAGCAGATTTATAGGTAACTATAACTAGCAAGCAAATTAGCTAATTAGCTAAAGACTTTTTCAAGTTGGATTGGTTTTAGCATACGAGGTCTGGACATATAATTTGTAAGAGATTCAAACATCACATCCTGGCCAGTGTTAAGATTAGAAATAAACGGATCCCAACAAACAATTCAACAACAAAATTAACCTCCAGTTAGTACCAGCATTCAACAGCATTCGTCCTTTAAAGCGGTATCATTCAACCGAACACATGTTGCCCAACGAAATCGAAACCAGTCTGCCTTGTGAGAGATATGCTATGCTAGGCCATTATCAAAAATGTATTTGATTACAGTTTTGAACTTGAGGCTAAAGGAATTGTGCCAAGACGTCCACTTTTGTGGTTAGTTTTGTCTCTTGCTCACCAACATTATTGATTAATGTTAGACTACTATTACTAAAGGAGCTCAGAGCAGACAAATTGTAGGAGGTCATTCGCTCTTCTTATTACTCGACAGATTTATAAAAACTACAAACATGGCATGTAGATTGTATGGTTAATCACCCAAATTACAAAACATCCCCAGATAAGACTAATTCAACTTGAGTGCCACAAAATGATCACATCAACAACAAACTGTTAAATGCGGTTATTATAGCCGTTCCAAATGTATTTCAAGCCGGCACAAAATTAATTACATTTATTAATATTTTTGAATGTGCAGTGGAAAACTACCACAGCACCACTGGACCTAATACTCTTGTACCAGCCATAGACATGCTATCATACTACTACCAGGTATATGTCACTGCTCTGCTGATATTGGTCCACCACCAGTGCTGCACAGTTGTGGTCCTATGGTGGTTGACAGATGAGGTACAGTGGGGCTGATAAATTGTGCTTTAGCAGATACAGTAGGTAACTGTAAACCTGTAGTTCACAGGATCAAATGGCCAATGAGTGCACATGCAAGGTACATGAGGTTATATATTATCCTGCCCACATATTTCTATTCAGGCTTGTTGCTAGTGATTAATACATTTATGCTAGGGATGGATGCCAAACCTTCAACCATTTAGCTCTATGCATGGCAGAATAATTGAATTTGCCCTCTTCCCTTTGTGCATATTGAAGGTCTATATTTTGAAGAGGAAGTGATTTTAATGGAAGTTTGAGATTCCATTCTTCATGTCTTTGGGAAATGGTGTTGTCAGGTGTGGTGATAATGTCTGCAATGGAGAGAGTGCTGTCATTTTCTTCCTCCGGCCTCCATGAGAAGAAAAAGAAAAAAAATGCTCAGATGATGGGTCTTCTGTGCTTTCTCATCTTTCCTCTCATCTTCCCTTTTAAATTCCTCCATTACTGTGTTCTTTCCACCCCTCACATAAAGAATGTTCTCCTGTCATGTAATGCGGCTTTGTAACAAATATCGCACCAGAAATATAGGGGGAATATTCGGTAAAGTGGAAGGAAGGATGGAGTAAGATGTAATGTTGCAGTACTCATACCTGGTCTCAAGACTGCAAGCTGACAGGTTCAGTCTTGTCTCACTCTGGGGGTAAGGTGGAAGCAAAACTTGTTCTAGGACCAGCTTAGTGCAATATACCTCTGCTTTATTCTTCCATTAACAAACCTCAACAAAACCCACAAACTTTCTCAGTGGTGGACAGAGTAAACAAACCATGTGCTTGGGTTATAGTAGAAATACCCAAGGTAAAATATTCCTCCAGTAAAAGTAGAAGTTCCTCCCATTTAGACCTCCACTTGAGTAAAAGTACTAAAGTATTTGCCTTCAAATGTACTTAAGTATTGAAAGTAAAAGTAGCATGATTTATTATGCCTGGAATGTCCTATCATCATCTTGGTAACAACACTTAATCTTAATCAACTCATTGTAGGTGAAAAGACTGTAGTGTCATACTTGGTCCACCAATCCTTTAATAGAAGTTCATAGATAGATAGATAGATAGATAGATAGATAGATAGATAGATACTTTATTGATCCAGAAGGAAATTTAACAGCCAGTAGCACAAAAAGGGTTGTGCGGTATGAACATAAGTACCGGCTCAGCAAGAATGATTAACTATTAACTATAAAATATAAATAATACCTTAAATGTATCTCACTTATTACAATGGGGCAAGAATATATACAAGAAAGTATATCTACACAAAATACAAATATCACTGTAGATGACAAGTAGAAAAAATGTAAAAATATGCATTGAGATACCAGCGATAAAAAGGCAGTGCAATAATAAAATGTGCAAGGGGCGCAGGTATCAGCAGGTATCAGCAGAAAATGACAATACTGAATAAACATAATAAACATGTGCATATTCTGGTATTTAAGTAAAGTGTCTAGAGTGTCCAGGACTGCATATGTACTGGATATAGAGGTAAAGTGTCAATAGTGCAAAAAAAGAAGCTATGATTTAACATAAGAGATTTAGTCCTCATTGTCCTCTTCCCTCTTCTGGCCCCACTGGGAAGAGTTGAACAGCCTGATGGCTCTCGGGACAAAGGATCTCCTGAGTTTGTCTATAGAGCAGGTCTGTGACAGCAACCTGCCACTGAACTTGCTCCTTTTGTCCATAATGATGGTGTGCAGTGGGTGCCCATCATCATCCATAATGGACAGCAGTTTGTGCAGTGTCCTTCTCTCTGCCACCTTCACCACGGAGTCCAGTTCCGCACCAACAACTGACTCTTCTCTCCTGACCAGCTTGTCCAGTTGCATCTCGTCCCACCTTTTTAATGCTGCCTCCCCAGCACACCACAGCATAAAAGAGACAGCTGGACACCACGGTCTGATAGAACATCTGCAGGAGCTTCCTACAGATGTTAAAGGACCTCAGCCTCCTCAGAAAGTAGAGTCGGCTCTGCCCCTTTCTGTACAGGATGTCTGTGTTGGCTGACCAGTCAAACCTATCATCCAGGTGCAGTCCGAGATACCTGTAGGTTTTAACCATCTCTACTTCAACACCCTCAATAGAGACTGGCTGTGTGAATGGCCTGGCCCTGCGAAAGTCCACCCTCATCTTGGAAGTGTTGGGAAAAAGTCTGACACTGATGTCTATTCAAATGATCACAAGCACAAAACACTGAAGGAGAACAATTTCCATTAGGTAGGAGCAAGCTCAGTCCAACAGGTCAGAACAAGCTAAAGAACAAAGAACCCGGACCGACGCGTGCAGAGCTAAAAGTCAAACAGGCTTTATTTAGCAGTCGGACGGGTTCAACAAAGCGGCAAAACACGATCAAACATGAAGGGAAAAGCGAGAACAGAGTCAAGAAACAGGCAAAGGTCAGAACCAGAAGAGACAGTCAGCAGAGCTACCAGAATACAGGGGAGAGACTAAGAGAATAATCAGAGGATGAACAGAGATCAGAAAGCCAGGAGATACACGAGATCAAAGCCAAAGGGGACAAAGAGAGATCAGAAGTCAGAGAACAAAGTGGGTCAGAACCAGAGTGGAAATAACAGCATTGCAAACTAAGGGTTTGGCAAAGTTCACAATGAGGAAGTGTTTGAATGGGGTTTATATACAGGGAGAGTATATGGACCACAGGTGGACCTAATATTCAGGAGAGCTAGAGCAGGACTGATTGGGTGACTGGGAACGCGTGGGTGTGACGTCATAGAGCGATGCCCTCTGGGAAGTTGAGTCCGGAGGAGTGGCGGAGCCGGGAAAACCCGGAAGCATGACAGGTTGGTGTGCTTGCTTCTTGCTTTTTTGGTTGTGACATGTTAAGTTTATATGCATACATAAGATTTGGCATAATGGAGTGAAAAGGGAGATATTTGACTTTGAAATGTGGTGGACTTAAAGTAAAAAGTCCCCCAAAATGGAAATCTCTAGCAATGAAGTTGGACTAAGACTATAATAATAATTATTAATTAATAATATTTTATGATGTATATCTTTTGTAATTGTTTTTTTCCCAAAACATAATAAAATATAATATTATATACTTATATATGTATATATATATATATATATATATATAT
>CM067481.1:12001769-12037425 GCA_034552555.1 Semaprochilodus insignis | reverse complement strand
TATATATATATATATATATATATATATATATATATATAATGTATGTAATAATGAAGTACACATTCATTTAAGCTTTTCTCCTTTTCTTTTTTTATTTTTATATTTTAAAAAATCTCAGTCAGGTCTTTTCTCAGGGTTGACTCTAGTGGTCTTGACTAGCTTGACCTTCTGCATCTTTGTGCATTTATTGAAATTGTTTGCTTTCAGTGTTTTGTGCTAATTGTCATTGTCAGACTAATTACTGACCTTCTATTAAAAGACTGGTGCACCGAGAGTAACACTAGAGTCCTTCCACCTAAAATGAGTTGATGATAACATGACATTAGAATCATAATAAATCATACTACTTTTACTTTCTGTACATTTTAAATAAATCATTTTGTACTTTCACCCAAGTGGAGGTCTAAATGAAGGAACTTCTACTTTTACTGGTGTAATTTGGAGGGGAACTTTTAGCATACAAGAACAGGATTTGCATTTTATTATTTCATTGGTTTGTGTGACCAATGAGTAATTGTTGTCTTTTAGTACCAAGTGAACAAATCACTATACCGCCAAACTATCAAAATGTGTTTGAACAGTCAGACTATCACGGCAATCACACCAGTCAGCCCAGGAGAGCTTCCTCAGGATAATGAGAACGGATCATTTTACACCAGTATGGGGTCTCTGGCCTCTGTTTGTCAGCTGCCACAATTCGGAGCTTCTCCTCTATCACTTACTCTATTAATATTTGATTTAGAGGCCACAGTACACTGACCCCTCCATCTTCTCTCCCCCCAGTCTGAAAGTGGTATATTTCACAGGCACTCTACAAGGATTATGACAGGAGGTCTGAAATAGGAAGCTAAAGTGACCTTTTGCAGTTTTAACATTGCTAGTTACAATGTTATTAAGGTGATTTAATTTGATTTGAGTTAAACCAATTTAAATGTAACCATGATTTACCAAATCATCCATGTTAATAAATAAACATCAACAATTAAAATGATGATGGGTTTACAAACCCAGCAGGTAAATGTAAATAAAAACAGAAAGCAGACATTGTAAAATGTGTTTTTCATGGTTTAAATTGAAAACAGCTCAAAAAAGGTGATAATTTACATATATCCCTTTATTTACCTGTTTTTGTACAAACATTAATTCCAAATCTACCATTATTATACTAGTTATAAACATAAAATATAAATTGGCTTGTAAATATAACTTTGCTTATTTTACAAAGTTTAAACTAGATTAACATATTGCCACTAGATTAATATACACGAAGTTTAAACTGGATTAATACATTGCAACTGGATTAATATATGACTTTAATTTAGATTAAAGCTTAATCCTTCTTAGACTTCTAAGAAAACACCTACAGTCTAAATACAACTCATCAGCAAAATATATGCTAATCAAAAGTGTGGATCAGAAAGATAACCTAAACCTCTACTGCAGCTGTCATACATCTGGACATTACAGTGCTAAAAAATTAAGATGGTTGATCTATAGATGCAGCAGGTATTTTATATTCCAGAGCACTTCCACTATAATGATGGCTGTAAAAATAATAAAATCACAAATTTTATTTATATTATTTACATGTATTATTTATTTATATTTACATCTTCAAGACCACATTAACAGCTTTTCAGAAGATAAACATGTATTGTGCATATGCTACTGAATTAGTTCAAACTGATATTCCACAATAAATAAAACTAATTCTTATTAAGTATTAATTAAGTAGGCTTTATATATGTCTTATATATAACCAGACATTAAGCAGACCTTTTATATTTACAAGAATTATGTTATTAAGGATTATTTGAACTCATGGCATTAATAGAGACAGTATTGAGCTAAATGCTTTATATACAAAGGTATCATTATGAGGCATTGCCTCTTTCAACCCCTAACCTCGAAATTTCAACTTAAATAGTTAAATAATACTTCAGTTTTAATATTGAAAGCAAGTCCAAAGGAACATTTTAACATCAATTCTCTCTAACAAATGAATAACCAATAAAAAAAGACTCTGGAACAATGTGCAAAATCATATAGATCTTGGTTAGAAGATGCACAGTGCTATTCTGAACGATCACTGTAAACACTTACTTGGCGGTCCAGCCAAAAGAGCATGACAGTAATCTAACTTTGAAGTCACAAATGTATAAACTATAAAACAATAAAAGGACATTGTAGGTTCAGTTATAACCTTAAGATTCCGCACCCGTAGTTACAATGATATTGAATGACCATTTACAGCAATATTGGCCTACAAGAATCACCTCACATTTAGTACTGTTTAGTTGCCAAAACATTCTAGCCACCTAGATTGGCTGTTTTTGAAAATAAACGTGTGTCATCAGCAAACCAATGAAAAGAAATATTGAGCTTATGAAAAATATAGCCCAGAAAGCATATAAATAAGAATAGGAACAGAACAGGACCCAACACAGACCCCTGGGGGATTCCTAAAGTAATAACCCCACCCCCAAGGGTGAGAATGGTCCACTCTAGGTTACATATTCCTTACACTCTTTCTGGCCTGCATGTGTTACAACAGAATAGGATATTAAGCAGTACTGAAAGTCATACTCAAATTGAGTAATCACAAGCCATAAGCTGCCAATAAAATATAATTTACCACACAAACCAGTGCAGTTTCAAGTTTAAGTAGTATAATCTGTAAGGTGAGGGTAAATTATCGCTGTCACAGCAAAATCTTGGATCTACATTTTAAGTTTTTTGGGTTTTATTCACTTTGTTTTTTTCTCAGAATTTGAAAACGCCAATCGCCTTATACACTGTGGCAAAATTTTGTGATGAAGCTGTTCAGCAGCTGACTTCATGCAGATTTGTTTGGGCTGCAAACCACAACAATGGACCTCTGATTGCTGAACCTGATTTTAATGCACTTGTGCAACACAGAAAATCGAGCAGGATCTGATTAAAAGGTTTATGTCATGTCGCAGCCCATCAGTTTTGAACCTAACACTCTTCAGAAAGGTAGCATTAAATCCCCTTCATTAAGTACACTAATGAAGAACTAGAGGATGACCAAAGCAAAACAAACCGTGCAGAAACACACAAGGTATTATCTGACTTTACATCTACAAGGTGGACCAACAAGGTAGGAGTAGACAGAATGGACAGTCAGTGGACACAATGTTTAAACACTCCAGCAGCACCGCCACCACACCACGTTACATAATAATGGGACAACATAATTGGCTGAAAAGGGGCTAACAGACTTTTATGTGAATGTATATCTCCATAGATAACTCTATGACTTGAAACCTACATAGCTGCTTTCACACAGACTGCACTTCCTTATTTCACTAGCTCAAAAGCTAATGGGACAATATGATGCTGGCTATCCTGACGACAAGTCTGGGTGCACTCTCCCTGGTGCATACCTGCTCTTTCACGCCATCAAGTCAGCAACAACTTTTTAAAAATAAAATCACTGTCAAACCTCAAATCAGCAGCGCTGCTCCTGTGTGTAAGTGTAATGTTAAAAGCTAGCTAGTTATAAGCAGTTTTCCCAGGATGTGATTATGTGTCAGCTCCCTTTTGACTGGCATTTGAAAATTAGCTTGCTCAGCTTGCTCAGAGGCCTCAACAATGAAGATGAGAGACACCACTTCAAATACCATTTCCATATTACATTAACATCTTTTTCTGTTCTAAAGGTCACTCTTGAGATGTGCCATGGTTTTTCTGCTCTCAGCTGAGGCTTTTTTAAATTGAGGGAACCGTATATTATATTCATTTTAAGCCAGTATACGGCCAGGTTGAGTTTACACAGAGCAAAGAAAAAAGCAAGAATTCATGTTACAACACAGAAAGGCATCAAAGTCATCAAAGAACATCTCAATGGCTTGCCTTTTTAATTTTACAGCCAAACTTCAAGCCACTTTATTATTCAGCAACAACAAAGGTACCAATTTTCTTCTTTTGTAAGGTGACTCACTATTTGCGAGACACTGTTCTGCTCAGAATGAATGTACCGCCTATCTTTGTCACCAGCAGATATTAAAAAGAAATTCTTTGAGCCACACATCAAAACCATTCTCCAGCAATCAAGTGGTAGAAGAAAGAGACTGCTATCAAAGTGGCACTTACATTTGTGAATGACTTTAACTTCTTTCATTCTGTATCGGCAGAACAGAGGATTGGTGGTCTTCGAGGAACACTCCAGAAAGTCTCATATAGATTTGTGAGGTTGTGTGTCATGTTGAAGTCAGTATGAGGGGTGTTGCTAGAGTCTGGCGTTGTAAAGACAGTGAGGACTTTGCTTACATGTCCTCTATAGTGGGGTTCTATAGATCCATCTACCTATCTGTATTGATAGTTCTGGTCCTAAAATCTAATGGGCTGAGCCATGTTTGAAGCCTTTGCAAAATACACTATGTATGCAGACCTATGGCCGCCTCACCACAACTGAACTCTGTACTACTGCACCATGTCACGAAAAACCCATGTGCTGTTAGGCTGAACCTCAAAGGGCTCTGCACCTCCTAAATAGTGACGATGAAGGTTTTGAAATTCTAGCTGAACAGCGGCACCATATGTCGAGTATTGATGTGGCTGACTTACTAAGTTTCTAGGTAGTGCACTATGTAGGGAGTGGGGAGCTATTTGAGATTCACTGTTGGGCTGGTGCTATTTAAGATTCACAGTAGTAATTTGGTGACTGAAAAATATTTATATAGCGAAGATTTTTAGTAGTGCTGTGATATATGTCGGTTATTATACAGTTAAAAGTTAAGAAGTTCTGCTTCGCATTGTGCCTAATAACACCCCTCCCTGTGATAAAATCCCAGTAACACACAGCCTCTTGTGGCTTATTGCTTTGATCTATCTATCGATTTCTTTTATCGCTTTAGAGCTAAAAGGCATAAGCATCAGTGGAGGCCATCAGTACTGCTCTCCTATGGCAGAGTATTGATTATTCTACTTAAATTATGATAACCATTACATTGCACTTGTTCACTAAGTTACTCACGCTATCCAATTACGCTCCAGGTTATTCTATATACAGCATCAGCATTTCATCATAATGAGCATCAAACTCTCATGTCTCTTTTGTCCGGGGTGATTGTGAAGTTGTGCAGGCAAGCCTGTAAACACTTGGCATTCGGTTGATACTGTTTTGCTTCTTGAGAAAGTGAAGAAAGTGTCCTTTGGAGGAATGCCGCTGATTGAACTTTGTCCCCCTTGCATGTAATAATCTTTAATCTTTAAAAGTACTTCCAAGTTGATTTTTGTTTTAGCATATTTGTTGTCATTAAGTTCTTGGGCTTGCCCCCCCCCACAGTAACTAGCGTCTGCCAGTGCAGATGACTAGCCAGATTCTGCCATGTTTTCTGAGGTGATCATATGGAGGTGTGGGTGGAGTTATGTGGTGAAGGGGAAGGTCTTATAAAATGACTGACACAGTACAGGGTTTCTCAGGCACATAATGGCTGATGCCATTGCTAAAACAATTATTTTTCATCACGTTCTGCGTATTTTCCAGGTTATTTGTACCAGTAATAGAAGAAATAAATCAACTAAAGTACCTTTAATTGATGTTTTTTCAGAAGTTTATGGCTCTGAGGCTGTATCTTTTAGCCCTGAGTGAATAAATGAGTGAATGTATGCAGCTGATTGTAAGGCTTCCCATGCCTTCAACTGGCAGCTCATCCATTACTTACAAGTTGTTTCATCTCTCTCCACTGGAGCTGTTGCGTTCTGCTGGGTGAACAGTTCTGATGAATGGATCTGTCACCACAGCACTATTCATTACCGTACACCTCACTATGGCATGCATAGCAACTCGCTTATTGTCCAAGGTATTATTATATATCAGCCAGGGAATGTGACACTTTAAAGGGGCCAAATGCTTACGGAGAGTTATAGCCATGAAAACATTTAAATCTAGAGAATGGTCTTTGTAAGACTTTATGGATGCATCAATACTACAAACAGTGTTCTCTGCTCGTAATAGACGGCATGCAGAGTTTCAAGAGATGCTAAACTGAGCCTGATGAGTTAGAGCTGAATGGGTACCGGTGTGCACCCTCACCAAGGACATCTAAATCCATCCAGGTGGAACACAACACGCTTGCGGCTGCAGTACAAACTTTCACAATGTAAAACTAAAATGATCATGATATGCAATTATTATCTTTATAATCTTTATTAATGTTAATACACATTCAACATTACATAATTATTTGATACATTACATGACAGATTACATCACTGCATAATTAATTAAATGGTAAGCTGTGCAATGAATCACACATTTGATGAAGTACTTTCTGTATCAAAAGGTTCAAGTTGAGGGCTTCTGTTTTTTTCTGTTTTATGTCAAAAATGACAAAAACATGGAAAAGGAAAGAATGATTTAATGACTATATGCCCAAAGAATAACTTTTACTTTCATATTACCCCAGCAAGGCTAAAACGACAATTTAAGTTTTAAGGATATGGATCTCTCTCGTTGGAAATGTGTAACTGAATGCAACTTGCAGAAGAACATTTTCAGTCGTGTATCGGAGACCTTCCTGGAGCAGATGAATCTGATGACTGTGAATGTGTTGAAAAGATTATTCAAAGAGACCTCAGGCAAAACGTTTAAGAGCAACTACTGTTGAAACCTACTACTGCTACTACTTCCTTCTGCTAAACCTTCGGCATGTTCAGGTTTCAGACTGGAATGATATCACAGAACAGCCACTTTTGGTTCCCTTATGAAACTTATCAATAATGTAAAGCCACTATATCATCGCTGTCCAAAGAAAAACGAGTATCTCCAGAAAAGTAACTTTACAGGAGAGGTCAAAAACATTCTTAACTTTCTATGCAAGTTAATGAAAAGAAGTTTTATTCCAAGTCATTTCGGAGCATTTCTATTAGTCAATTCATCATCAGACTTTTACACAATATAAAGGGCAGTGGCTGTGTTCAAATGATATAAAACAATGAAAATCATGTACATGATACGCATTTTTCTTTGAACAGCCACGATATTCAACTAGAGGGGAAATATTGTAAACAGGTTTTCAGGTTGTCGCTACGGTGTACTAGACCATTGCTGTGGTATCCCTGGTTATTTCCAAGTTATTGTTAGGCACTTGTTATGGTATCCAAGGTGGTTGCTAGGGTGTTGCAAGGCCATTGCTATGGCTTTCTGCATGGTTGGTAAAGTGTTGCTAGACCATTGCTATGGTATGATTGGGTGATGAGGAACCCCAAGTTCTATATCTGTTAAAGCTTTTGCTAGACAGCTTCTATGGTTTTCCAGGTACAGGTGGGTGTTAATGTATTGCCAGGCTGTTGCTATCGCATCCCAGGTGGCTGGGAGGTCCCGCTGGAGTTGTACTAAAGTTAGGAACTACTAAAAGTAAATATAGTATCTAGGAAATAGTTTGGTTGTTTCTGGAATATTGATTTCTTATCTGGATTTAGAGGAACATTAGGAACATTGTTCTGTAATGGCAATTGCCCTAAATTCAGTCCTAACTGAAGCTGTCATAGTGGCTAAAAAGATTTCAGAGTTAGGAAGTTTGTGTAATGCAGCCAAAGCCTCCAAATCCCTCAGAACTTAATGAAGCCATGAGACACATAAGGTCAGCCACCGCATGTGTTTAAACTGCAGCCAATGCTGCATCATTGGACAGCTCAATGCTAACTGCCAATTCTTTTACATCATCTAACAGATGCTTACATTAAGTTTTTTTTCCCTAGAACTCTACAACCACACAAAGAATCATATGAGAAC
The DNA here is from genome assembly GCA_034552555.1 of Semaprochilodus insignis. Taxonomy (NCBI): domain Eukaryota; kingdom Metazoa; phylum Chordata; class Actinopteri; order Characiformes; family Prochilodontidae; genus Semaprochilodus; species Semaprochilodus insignis. The sequence continues at coordinate 12,029,663 of CM067481.1, read as the reverse complement.
CTTTATTTTCTATATTACAAGTTTATTTCTTTGAAATAGTGACATGGGAGCTAAACGGTTACATGGTGGCACATGTTTACTGACATGCAATTACAGAACATTTACAGCCTTTCTGACATTCCCACCATCTCCCAGAAGCAGAGGGTGATTCAAGAGGGCCTCTTATTAAAGGATGAAACACTATAGAGTCATAACGACATCATAACAGCCTGCCATTAGTGCTGGGTAATTGCATTTGGTGCAGGCCTCCCTTTTACACAGAGGTTTTGATCCTATTAGCAGAAATGTGAGACCGTTCTGATGTACCTACACACTGAAATTTCTCTCGCTTGCTCATACTCTGCCCTTCATACATATTCATATACAAACACTGAGCTGTTTTGTACAGTGTCAGGAAACAGGGTCACACATTCACTGAACATCCAAAAATCAAGGGTATTAATGGAGAGTTTTCTCTCTTTGCTGCTGTATCAGCCTCTACTCTACTGTGAAGGCCTTGCACTAGATTTTGAAACATTGCTGTGGGAATAGTATAGAGTACAGAGTATAACTGAGCTCAGGTACTGATGGTGGATGATTAGTTCTTGATCTATAATACCATTGCAGCTCATTTTTTAATGTACTGGATGAAGCTCCATCACTCCAGAGAAGACAGTTCATCTCATCCACAGCCCAATGCTGGGTGGTTGGGGGGGTGCTTTAAAACTTTCTAGCCAAAGCTTGACAATGGGCTTGGTGTCCTTAGGCTGCGTTTATCTGTTTGGTGCCTTATAACAGAATTGGCAAACAGTGATGGCGGCATGAAGCCATATAAAAGTTGCCATTATTGGCGCTTGGTTGAATGCACGCTGATGTTTTAACAGTGTGTTTTCTTTGAAGTTCAGGAGTTAATGTGCATGAACAGATGCTCCCTACTATGACTATTCAGTGCCTATGTTTCCAAAAATCTACTGCACAGTCAGTGACAAAGTTGGGACAGCTTACCTAATGATGGAACCTTCCATTTACCACTGAGGTCAACAGAATGTTGCTGCTGGTGGTGGGAGAATGTTCCATCACGGTCCATTAAAACAATGGAATACTGTTTGCCACTGACACAAACAGAACACTTGTGTTAGCAACATTTTAGCAACACTATATTATGGATAGTTTTGTACATAGTATATATATCTATATAGTGTGTATCTACTTATATATGTATATACTGGTATCTGCATAGAGTAAGCACTAATGTGTGAACCCCTACCAGCACTGGCTGAATTGATTAGGAAGCAAGCAGGTGCATTACATAGACATAAACATTACCTCTGGCTACAAAATAGCATGAATAAAAGACTGAACAATAGCATTGCACAACCTAGCTTGTTTTGCTTGTGTTATTAATTACCCCAGATGTTAAAAGGAATTTTGTGGCTGACCATATTACCACCTTCAGAAGTCCATTCATTAGTATAGAATGCACCGTAGGGAGTTTTGGACGCAGCCCAAAAGCTTAACAGGTTGTCCCAAGATGTGTATCCTCATTACGAGATCACTTATGGTCTGAGAGACAAGGTTAAGTCTAAACCTAACCCTCATCTAAACCTCAGTAGCCAGAAAAAGGGTTTTGCGTTTTCAGTTTAAAAGTAAGCACACTCCTGAAAGTCTATGACAACAAGCACACGTTTCAATTTCAAGGCCGTTTGTGTTTAAAGCTACAACATATAGTTGAATTGGATTCAGTTTAATCCTACAGAGATTCATTCAGCATTGATGGTTTTGCTGCGCTCTCTCTTTGGGTGTCCGTGTATCCAACTCAATTCTGGCCAGGAGGCGTGACAGCAGCGCAGAGAGACAGCAGTAAGCACACGTCGTTTGGACGGGATTTCAAAATGTGCCTAGTCTGGCATTATGCTATTAAACACACAGCGTTATGGCTTAATATGTGCGCATAATTGGATCCTCGAGGAGCCACTCGAATTGTTATGCGTAGTGTGAGCTGCCAGGCCACAGCTGCATTGGAAAGAGAGAGAGAAAAAGAGAGGGGGTAAATTCATCAATATGACTGCACAGTAAAGTCTCTTGTGCTGAATTAGTGTGTTTTCTGATGGTTTTTAATCATCCTATTTTAGAAGAATGGAGTCCAACAAACTTTACTTCATAAGTGTGTTGTCCCACAGCGCATTCAAAAATAAGACCTGACCCAAACATGACCCAACTGAACTTCTGGTTCTAGATGTTCTGGTTCTAAGTCATTTCTTACCTGCTGAAGAAATAACTGGAAACATTTAGAATAACCACGGCTAGTGGCTTGCTGGCTTTTTTGATAGTTTTTTGTTACTTTAAAGGGTCTAATTTAGTTGCTTTGCTTACTAATTAGCTTACCTTATTGGCTGATATGAAATCATATAGGTGAAAATATGAGCACAAGGACTTGTTCTAGGGATGTTAGCATTGATGTTAATAGTGTCAGGTTCTTATTGCTTAGGTCACTTTTTGTGTAACTCCCTACAAAGTAATAATTCTAAAAATATCAATCAACATCCACATACCATCTAGGGCTGCACAATATATCGTTACAGTATCGTCATCATAAAGTGCATGTGCAAGATTCACATCGCAGGATGTGCAATGTTAAGTAAGATTAACAAAATGAAACATGTCAGGCTACACGTTTTTGCTGCTTGAGACTTTTTACTTTTTTTTTTACGTCATTTTATTGATGTGACCATTGCCTGAGTATGGATTTGGACTGCACAGCACTTTTGCACACTTAAACCTCTGGATTTTAAATAAATTCAGATTTCACTGCATCCTTTTCCAACTAATCAGCATGCAGTGGCACTAATACTAGCGTCCTACCAACCAGTACCTGTAGAAAACCAGAAAACCTCTATTCTGTGATTATTCAATGGGATACATCTTTCCACTTTCCAATTTCCAACAAACACAAATAAAGAAAGAAAGAAAGAANGCATGTGCAAGATTCACATCGCAGGATGTGCAATGTTAAGTAAGATTAACAAAATGAAACATGTCAGGCTACACGTTTTTGCTGCTTGAGACTTTTTACTTTTTTTTTTACGTCATTTTATTGATGTGACCATTGCCTGAGTATGGATTTGGACTGCACAGCACTTTTGCACACTTAAACCTCTGGATTTTAAATAAATTCAGATTTCACTGCATCCTTTTCCAACTAATCAGCATGCAGTGGCACTAATACTAGCTTCCTACCAACCAATACCTGTAGAAAACCAGAAAACCTCTATTCTGTGATTATTCAATGGGATACATCTTTCCACTTTCCAATTTCCAACAAACACAAATAAAGAAAGAAAGAAAGAAAGAAAGAAAAAAAGAAAGACAGTGTCATTCTGATTCACGAGGTTGTTAAGAAGGGGTGAATATGGATTGTACTTCTACACACTGAACTGACATCATATAACAGAAAATTACACAATAATACCCCAAACAAACCAGCATGTTTTGTCAGATGGGGTAGGTAAGTTGCTCTGACAGTAGTAGAGTACATTTGCAGTAGCTGGTGCTATTATAAAATAGTGAAAAGGTGTAATAGTAGGTTTACTTTCATGCATAACAAGAGTGTCAGCTTTAGCATGGATGTAGCAATGCTGATATTTCAACCACATAAATCAAAAGATCCAGCGTTTCTTGAAGATCATCCAACTTTGAGCTGCTAATATGGATATGACCCCCACCAGTAGCATGTCTGCAGTGTTCTATGTATACAGAGGAAGGTAATTGTGCATAATGTATTTGGTTTCCACTAATTAAAAAAAAATCCCTTTTAATTATTTGTTAATGTGCAAGCAGAGACATTGAGGATGGTTTGATATGAAACCTACAATCTAGAAAAACTAGAATTGATTGCAGCATGGTGATGGCCTAAAACAGATTTTTTACATTATCAACATATAGACATACATATGAACTCAGAAGACCTGTAGGTTCACTGGTTGCTATGAACAGTAAATAAAATGACTAAATCTGTAAAAATCACAACCCCTGGTTCTCATCAGCACCATTCTAGAGAAATACAAGTCAGTAAGTTCCTCTATCGGCATTCAAGCATCAAACCACTCTAAATGACTTTACTGACTCCTCAACTATTGAATTATGAATCACTGAAATTCTGAATTCTGAAGTTTGTATAATGACTGTGTTCTGTGTTGATGTGAGTCATGTGGGTGTTATTGTATGTGATGTGTTGTCTGCTTCAGGAGGAAAACAGCTCCGCCAGCAGCAACTCTGCCTCCATGTCCCAGGTGAAACTACACACACACACACACACGAGCAGCGCCTGAGACGCTAAGCTGAGCGCCCTCGTCAAAATGTCTGGCACATCATAAATCAAGTTTCCTGCAGATGCCCCAGAGATATGATCCTTAAGTATCATAAGACAGATGGAGTAGCAATTCTCTCCGGTATCAGCCTCTCCCTGCAGCTTCCAGCCACTGCACCAATCTACCGCACACAGAACACGTAGCCTTTATGAAGCAAACACTAAAGATGGATCAACACCTCCTCTTCCTCTCTTATAGTCACTCTGATACTGAAGCTTTGATAATGATGCCATTATTTCCTTTACTTTACTAATAAGCTGTACATTTCTAAAATACAGTTTACGGCACAACACTCAACTACAGGGTCCTTTAGTAAAGGCAATATATCTATCTATATAGACCAGTGAACACTCAAAAATCATGTGACTGCATAAATTGTTTCTTTGACAGAAAACTTGCTGCATATGGTTCTATAAAGGTGCCATAGAATGGAGAATTCGTATAGTTGAGTAATGAGAGTTCATTAAATGGAACTGACGCTTGATGAACCTCAAACACCTTATCTTCTCCTTCAGAAACAATCCCTCACATTTCCAAAAGAGGTCAGTAAAACAGAGCAACAACAATAGCAAAATAGCAACCTGTTTGCAGAACTGTAGGGCTGTGATACAGACACAATACTAGTGTTACAATTATGTTATGATTAGATATAATCCAGATTTTGAGATTTGTGATCAATTTAAAATCTGATGTTTTTTATTATATAGCATATATAGCATATTATGTAGATAGCCTGCTCAGTCCAACCTACTTTCTCCGTTGTTTAAAAACTTACACTTACTCAGGCCACTATATCTCGAGTGCATACTCTCACATGCAGGGGCAACACCACACCTCCAAAAGTGGTGTGGCAAAATGATAAAACAAATGAACTGCAGCTAACAGACTGATAAAAGACAACTAGGCCACTAACTGACTAATCAAAACCAACTCAGCACTACATACAGCATTCTTCATGGCCATACACCAGTGGTCAGGGCTTTCAGAATCTTCTCTAAGGGTCTAATATGATTGAGAAAAGAGGATGAAAAGTCATATACTTTATCTGAAATTATTCACGTTAATATTGTTTTAGCAATTTTCTTGCATTTTCTTCTGATTTAGTTTTCCTCTAGTATTCTGGCTGGCCCTCGTATGTCAGCATGATCGTAAGTGTTTAGTGCGCTTGCTAGCTAGTAACTAGCTTGCAAACATAAACACTGTGTAAGGACAGACATCTGTATCAAACATAGTTGTGTGTTAATCATTTCAGACAGAACTCTCTTGAAAAGGAAATATCTCCAGCCAAGACTTCTAAAAATGAGCAGAAGATGCTCTTATTTGAGTTAACTCTCAGATCTTACAGATCTTTCTTCGGTTGTATCTGAGTTCTTCTGCTACACCTTTTATGCAAGTATTATTAGTGTCCTAATTTCACCATCAGCATGTAATCCAGAGGAGGAAGGGTTCCCATTTTGAGTGTTGGTTCCTCTCAGGGTTTCTTCCTGACAGTTTTGCTTGATCTTTAGTGGCCTAGACCCACATTTTTGAAAAGCTGCTTTGTGATAATGGGATTTAAAAATAAATCCTAAACAACATAGAATTGAATAATTAAGACCAGTACTGTTGTCCATACAAGATGAGTTGATAAATAATAAAAATAATTATGCAGAATAATAATGTTATCAAATAAAAACATCAAATAATAATGTTTTATTGTGATACACAAATTAACACATTGCTGAAGTTTAAACAATAAGGCCAAAAGAATGTGGACACCCCACCTGATCACTGAATTCAAGGGTTAAGTCATATCCATTGCTAACATGTGTATAAAATCAAGCACATAGGGATTCAATACCCTCAGACAAACATTAGCAGTACTGTAGATAAGCACAAGGACTGTACATAGGGAGCTTCATGAAACTGGTCTCCAAAATGTTATGGCAAGCCAAAGTGGAGACTGCTATAGTTGCAAGACAGGGCAACTTCATATTACTTCTGATGGTTATGGAATAAGATGTCCAACAAGCTCTTATAGGTGGGATAGTGACCACATACTTTTGGCTATACAGTGTATAGCTGTACCAGACTGTCCTTATTAGGCCTGGGCTTTCACTGAACAACACGCAAATAAAGATATTTTTATGGTAGTTGCAATCTACACCCCTGCACATCGTTTTAGTGAATCAAAGACCAAATGGCACATCATTTACAGTGTTGAGTCACACACCAAAAGCCACTTTCTCAGGTGTCAGCAATTTGTTAATTGTTCAACAATCATTCAGAATGTGATAATTATAGCATATTGAGCAGTCATGTCACAATGCCAGCGATAAAACAGAAGCAGTTTGAATCACTAGTCATTCACTTCAATACAAAATCCACCCACCTTTTTTTCTCAATGAACTGTTCTATTACTCGATCATACAGCTGCTTGAACTGTCAAATCCTGTATTACTCCACCATTACACCAGTGTCAGTGAAAAACAGCAAACAGTCCAAACTGAACAACTTTTTATGCTGTACCAAACCAGTTAGCCAAGGCTGATGCTCCCATTTGCTGGTTTGACTAGTTAGCTAGGTCATTAGAATATTTATCAAGCAATGGTTAGTTACTCAAGGCTTGCTCAACAACAGCACAAAGTAAATTAAAGTTCTTACTCACTGTGAAACTTTCAGTTTAAGATGTTCTGTTTCAATTGGCAAACAGTGATAAAATCACACAGCATGGTGGCTAATTACAGGTTGTAGTTGGCGCTGTGATGCTGTTCCCCTCTTTAGGCTCAAGCGCAGAGTGAAGCCTTCTTGGTATTGTCTAAGGTTTGAGAAACTGTCAACATGAAATAACAACTTTGAGCTAAAGTTGTCCAGGATCTTTTTAAAGATGTGGGAGCTAAAGTTGGTATCCTATTGGAATTTTCCATTCCATCTTACATTGCCATAACTACATTTTGGTGCCTTTACAAGCTGTAGCATTTAAGGTGGACCGGAACATTCAATCAAGAAGCTGGTAAATAGGAATTTTATCATCGGTCTGTTGTCACTGTATGTAATTTTAAGAGTCAAGACTGTTACTTAGCAGTCCAGGGTGTTGAAAATGTTTTATGATCCAATTTTCAAACACATGATTTATAGCTGAAAGAGGACACAACAGTGCTTGAGGTTCCTGGTATGACAGTTTCGTGTTCTGAACTCTCCTTATTCAACTATGACAATTTAAATACAGTTTCTATAGCACCTTTAAGCACCAGGTAGGTTGCTTGGTTAAACTTGCTGCGGCATTGGAGGCTCAGGCAGCAGCATGCACCGCCTCAGGCTCCGAGAAATAGAGCATATTACGACTGTGCCTTCATATCAACTGTGCTTCATCAGTCACTAACAAGGATGACTGCGAGGCAACACAGGCCCTGAATATTAAACAGTGCCGTTTTAATTAGCCTGACTTTTTTCAATTATGGAATTCAGTCATTCAACTGGAAAAGGGAAAAAAGTGTCATGGTAATTTGCACCCATGTTCCTTTTATGAGAAGTACAAAGCAGGGGAGCTTGTCTCTTTTCTCCAGCGAGCGTTCTCCAGTGAAGTGTGTTGCTGTATTACAGGGTATTACATATCCTATCCAGTCTCTGGATTTATATCTGAGGGCAGGATAACAATAGGATCTAATTACTGTAATAGTTTGTTTTCATTTGTTTGCAAAAAATGATTTCGTGTCTGAACTTTGATGTCAACTTAACAGAAACCCTGGATGCAGGCTTCTAAATGTGCTCACCTTCAGAGGAACGAGAGAGCCATCTAGAGGTTCAAACATTTAATGTACTTCTTAAAACAATAGAGTATATGGCAACTGGAGCACTTAACCTGTTTTAAATGGACTATATCTACAGTACTGTGCAACAGTCATAGACCAGTGCATTAATTCCTAGTTAGAGGACTCCTATGCAAGACCTGAATGCAAAATCAAACAAAGAATAATGTACACCAGAGTCCAGATCTCAGCATCATTGTGTTTTGGATCATTTGGATAGTGAGTAACAGAAAATGCAACCATCTTCTAACACTGAAATTTGTAAGTGTGGAAGAATATTTTTGCAGATTGCTTTGAAAACCTCAATTCTAGTCTGTTGAAAAGAATGGGGTAATACAGGCAAAACGTTGATGCACTAAATACTAAACATTGATGTTTGATATTATATTTAATTGTTGTAATTGTCTGTTAAATATATTGTGGCATAAGTGCAGAAAACGTAGGGAACAGTGCTTTAATTGAATGTCCTTTTATTGAACACAGAAGCGGGGGAGAACAGCTGCTCAGTGCTGGCTGACACATCTAGGATGCAGGTCAACAACAAGTAACATGGATGGTGCACAGTAAGACCCACTCACCAGCCCCACAGTCCAACACAACACAGCTTACCCAACACATTCCACGTTATCTTGAGCCAGTATAGGGACAATACTATTGCAAGATACCGAAAAATTTTGCTTATTTTAAGAAATCCTCTTAAAAGAAGCCAAATTATCTGCCAGTAGTGAAAAAAATTGGCTCTCTAACATGCTGTAAAAACAAGTAAAAAATCTAGAAATAAATAGATTATATATATATATAATAAGCTTACACGAATCTCAGAAAAATGAATATAAGATGAATATATATAATGACTAGATAATTTTACTTGGCAAGATATTGTTTGTTGCAGTTTACAATATGTTACTCTACTTTATTTCCTGACACTGAAAAATGAGTAAGTTGTTCTTAATGGCTGTTTTGACGAGTTATCTCTCTTTTTTCAATCAGACTCAGAAAATTCTTCCAAAGGAAGCCAAGAATGGCCTTCTCAGCTACCAAAGTTGCAACACTTGTATAAAACAAAAGGGCAAACAGTGCCTCAACATTTTGCTACATTTTGTCAGGGCTCAAGGCAGGCTTAGTTACTGGTTGCCACGTGAGGAGTGGATTTGCATATTCTGCCCCACACAGTAATCAGATTTCAGTCTGACAAACCGGGGACGCATTTGATTACCAAGTGTAAAAGCATGTGGCTAAAATCTTGTCAGGATTCAAGCCAGATACTAGTCACATAAAATGACCAGGTATACACAAGGACAATGTCACAACACAATGAATAGCTGCAGTGCTGTGAAAAAGTATTTGCCTCCTCCAACTTATATATTTGTGACACTTCATTGTTTCAGATCTTCAGATCAATTTAATATAAGATTAGAATAACCTATGTGGACACAAAATGCAATTTTTAGGTTTAAAAATAAAAAAGTTAACCAAAACCTGCCGATCTACTGTGCAAAACCATAATTACCCCTTTGTTTACTCAATCAGCTAATTAACAAACTTTTGTTGATAATTGTGATTAATTCAGCTACAGACACCTTGGCATGATTACTGGCAGCCCTTAAATAGAACCTTTCCAGCAAAGTGAAAATCTGCACATTTAATTTACATTTTCATAATTTTTATCCAGCGATAAATTATCTAATTCCCCTACACTTAATGGTGAATTCATGTCTCTAAAGTACATGTTTTCTGTCAACTTCAGTACTAATATTACTTTGAGTCTTTAGCTCATTAAAGTGTATAATTTCTGCTAGGACTGATGTCAACTCTCTGTAAAGCACTCTGAGCTGCCAACAGTATGAAAGGTATCTATAAATAAATAAATTAATAATAATAATAATAATAATAATAATAATAATAATAATAATTGTTGTTATTATTGAATCTGGAAGCAATATATGCACAAAAACTGGAAATGGGTCTTGATGGCTGAGCAGCTGCACAGAAGCCAAAGATCACTTAGGCTTGAATGTGCAATGCCAAACGTCGGTTGGACTGGTGTAAAGCACGCTGCCGCAAGACTCTAGAGCAGTCCAAATGTGTCTTCTGGAATGATCAATCACGCTTGAATGTCTGGCAGTCAGAAGGGCGAATTTGGGTTTGGCGAATGCCAGAAGAATGCCACCTTCCAAAGGTACAATATCAACATGGTGGACGAGGATGGATCTGTGGCTGTTTTACAGTTTTTGGGCTTGGTCCATTGTTTTCAGTGAAGGGTAATATTTAAGCAATTATTATTATTGTTGTTGTTATTATTATTATTATTATTATTATTATTATTATTATTATTATTATTATTGCTACTACTTTACAACTAAGGCTCCAAAACCATAGCCATTCCAGAATTAGGTCTGAGTTCACAGAAATAAAGAAATATTATTATTATCAATACTAGCGTACATCATCCTATTATTAATATTACTACAAGCAATAATAGGCCTAAGAGTTGTAGCCATGTCTGATTATGGGTTTAATTAAAGATGATTAGTGTTATCAACATGGCAAAAACCAATTGTCTGCATCCAGTGGAAAAGGTCTGGGGGGTATTTTTGATCTTTTTGCACCATCTGCTGGTTAACAGAGCAGAACACTGCACAGTAGTCTCTGTGAATCTCTTATTGAGTTAAAGGTACTACAACTACACTAAACATGACTCATTTAATGTGGCATCCTTAGTAAAGGTGAGCAACAAGTATGAAATGTGAGGTAGCTTCATCTAAAAAGAAAACTCCATATGCATTTCCTCATGTCACAATTACTGGCAAACTTAAATCACAATAACCAAAATCAAACTGACATACAGTATACACCCTTTTCTAATTGACCTCTTTAAAGTCAATGTGATTCAGAGGTTATATCGCACTGACATATATTATAGGGCCAAATGTATTTGGACACTCCTCCTAATTATTGAGCTTAAGTGTTTAAGTCACACCTATTGCTAACAAGTGTAAAGTACATCTCCACAGACAAATCTGACAGGAGAATGTGTCATACATTGAAGAGCTCATTGACTTTAAAAAACCCATAATCATAGGATACCACCTTTATCACAAGTCTGTTTGTGACATTTCGGGCCTTCAACATCAGCCCCGGTCAACCGTAAGTGCTATTATTGTAAAATGGACATATCTAAAAGCAACAACAGCTCAGCCACTAAGGACAAACACACAGAGTCCTGAAGCACAAAATATGTAAAAATCACTTATCCTCTGTAGCATTACTTACTATTCTAGTTCCAGACTGAATCTGGAAGCAATATATGCACAAAAACTGGAAATGGGTCTTGATGGCTGAGCAGCTGCACAGAAGCCAAAGATCACTTAGGCTTGAATGTGCAATGCCAAACGTCGGCTGGACTGGTGTAAAGCACGCTGCCACAAGCCTCTAGAGCAGTCCAAATGTGTCTTCTGGAATGATCAATCACGCTTGAATGTCTGGCAGTCAGAAGGGCGAATTTGGGTTTGGCGAATGCCAGAAGAATGCCACCTTCCAAATGTACAATATCAACATGGTGGACGAGGATGGATCTGTGGCTGTTTTACAGTTTTTGGGCTTGGTCCGTTGTTTTCAGTGAAGGGTAATATTTAAGCAATACTGTCTATGAATTTTACCTAAAGCTTCAAAATCATTTTGAAAGTACACTAACCTATAATAGGGAGACTGGCATCTCAGTTATGGTCACTATGGGCACAGAATGCCTGCACTAGCAATAATTAACTTTGGAGGAGTGGGCACAATGTCACACACCAACAACAATAGGTTTTCAGCTAGCTATAAGAAGAACCTGATTTTGACTTTGGTTCACTGGCCACATAGAAAATGGTTTACTAACCTCATAATTAAGCCTGTGCAGGAACTTAAGCCTGTGCAGTTACTTCCTCGACCCAAACCTGCACCTCCTGTAAAATGAGAAGAGAGATTTGAAAGCTTAGAGCTAAGCACAACATCATCCCAGCTACAGTCAGCAAAACCTGTCCCTGTGTGCTAACCACTTTGTGTCTGATTTGAAGCTAAAGTCAACTTCTTATTCATCAACTTCTTGTATGAAGTTTCCCGTTCCACCTTAAATGATGCAATATTTACATTCGGGTGCCTCAGGCAACTGCTGTTAACCGCTGCATCATATAAGGTGGAACGAGAAAATGTGAACCAGAAGCTGGTAAATAAGAGGCTTAAGGAACCTTTACTAAAGGATGGATGAATATCAGCTGTCCATGGCAAAACCATTAAAACATAATTATGTCTGTGTTTATCTGAACTTCAGCTGATCAACATGTGACTAATGTGAAAGTGAAATGAGGGAATGTGTACTGGCGTAGGCACTGAAACCTGCTGTTCTGAACAGTGCCCATCCACTAATATCAGTTATATAAGTTATATAAGTTTTTCCTAAATTTGTTGTTGAGAAATGTCATAAGAAAAAGACTATCAGATTCAATGTGTTCTTAAATGGCAGGTTGGTGAATGTGACCCAATGATCTCTTGCTCCAGCTCATTACATTTAACTAAAGTATAGTATACTAAAAGATTATTAAGTTAGTTAAAGGCTACATTTACATATTAAATTTACATTTAATGGTAAATTTGGATATATTATAAAAGTATAGCCTATTAATAACAGTGTTATAACAAACTCGCTCAAGAGCCCCTCTTCTACAGTTCCTTCTTTTATCCAGCAGATGTCATCAGTGTATAGAGGTACAGGGATAGTCTGGCTGTAATATTATTCAGCGTTACAGCAAAGCTAAATGATGTTTACATAGTTAATGGTCTGTCTGTCAAGGTTCATCTTTATTCATGAGTTCATTCATTGACTAGATGTGGATTTTGAAACAATGTAGAGCTGAGCGAGTAAACAAAGCGAACGTGCTAAATCTCCGTTGGTGCAGGTTCAGGTTGTGTCTCTCGGTGGTCCCCGTCCCCCAAGATGGCGCTGCCATCACTGTCCTCGCTCCCCTTTAGCTCTGGGTGGGGCTTTGCCAGCATTTGGGCATCTCCCCCGTGTCGGGTTTCTCCAGCGCACTCTCATTTAAATCCGCCGGGGGGAAAGGCTGGCAGCTTGTGAGACTCCCGCGTCGTGTGTCGTTTTCTCCGGCGACTTTGTAAATAGCCGTTAGCTGTTCGGTTAGCCGTAAAACCGGTGGTCGGTCTTCCAGCGCGTTCGGTAGACTCGCTGCGCTGCGTGCATGTTTGGATTCCTCCACAACCTCAGAGAGGCTTTCACGACTGGCCATGATAGTTGTCACTACACACGAGTAGCGTTCGCTGTCGGTGTTATGTGTTAGCTCAGGCTGGGTTTTTGTCTGCGGCTACGCGCACTTTGATTGCTCGGCCTACGGACGCGGGTCAGTGGAGAGTGTCAGCGTAGTGTATTACATCTGAACGTGTAAAATACATTCTTCGCCATTCTGCACATTCTCTCGCTCTCGCTCTCTCGCACTTCGCTCGTTTGAAAACAGGGCAATACTGTGATAAACCTCAGTGGGCTGTAAGGTGGTCTTCTCTCGAACTGCATCATGTTCAGCTGGCTGGGTACCGACGACAGGAGGAAAAGGGATCCTGAGGTGTTCCAGACAGTCAGCGATGGACTCAAGAAGCTGTATAAGACCAAGCTGCTGCCTCTGGAAGAACACTATAAATTCCACGAGTTTCACTCGCCAGCTTTGGAAGATGCCGACTTCGACAATAAGCCCATGGTTCTTTTGGTGGGCCAATACTCCACCGGCAAAACCAGCTTCATACGGTACGTTCCCTCCCTGTTCACTGTTTTTGCCTGCGTCTGATGTCCCTGTTAAAAGCCCGGTACTGTTCACTAGAACCGACTGACAGGCGGTTGGCACTCATGCTGAGGTGTTTCTGTAAGGCTTAAGCGCCATATTCGAATACGGATGCACTTGCTTCCAACAAATGAAGGACAGTGACCGAAACAGGGTACCCACCTTTATTTTCATTCATTTACTAGGTGAACTCAGTCTCTTCTTACTACACCCAACCACACCCACTTCTAAGCGCAGGCTAACACATGTTTGTGTTCCACAGGCTAAGCACTGCTTATGATGCGCAGGGAGAGAACATAATGATACGATACAGCTAGATTATATGATTCGAGTCAGGTGAGAATAAGTACAGTGTGAGCCTGAGAGCGTACGTAGTAGAAGTCTTTGTCAGATACTATCAGATACTGTGTCATTACACGCAGATTGCTCTTTTTCGGTATTCCACTGATTTCTGTAAACTTCTGCATAAGTCAGCTGTAAACAAGGCCATTCAGAGTAATGTGACCAGTACGACAGTATAAAGTCATGTCACAGTGCAATGCAGTATGCTTTCCTGATCTTAATGTGAATATAGTCAGCCCACTTATTGCAGAGCACTGATCAAATGCATGTTTCATTACACCAGGGTCAAAATAAGTTCCTTTTTGCTGGATTTAGTGCAACACAATATGCAAAATATTGAATAATAACCTAATGATAATCTAAGTATCACAATATTATGTTGTTGCCATATTGCCCACTTCTGTTTTCTGGGTAAATGCTATGTTGTAGAGAAATTTAGGGTCAGAATTGTTTACAGTGGGGCGATGAAAACCAGACACCCCAATGCTTCTGAAAGAAAGTTGCTACACAAAACCGAGAGATGTTCTACTTGATTTTGAGACTTTGAGTGAATGTTTTGATCTAAAACATATAAAAAATTACATAAATGGTGGAGAGGTTGGCAAAATACTCCCTAAAGATTTACCACTTTTTACATTAACATTACATATTAAAACCAAGTAGACCTGTGGGTTCACTGGCTGTTTGGATCATAAATAAAATGCTTATGTTTATGGAAATCCCTGGTTTCTGTCACCACCACTATGAAGAAGTCAGAGATGGTCATTTTCTCTGCATTACACCATTTCACATACTTTGTATATATGTCCACCATTGAATTATGCATCACTTTTGAAGCATTGGTAGAATTCCTCTGTAAGCCGTGGTATTGACCATGTAGTCAGTTTGATCCTGTTTGATACTGTACTGTACCGTATCTAGCTCTGGCAGAAGAGCATCTCCCTCCCCATGACACCCTCTTGAAGCGGTTTGTGTCCCAGTGACAGTCCACACGGTGATTTAGACACTGCAGGTCACCCCTGGCGAGATCGATGAGCCGGAAAGCACAGAGTGTTACCAGGCTACAAGTGAAACTCTCCATGAGTTTGGTATCACTGTGGTAACTAGCCAGCAGAAGCTTCCAGAATGTATGGTTGTAAAAAGGAAAGACACTGACCAGTCCATAAACAGAGAACATCCCCTCTAAGGCTAGTTTCATCTGACAGAGAACACTCAGTGGTGCCTGTACATATTTCGTGTTCATTCTGTCATTTTACTGCCTGTGCATATTAGCAGACTAGACATTTTAGTTGGCCTGTGTTGTTGATTAGTTATTAGACGGTTGATTAGTTATAAATGGTTCGTCATGCCTTAGTTTCCTTAAGTACCGGCTAAAATTACATCAGCGTGTGCGTCTGTCAGACTTCCAGGTTCATGAGTGTTCTCTATGACACTCACTTTTCAAAGTGATTCTCACACAGTAAACCAAGACTGCAGCAGTGTCTTAGGAGCGAGACTTATTGCTGTAGCAGTTTAACCTGCTCATACTTTAACAGTAAGACGTGACCTAGACAGACTGCATCAGCAGGGCTTAAAGGAACTGTTACATGAACCAGTGGCACATAATCGTCTCAAATATTATTTTTTTTAGAGTATAAGGAGTAAAGAGGGTACAGTTTTTCACTTGTCTCTTAGAGCTTTTAAGCATGTGTGTGTGCATGTGTGTGTTTGCCCGGCTCTTTTTCTTCTTGTGCATTATTCATAGAGGACACGAAGGCCTCCATGGCCACAACCTCGTTCCCGCTGGCTGATCACAGAGCTCAAAAACAACACAGCTTATCGCTCCATTCTTGCCATTAGAGAGAAAGTCAGTGCAGAGCATTTCAAGGGCAGTCACGTAATGCCCTATGATTTGTGCAATACATAATGAAGTCTATGCCACAGAAAATGTATGTTGATTCCACTTACTACTAAAGCTTTATGGCATGTCATAAAACATATGTCTGGTAAAGACTTTTGTACTTTATACATTTAGTGTATATGTGTATACACGTTTGTCACTTAAAACATGTTATCTCCACTTTTGCCATATTTGGACCATTAGAAAACTCCAGATGATGAACGGACCAATAGAACTGCCCCAAAAATGCCCCTAAAATCATGTTACATCAGCTTGCTTTACAAGTTAGACGTTTCGTAGATATGACATTTTGCTAGCGACAAAATATAGATCGACGGTGCTGTGCTAAACCTTTAGGCACTTGAAAAATTAGATTTATGAAGAGTTTTATGTGGCGAGCAAGTTTTTATTTGCTCAGGAAAACACGTTACAATAAATACAGTAGGCCTAAGTAGTGATTTTATGTATGTCACTGTGGTCATTTAGCCCTATTACTCATCATCGAAAAATAGTTGCACCCAGAAGGAATCAGCCAACAGGAATGAAACTTGGTGGGTAGGTTTAACATTATGAGACATGTGAATTATTCAAGTTTCACACTCTTGTTTAAGCAAGGACAGCCCTTATCACTGTACTTGACTATATAAGGTCATCCTGTAGTGCATGCTTTCCATTCTGACTCGTGCTGTTGGTAGCATCCTTTGCAAGCAATATATGCCTCAGAGTTCAAAAGCAATTCAAGCAGTTGGAAGAACTGAAGAGGGGTTGCATCGTAGGGCTCTGGGAAGTGGGCTGGTCTTATCAACGTATTGCATGCCATACCAGTCCTGCGGATACTACCATAGCATGCTGTTGATGGTAGTGGATAGAAGAAAACACGCACCGGTGACATGAAGGACCCAGGAGACCTATACAAACCACAGAGAAAGAAAGAACCGACAAATTGTCCGACACACACACACAGATTTACCCAGCAGCCATGATTGCGGACGTTCAGTGAGCAGTGATGCCTGTCACACGTCCAGAAGGCCAGGTGTCACTCCATTTCCACCTGTACCGAAAAATCTGCAGGAACTGCGTGAGAATTTTCAAGCCGCATGTAATGGATTATCACAAGACGCCATTAGGAACGTCTACAACTTCATGCCAAGACGTCTAGCATGTTGCGTTAGCAAACATGCCGGCCCAACACCATTGTGAGAGACACTGCTTCTTTACTTGTAACTCAGTAAATATTGCCCATATCAGTCTAAATTCCTTTATCATTCTAATCTGACCCTTTCGTCTGCGTGCATGTATTTTTTTTTTTGATGATGATGAGTGCATTTGTAGTTCGCCCAGCTGAAGTCTTGGCTCGATGACACACTAGAGCCTCACTTAGCATGACCCCTCTCCAACGCTATGATGTTATGAATATGACAACAAAATTCCTATCATCATTTATGAAGTCTTCTTAAACAGCAACTGCTTTGCTAACTTCAGCTAGGCTAACAGTACTATCAGTTGTGTGGTTTAAGTTGCCAAACCTGCCTGATTGGAAGACCATGCAAGGTGAGCATGTTCTCTCTCTGGGAGATATGTTAGCTGTAAATGCCGCTTATGGAACAGGCTTAACACACTGCAGGCTACTACTTCTCCCAACAGCTGACGCTGGCTACACCTTGCATAAATCGGGGAAAATGACCATTCTCTTGCAGACTGACAGAAACATGATTGCTTCATGGGTAGGTCAGGGTCCTCTGGCTCTGAATTTGATTCTGGCTCTGGGGGCTTGAACATGTATGGCTGTACAAGTCTAATAAAGCTGCTAGACTGAGCGTTCATGTTTTAGGTTGTAGTGGTATTTGACTCCTGAAAGAGGCTACACCTTTCCTGCAAGTGAGCCTGGTTTCAACACCTTCTGTGGACATGCCTTCTGCATTTCAGATCTTATTTTAGGCCTAATTTTATTTTTTTAATCATTTGAATTTGGCTCGGGAGTTACTAACAGATTTTTCCCAGTGCAGTCTTGGAGTGTTGGGAAGAAATCTGGAACCAAACTTTGTTTAACAAGCTCAAAAGACTTTTTGGAAAAAAAAGACGTTTACATTTTGTTATATTTATGACTGCATTTTTTCAAATGATTCATTTCTTTTTACCAGCAAAAACACGCTTACCACCCAGATGAATAGGCTTCAAATAATGTGCTTATCTGCCTACAACTTTTCACACAACTGTATATGTACATAAGAGGGACTTGTCTAGTGCACAGTTAGCCCAGAGTGTACTGTAATTACCTTGTCATTTGAACTTGCTTGTTGTAATTGTGAATACGGTCGCATGCACACACTTGCACCTTCTTCTTAATAGCTCAGTGTTGTGAAGAGTAAGCAGTGCTGGTGAACATTCACCATACATGTGAAATTGCACTTCATTGGAACTTCTGCTACTGCTGGAATGAGTTCATTTATAAGGGACACACAGCCTAGAGTTCCCAGAGGTAGCAGTGGTGAATGTTTTTTTCTATAAAGTTTCAGAGGGCCCAGTTAAAAATTATTAACATAATGCAAATAATGAATACAACCTAGCAGGGGCTTCATTTTACATTTTTACGTAAACAGTTTCTTTAATTGGGTCTCTTGACAATTAATTAGGTCTGTATTGAATTCCTGTGAATTAATTCTTTCTTGCTAGAATTATTTTTCTGAATATTTTTCTGTGTTTATGTATTATAAAAACAGACCTTGTAAGGTGGTTACTGGTAGCATACTTTTCTTTGTAAAGCACTAAAACATACCGCTGCGTGTCTCTTCACAGATACCTACTGGAGCAGGACTTCCCCGGGATGCGCATCGGCCCGGAGCCCACCACGGACTCCTTCATAGCCGTGATGCATGGAGACATAGAGGGGCTTATACCAGGAAATGCTCTGGTGGTGGATCCTAAGAAGCCTTTCCGCAAGCTTAATGCTTTTGGCAATGCTTTCCTCAACAGGTCAGTGTGCCTACAATCACTGTAAGATGTTTATCATAATTTCATTAGAAAGATCTCCACATGGCACATTATATCATCAAACAAGGTATAACTGAACCGAAAATGTGTTATACTGCAATGTTATGGGCACCTTAGGTCCATAGATCTGCATACATTTTTACTCTATTTTTCTGTGATAACAAGTAATTTTGATTTGTTTGTAAAGCCCTGAACACATTTTTATTTGTGTCAATCTAACATGCCATTTTTTTAGTGTAAAAAAGGATGTGCATTATAGTAATAATTTCTGGCCATTCTTAAAAGCACTCTCATCATGCATATTTTTATGCATGTCCATGTGTACGCATGAATTGCACTTATATTATTAAAGGGTACTCTGTTACTTTGAGCTGAGGGTTAAAAACATCTTGCAAGTTGCCTATATTGCCCCAACATAGTATTAACTGTGTTATAGTCCAAGGGCTTGTATGTGGTCCCACTCATTTTCTTGTTTTCATAATTTCAAAAAATATTACTCCCATAAAATAGGTAGTATGTAGTATATAGCTGTTGTAGTATTTACTGATGAATTCATATCAGTTAATGAATAATAAATTGTAGGATACTTACAAAATGAACATAGGGTTTAGATCTTAAGGAATAAGAATTATATATAGAGTTGAGAAGAATTATATTTAGTACAAGAGCCACAAGATCAGATGCATCTCCTGGCGATATATACACAATTTTATAAATATATTATTATGAAATCTATATATTTGATTAACATATTAGCATAACATTAGCAAATGCATTAATATTTGATTAGGGTTTATACCAATGTGGGTGGACCTTGATCACCTGTACCTTGTTATCTTATACATCTTTACAAATTAGCCCATGTACAGCTTAAAAAATAGAAGCTATAGACTCCTTTATTTCAGACTATTCCAGGTAAGATATCTTAACATTTGAAGCTTGGTGGGTCTGTGTTTCTCATGGCACAAGGCTCATGGCACTGAGTCTCTGACTCCACAGCCTGCTGCTCCAGCTCCACATTCCTCTTCTGATTGAATTTCCTTGCCTGGCCGATTGGAGG
The DNA here is from genome assembly GCA_034552555.1 of Semaprochilodus insignis. Classification (NCBI taxonomy): domain Eukaryota; kingdom Metazoa; phylum Chordata; class Actinopteri; order Characiformes; family Prochilodontidae; genus Semaprochilodus; species Semaprochilodus insignis. Next base: position 12,009,432 of record CM067481.1, on the reverse strand, counting down.
TCTCCTCCTGGCCATCAGCAAGTCTGGATACATCACATGATCTCCTGCATGCTGTGTGGCCAGTGCAATGCTGTTAGCGTACCGGCTTATTGGGCACCGGAAAAGAACTCATTGATGCAGTACGTAATAAGAGCAGAGGCTGTCCTGAGACAGCATCGTGAAGCTAAGATCATCCTAACAGGTACAGAGAGAGTTCAGAGCACTCTGTCATTTCATAACAGCCTTTACGCTGTGACTTACTTTTGGTTTTGAGGCTAGGACTGCAGCCACATAAAGAACATCTCCAAGGTTGTGACTGTCAATTATTTTTGCAGGTGGTATCTCACAGCACTTAGCACTCAAGCTATTTGAAGGGGCTGAGAACTTGGCATGGTGTGCGGTTTGTTGTCCACAAAAGACAGTCTAGCAGGATGCCTTGGGAACATGACATAGGACATAGAGAGATGTTTGGTTGAACGCAGTAACGATGAACTTGAACTTTTGAGTATGATCACAAGCTATTTGAATGCTTTATTCTCTAGACATTTGCACATAGAAGAATGCATTAATCTGTGGAGTGAACAGAATAGTTTGTCAGTGTGTTTATAATGTGAAATGTTTGGGAAATTTAGACGACTGGCCTGGTTTTTATATGTATTTATAGACATGCGCGTCATTTCTGACTGTATAAATAGTAACTGTTGTAGCCACTTCTCTGCTGCCTGCTAGATGCACTTTCTCTTTTACACTCTCTCTCTTTCTCTCTCTCTTTGTTATGAAGTAACATAAAGAGTGTTATATGTAGAGCTAGGTGCTGAGAAATTGGTTAGAAGAAGTACAGTACAGTTCTGTTGGTCTTTTGATCACTTGTTATTTTTGGAGCTAGGAGGTTAGGGTAGGAGTTTTTCCCATTTTAAATAGGTTTTATAATATTAGTGCATAATTTTATATGTAAACAGAATATTAAAAGCTGTTTTTACAACACCTCAGGATAAGCTATGTATAGTGCAGCATAAATCACTAGATCTGAATGTCAGTAGGCTTTTGAGATAATGTGGTCATTATGATATGAGGCTGTTGTAGATGGAATGTCTTTCTAAAACACTCCAGCCCGCCTTTAGACTCATCCAGGGTTGTGCAATATACACTCTTTGACAAAAAAAATTACACACCCAGATAGATTGCACCCAGATATTGCTGCAACATTCAGCGTGCAGTTATGTCTCGGGCAGATATGTAAATGATTACAGGTGTGGTCTGGTTATGTGGGGGCACACACACACAGTGAACAGGCTCTGGACGGCCCGGACCACCACTAGAGAGAATCGTTGGATCCGCCTGCAAGCACAAGCAGCTCCCAGAGTTTCCTTGTCCACAATGCGGGCACGGGTGGCACCTTCATTACACACCCCTTTTTCTGCTCGGACCATTTCCAGGTGCTTTGCAAAAAGAACATTTGGTGTCAAGGTGGCCGTTACATGCCCTGCCATTGACAGCCAGGTACCTTTGCCTTTTTTGTAGTGGTGTCGTGAATGAGAAGGCTGGACTGCTATGAACTGGAACCGTATCGTCTTTAGCGATGATTCTTAGTTCTGTTTGGAATCCGCTTACGGTTGGGTTTGAGTATGGAGCCCTGTCTTGGCTGTAGAGCAGCACATTGTCCCAACTGCTGTTGGGACGAACTGGTGAGCCTACGACAGTTGGCTAGTAGTGATACGGGGGACACTAACAACTCAGCAATATGTGCAGGAGATCCTCTGGCCACATGTGTTACCTCTCATGGCAAGGCTTCCAACTGGCATTTTTAAGCAGTATAGTGCATACGAACACATGGCCAGGGTTTACCAGGAATGCCTCCGCTAGATTGCAACACTTTCTTGACCTGCCTGGTCACCAGATGCTACAGGATCTACAGCCCCAAGTGCAACATTTGCCACCTGTATACCTCCATGCTGAACCAAATCTCATCCTGTATCCAGGTGGCCCAACATGGTACTAGAGCCTACTTTCAGTTATACAGGTTTTCCCAGAAAACGTATGCTTTCACTCTAATATTGTAATCATTTCTTTTCACGCATATAAAGTTTCATTCAATTCCCAAAACTTCTTGGTGCATTATCTTTTTTTGTCAGTGAGTCTGTGCATAAATATTGCAGGGCAGTATTTATTGCTGTTGTAGTAAATTACATCACTTTGTGTCATAGTAAACTTTTCTGAACATACAGTGGGTATCATTAGTAACTGTTGTTCCTTGTTCAGTGTTTGCAAATGCAAGTGGCCAAATTACATGACTGGCCACCTTACTTGCTAGCTATGTTTACTTTTTAGCTAACACAGATTGACATGTCGAATCAGCACTATACGATACTGGATACACTCTCACCCAAAGGTCTACAGTTACAAAGAAATAACCTGTAGAGTTAAGTTAACTTGTTATTTTATATACATGTTTTGTCAACATAGATGTAGATCTAGAGGGCCTAGCTGGCTAGTTTTGACCATATGCAGTGTAATCAGTATCACTGAGAATGCAGATTCTTACAGCTCCTAAGCTGTTTTGTGTCTAGCAGTTGAGAATCATCCAAGGGAAAGTTAGGCTGATCACCTGTCAGTGACAGTAAAAAAGAAGCCAGCGTTCCACCAGGATTTACTCCAATGCGTTGCATGTTTAAGTGGATCTGATTCAAACACTGTAAACCCCTCAAACAGCACTTTATTTTTTTGCTCTAAAAGCCTCCCTTAGACCAGCATTTCTCCCATCACTTGGCTGTATTTGTTCTCCTGTCTTGCCTTGAAACTGAAATATGACCCATGACATCTTACGTCATGTTTCTAATCTGCTGTATTTGATTGTTAATCAGTCTGTTTGTGTCTGATCTGTTAAAATGTACATAATGATGTAATGCGTGTGTGTTTGTGTTATAGGTTTGTGTGTGCGCAGCTGCCCAACCCTGTTCTGGAGAGCATCAGTGTGATTGACACTCCAGGAATCCTGTCAGGAGAGAAGCAGAGGATCAGCAGAGGTAGCACACACACACACACACACACACACACACATTAAACATATAATATTAGTTAAATGAGCATTAAACGACCTAAAACTAGCATGTAATTGGATATTTTTCATGTCCTGTAATATTATATTTAATATTAATATAATGTTTTGTATCAGTTTTGTGTTTCTGTTCATCGGTGTTTTCTCACTACTATACTCACCATACCTTACACACAAATACTTTACAACCTCTGGGAATCCCCCATTGCAATAAAGAAACCTGACCTCTAATGTAGCTGCTGATGTAGAAGCTAATAAATATAGATGTTATATTAGAGTGATGAGTGTTTCTGTGATGAGTGCTTTTTAACCAGTCACAGTGTTTTTACCATGTGCTCAGCACCTTCCAGACGAGTGTTTCTGTGTATCAAGCTCTTCTTGTAATCCAACAAATATACTTTATTTTGGTCACAGTGATGCAGACTCTTCTACACTTATGTTACCAATTTGACAATACATTGCAAGTCATGTAGTATGCAGCACTATAATCACAGTACTACAGTTTTGTCCATATCTATATGCCCTATTGTGTGTCATTGTATTGTTATCATTGATTCTGGCTGCACAGTATTTAGCCTGTGTGTTTATGATGGAAGTATAATTTGTTGTTTTTGAACATGATAGATTGTTTTTCATTCAATCATTATTAATATCTCAGTCAGCTTTTTTGCAGGTGTTCTCTAGTTTTGATAGTTTGAGTAAGCAGAGGAAAAGAAAAGAAGCATTTCCAGGTTGCAGGCCTGAGAAAGAAGGAATTCTCATGGAAAAATCTTAATACTGTGGTGTTTTTTCAGTTTTATAGAATCAGGGACCTTCATAATAAGAAATATTCACATCAGAGGAATTTTTGACTATTGAAGAGCAACTGGGTTTCCCTCCCTATAGCATCAAGTGAAAGATATTTGCATTATGAAATGTTTAAACATTTTTTGAGTTCAGTTTTTGAGATTTTAACTGATCCCTCTTTTTTGTACTTTGTGTACCAGTATATTGCGCCACTAGTTTGTGTTGCCCAGTTACAGATTATGGTCCTAGCTTTGAAATTTAAAAGTTTGAACTAGAAACTTTGATGGCTCTAGTTTGTGAAGAGGATGGTTGAATAAAACTGTTACTGCTAAATTGTGTAATTTATTACCATTTGGACACTCCCCATATTGTTTATTTATTTATGATGCATATTGTTTATTCAGGTGCTGTATCCACCCTTTTGCTCACTGCCAGTACTGCGTATCTCCATTTTGCCAGCTGTCCTTCACAATGTATCAAAATTTCATGATGACCAGACCAAAAGAAATGGTCCTATATTACTGGTAATATAATCTTTTTACATTAAGGCCCATTGAAGTCAAGGTATATTCCTTTTACCATAGAAATCTCAACAGGGGGCAACAGGGGAACAAGGTTTCATTCAGTGACAATCTGAAATGTAGTACAAATAGTTTTAAAATGCAAAAGAATTAAGGTATTGCTCGTTGATATTGACCCAAAAAATCCATAATGGCATGTCCCTATAGTGAAAATCACTGAACGGTGGTCATACGCCCCTATCAACATACCCACTAGATCATGTTTGTTTGGTGCATGCTTACTTCATCCCTCATTCAGCAAAGTCCATTAGAATAGGGGCAGCCCAGAGTAATCACACTGGCTGTCTGGTGTCAGCACTTTCCTTTTGGCCTTGCTGCACCAGCTGAATCAAAATAGTCCTGGGATTAGATTCACTCATGTTCAGAATCCCATTAAAGGCATGAGTTCCAAAAGTTTGAATATGTAAGAACAAATTGCATATAAGGAAAAGGCATTAACAACAATAACAACAGCCAGGGACTACACATATTTTCCTTCTCTTTATTGATCTCTGATTTAATGCTAACCAATTGTTTTAGGATAAGCAAGTGGAAAATGTGCTTATCTGCTTTGTAAACCTAGACTACACCTCCATGTTATCTAACTATTGGCAAAGAAAAGAGCTATTCATCCTGGCTCTCTAGTTCCCATCTGTGCCAAGAGTAACATAAACAAAAGTCAAATACCTCAGAGGATCTGCAATGAGAGAGAGCATGTGCTTTTAAACTAAAGCATTCAGATTTGATAGTAAAAGCAGGCATCTATTGCCACTGGAGCACAGGAACACCTTGAAAATCACAGATATTTTGCATGTGAAGCTCACGCTGTCAGACCTGTTTTGTCATTCCTACAGCATGACAGAAACGACAGATTCTAACACCAAGGCAGCAGACGAGTTATGTAGCTGTTGCAATAACAATAGCAAAAGCATGTTGTAATCATTAATTCCTCATTTGATTAAATCAAGCAGAGACATTCTGTTAAAAATGGAGATTCTAAATGAATAACCGAGAAGTGATGATTTCAAACACATTAGGCAAATGGCCAGAAGCTGAGATGTTTAATTACGATTTGAATTTGATAAAAAGTTATTGCTGAAAGAAAAAAAAATACATCCTTTACATTTTTGTCTTTTATTCACATAGACACGTACTGAAAAAAAAATGCAGACTATAACCTGTTAATACAGAATTTATAGAGTTATGTGTTAAATTAGTTAATTACACTTAAATGTAATGGCATGTGTCAGTAAAAGCCAGTTATAACAGCTGATAAGATGTTTGGTTGACTTTGAGCATGCAGTTGAATGCTGTAGTTATTACAGATGAACCATTATTTAATGCACTTACAAAAGAACTATAAATAAAAGGAAATAATAATGTGCTATTATGCGTAATGACCCACCTTTTATAACTTATCGACATATCTTTCCTAGTCATAATAGATTCACAGTCCATATATCCATGAATGCTGCATTTTATTGGAAAGCAAAAGGTGCTAAATAGTGCCATGTAGGGATGCAAATAATGAGCATTTCTGATTACAATGATTATAGCTTGTTAGCTTAGTTATTACTCATCAAAGCTACCAATTTCCCTCCTGCTATTTTTAATAATAAAACATGTTTTGAATTGCATTATTCTGCATTGCATTATTGTACAATACCAAGACTTTTACCTAAAAAGGAACACCACAGCTCTATAATAGTCAAACTTAGTCAGGATGCACATACATATTAACACAAAACTCATCCCTTCAGTCAGTGTGTGTTTTCTATTATTTACATGTACTTGCCTTAACTGCACATACTTAACATTGTGTCTGTGGGGCATGAAGCATATGATTGTAAGAGTTAAGGACTGTGAAAAAGCTGTGCAATCAGTTCAAATAATTGCAATCAGACTATTATATAATAATTGTGACAGGTCTAGACTTTCATTTGTTGGCTTACTATTCTACGTATTCTTCTCCTATATGGTCAGGATGTCCCTCATTCACAGCATAGTGTGAGGGTTGCACATGAGGGTGAAGATCCATTCATGCCCCTCTACACTGTGAAATGCCTTTACTTGTCACATGAGAAGTACAGCAAAGACCCCTTCAAGCCAAATGGACTTTGCTTTAGCAGTATGGCCAGTTGCCATTGATCTCTGTTGTCAGTGCAGAGTGTGGCGTAATGTATTGGATCAAATTCCTTCTCATTTGTGATCCAAGATGTTGCGAAATCAGACATGTGTCAGCAAAACTCTCCTGCTAGGAGAGTAATTTGCTTTGCAGATGCAGGTGTGTATGTGAAAGAGTGTGTCCAGCCTTTTTTGTTTGAGTGTAATGGGTGTTGGTGCTATTCTGCTAAGGCTTGACCTGCCAGTACTTGCTGGATTGAACCATGCTGTTGACCCACTAATGCATTGTTTTTCCCTACTGTGAACCTACTCACGTTTGCCCTGCTTAGAGGAAGGATGTTAGAACATGGTACATTCTGGTTAATATTCCTTATGCCCATCCCAGGGTCAAACCAGGAACTCTCCACCTATGCTGAATGGAGAAGGTGTTATTTTAAACAGTTGTTTTGTTTGTTGTTTTATATTCATAGTTAATTACCTCTGTATTAAGTATATGTTGAGCCCTCTGACTTTCACTACCCATTAATAATCTACAGAACACAGTCTATTCTGGCAGTTACATTAATTAACATAAGTCAAAACATTTTCTACAGAGATCACACATCTGCACATTTTAATGCATATTAACTGTTTGTTTGGCAAATTTAACATTAGCATTTCCATAACAGTAATTCCACCTAGAGGTCTAGCTGCTTAAATATGTGCCTCTCTCATTCAAATACAGTTTTGAATGGCTTTTTAAAGCAATACCTTCAGCAGACGTCTTTGGATTAAATCAGTAACAAAAGCAGTTGCGCAATTGAAAGCTACCGCCAAAAGCTTCAACTGTAACAAGAATCTACAAGCTGTATAAACGAGAATTAGAAAGGCTGTCGCAGGCTGTTGCAGTCGCAGTTCATTATTTGGATAATACCATCACATTGAATTTAGCAGTATTGCCAGCCCTACGTATATGGTTGCATGGCCTGTTAGTTTCTTGGCCAAGAAGTCTAAAATATCCACTGTTTTATGCTAAAGGCTTAAATGCTTAACATACAGCTCTGGAAATAAATAAGAGACCACTCCTGTTTCTTCTTAAATTACCATCTCCACATGTACGGCAGGTTCTTAGTGAAGAACAGAAGGTTCGGCTCTAGCTTTACTGGCAGATACAGTGAGC
>CM067481.1:11961136-12001737 GCA_034552555.1 Semaprochilodus insignis | reverse complement strand
TGGGAGACATGTTTCCAGTAGTCTATAGAATAAAACAAAACTGCTCATTTTGGTCAAACACAAACCCAGAAACTGTAAAACTAGAGAAACTGATCATTTTGAGGTGGTCTCTTAAAATTTTCCAGAGCTGTAGTGTGCCAGACTGCCACTTTTTGTTTTTGGCTGCCATGAGTTAGGCACACCAACGGCAGGTTCATGTTCTTAGGTTACAATTTTCCAATTAAAACATGAAACATTAAAACATCATTGATAATATAAGTTATAGTTAAAGTTGCACGCTTTCACAGATTGCAATTTATCTAAACAATTAATCTTTCTGCTTTGCTGGGTGTCACCTGTTGCCTGGTATGTCGCACAGCAATGAGAATCGAAAGGACCTTACCATGCTCCCCGCCCAGTGAAATTGATCTATCTATAGGGAAAAGTCAGAGCTGTTAAGTGGTACAGCAGAGTCTTCACATAACACCTTTACACTTCTGAGCTGCTTATGCCACATGCACTGTCAGAAAGTTGGATTGTGTGAGAGTAATTCTAGGCCTGATACATGGCTATGTGGAACATGCATATCACCTAACACTTTTATAATTATGGCTGCATTTTATATTTATGTCTACACATCTGTTTCTCATTCCTATAACTTTAAGCTCAAGGGAAATGAAACCTGTGTTTTCTTTTTAAGTAAGTTAGTCTTGCTCTTGTGGGCACACAATATACATGAGTATGTGCGGTGAATAACTTTCCAATGGCCAGTAAACGACAGATGGTATTTTGCCAACATTCTTCTTTCTTGATGTAAACTGGGCAGTGCTAGTCTTGGGGAGTACATGTGTAATCTGTATCCTCACTATTCGCAATGCTTAGCACAAAAAAGCTAACAACAAGCGAACTCTGACTTCGGAAGAAAATCCATTCATTCTATTCGCTTGGCCAATAAGCCATGCCAGCATTCCCTAGAAACTCGTTCAGCAGTAAAGTGAATAAGAACCTTACTACCTTTATAATGCGGCTGCAGTCACAGCAAGGTCTACAACACTTGAAAGGCCATGTCACTCATTTCTCCTTGCTTCCAGTGCGTTTAGTTCTGGGTCAGTGGCATAGCAGGCCAGGAGCTACGGATTGTGGCCAATCATGCACATGCATCAGAACACTTTCACAGTCATCAGGTCTAATAAGCAAAACTTTTGAACTTTTGAAATATTTTATTTTTTTCCCATTCAAACTTTCCTGGTTGTTCAAAATAACTCTCAATTTTAGTATTGTAATATTTTTGATGTGCAGTGAATTTCCCGAGACTTACTCTTAAATACCTAATATGAGAATGTCAGCCAAGCACTGATCAAGGCACGCCACGAGTGACCTAGCGCTTAGTCAGATTTCACATTTCCTAATGCCGGCTATGTAATTGTGGCCCTTGGGGACATGCATGTAGGCCCACTGTTTTACAGCTTCCTGCCTGGATCTTCATTCTGCACTACACGAAGGCACTCCGCTTTACAGAAGGAAGCTTCACATGCTATAGCAAATCATTCTGTGACAAAAAGGATATGGAAAAATTTTGAGAGTTCAGTGAACCACGTAGCCTGCAAATTATTAATAGCATTGCATATCAGTTCTCTCTTTTGGTCGTATTTACAGCATCCTTTCATCTTCATTCATATTTTTCACTCTCCCTGTCTCATAACCATCCAGTGGTGTTCTAAGTATTTCATCTAAACCTAAAAATAGTACTTCACTAAATTAGGTTCAGCTCTATGTGCATGGGCCAAAGAGACACTGCATAATGTCTCAGGAATATCAGGGCTTATCAGGCTCAGTGATAGTGGCAAAGAACCCTTGGAGGGACTTTAGCAAGGACCACAGCCCAGGCGGTTACAGGCTGTTTCGCTGCCTCTGTAGAAGAACGGGAACATAATCTCCTTAATCATTCACCCTCCCTAGCTCTTTCTCCCCCTGTGATGAGAGCATCACCATGTGTCTTGTGCAGTTTGGGTACTTCCAGAAGGTTCCTTTGACACTGAGCCAACTCCCAGGGTAGCCCTGTTTATTGTTGACTCCTAAAAACAGCTAGAGCTTCTAAGTCAGCTCAGTGGATGTTATGTCACAGTGAAATAGTTAGAAACAGTGAAAGCTTTTGTAGTAGCTATGATCAGCATCAGAGATAACCAGAGACAAAGTACAAATTTGCCCCTATAATAATGCTATACTATTTGAATTATAATTGTAACATAAAAATCAATATATTACGGTGTTGTAGTTTCACTAAGTAGTTTTATATATAGTGAATCAGTACACAGTAAATACGGAATAAAGCACTGACTAAATTATTAGCGTTGCACGTTGGACACTGACAACTCACTTATGTGTGACACAGATGTGGAGACAGTTCTCAGCGACACAGTACCGACAGCATCACCTGGGAAGCTCAGCTGCTGTGTTGTGCTTAGCACTACTGTCATTTTTAGGATGGACATTAATTTGCTACAACGTAACGCATGCTTGTTACCCAACACAAGGCATAATTCTGTCTGTGTGAAAGGTGTATGGGTGTCAGACTGGAAATGAAATTTAATGAGGAAAATCCTGTTTTGGCATGGAAATGTGTAGATTAAACATTTCTCAGTTAATCACCTTCCATTTCTTAGAACAATACCTCCCTGTATTGCCGCTGAGCGGCTTCTCGCTTCAGCACACCTGATTCAACTTACTAGTTACTACCAAGTCATCACTTCACCAGGACTGGAATTGGGAAGCACTTTTCTAGTAATGGTTGCTGATTAACTCTGCTGTGTAAAAAGCACTGCAGGCTATGACACTATTCACAGTTTATTTTGTTAGCATAATACCGTTCCATATAGTAGTTGAAAGTTGTGCAGGAACAGTAGATTTACCTTTAGTGTATACTAGGTAGGGTTCAACTAACACTGTTTTTGATATTGATGGCAATTGGAACAAACAAAAATTCAGATAACTCATAAATTCAGCAAATATAAATTTGTTTGGTCAAAAATTACAGGTATATTTAAGCAGTGTATTTATGTTTAACTAAACATTTGTGCTCAAACCGCAGAAACATATTATAATAATACATAAATATTATAGGCAGGGGTAATAGGCAGGTAGCACTGGCTACTCAAGCCACCAAGCCAGTGAAACGTGTGGTCACACCTAAAGAAAACCTCCCACCAACTCTATTGATCATAAGTGCTGGTGACATCTCAAATGTGACATTGACTTGCAACTGAACATTTATCCCCCTTTATAGAAAAAATAGCAAGACATCAATCATGCATCGTTCATGCATATTCTGTATACCAAGCAGTAACATCAGGTGAACGTCAGACTTATGGCTTAAAATCATATATTATCATACATTCCATTGTCCTTTTTTGCATTTCAGCCTTAGCAATATTCTGACTTTTCTGCCTCAGCAGTTAGACAACAGTCTGCTTTGTAGCTCTCCTTCTTCTGAAAACAATGCCTGTTTTAATTTCATTATTAGGGACACACAGACTGCCTGACAGACATGTAGTATGAAATATTAGCACCCCGAAGTATAGGTGTCAGCAGGATTATGTCATGGGTAAAGAAATTTTTCTGGCTTCATTAATGTACTGTTTTACTGCTTTAGTAACTTGATGATTCAGGGTCTGGTGATCATGAGTGAATGTGTTGTGTATAGCTGAGCTGGTCAAAATAGGACTGTGTGTATACGTTCTTAATTTAATTGTTTTAACCGACATTAACCACATAAACCTACAGGTGGAGTAGAACAAAAGTGTCTGGTTCTTCTGTCTGGTTGCTATAATGACATGGACTGATTGTGATATTGGTTGTGACTGTTTCTGTTATACGTTGGGCATTTAAAGAAAGCCAGTGTTGATGTCACATTGGCCAAGTCACCCCCACCCTTATTTCATATTCTAGTTTTACATCTGTGCATATGTGTTTCCGTGTGGTTCTGTTCACAGGTTGTTTTCACCATCTCTACTCATTTTGCAATCTGATTTGATGTTTGACTTGTTTGTGTATCTCTGTCCCCCTGTCAACAGAGGCTACAGAAGATGTGTGTGGTTATAGCTGCCTGCGTAATTGCCCGTACGGAGGTACTGTAGATGTCAAACTTTTGTAATCCCGTGCAGTGTTAACATCGCCGCTCGATACCCTGCAGACAACAAAGCAACGGCTCATCCTTTCCAATGGGCAGCCCAACTGCTCTTTAACTCTTAAAATTCTACCCCCCCCGCCCCCACAGTAAATAATGACTGCTGTAATGCCAATCCTCTTTCCCAGTTTCACTGCTGTTATTGTCCTGCCCTATCACTTAAGGTCCAGTTACATGAGGATTACCTATCGACTCACAGGTCGGTAGCTATAGACCTGGTGTTTTAAATAATACTGCTGAAATGTATTACTACATTTACTCTCATACGACATAATTTCAGCATGCACTGGTGTTAGCAAAATTGGAGCATTTATGTATGCAGGAATGTATGTACTAAGCATCATTCATATGTCAGCTGCTAAACAACTTCTTAATTTAGAGGATCCAGTGACATTTAGGTTATTGGCATCTTATCAGTAGGGGTTGGCAGGGGGTGGTCAAAATGTATCAACTTCGGAACCATTTTCTTTACCACAGGCCGCAAAACACACAGTTTTCGAAAACACCATTCTTTGACCCAGAGTTCCTAATATGGGCACAATACCAACTACAGAATGACGCACACTGTCCATTATACAGTAGTGTAGATCTAGACAGCGAGTGGGTGTTAGATTGTCTGAAAATAAAACATTTTTGAAAAGCTCCTATTCAGTAGATTTTGTATATACAGTATGTAATTTTTACACAGAGGAGGTACACTGACTACAGCAATGCAGACAATAATGAAGCTTTCTCCTTGTGAAACTGCCAAATCAAAAGGGATGGAGTCCCCATTCCTGAAGACATGGAATCTTCCTTTGGAGAAAATGGTACCGTGTGCCATATTCCATGCCACTGATTTGAAATATTAACAAACTAATTCTCTTCAACATGGCAACTGTATGTTAGGGATATGGATGGGTACTTAAGCACTTGGTCAGCCATTTCATATGCCAGCATACAAATACTATGATGGTGCAGCTGCCAATATACAAATAGTATCATGTTGCGGCTGTGTAGTAACTAGGCTAGCTACTGTAACTGATGTTAGCTAAGTCTAAACAGAGTGAAATATATTTCTTTGACATATACTGTGTTGGCACATCATCCACTGAGGGAAAAATACCTTGAATATGTCAACAAATGGTCATCAGTATCCAGTGAAATGCTGGGTAGCTGTGTTAGCTATTTAGCATATCTGAAGAGAAATGCTAAATATGCTAATCCATTGCTCTTCCAACATGAAATCCTACCGATCTGTAACACCCCTGTGTGCTGTTTCCTAAAAAGGCCTACCCTACATCAGGTTTGGTCAGAGGCCCTTTTTTAGTGCATTGTTTTTTCTTCCCTGCGGTTTCTGTTCACAAGCTCTTTTGGAAACTTGAATATTAGTGTTTGTTGGAAGGCACTCTTGCTTTATGAATTACTCTGTCAATCTTATCTCTGTTCATCACATCTGTAGTATATGGCCACAGACGATAATGGCACACTTTTGTGTACCTAGAACATAACAGAAAACCTGTCCTACAGAAGAAGCCAATGGGGCAGTTGTTGAAGCACCTTTTCATTGACTTCATAATTTCAGCAGCCTTTCTGTTCTGTTCTTGACAGTACAAAGCAGTACAGAGGAGTTTTTATTGTATTTTAGAGATTTTAGAGAGATTAGGCTGAAAAACAATTGAGAATTTCGTTAAGTCACCGCCAAAACTGCAGGTACACCATTCAACAGATAGAGCCAAACTTAAAGAATCATCTCTCATGTCACTGAGAGAGTATTATGAGTCATGAGTCATTTGGAGCCTGGACGTCCTTACACCTGAAATCATTGCTCAGCATAAAGTCAGTATGAAACACTGACTGTGTGTCTGAGGCTAAGCAGCAGAGGCAGGACTGGTCAGTGCATTTTTCCAGCAACAGATTTGCGTTGTCAGAGTCTGTGGCTTAACTTTCTTTAAATCACATCATTTAAACTGAGTACTTGAGTGTCTGTTTCTTCCTTTGCGCACAGGGTTATATCTTTCTTTTCAGAGCAAGAGTGCTTCTCTCTCGCCTAATGAAAGCAGCTCTAGAGACTGGAGCTGGTCCTCGAACTCTGAGAAGTCTCATCTGCCTCTTGTGTTTAATACCAAAGTATCACACTGTTTATGGAACCCACACTGGCACCCTGCTGAGCTAAGCTCCTCGAGAAAACAGTTGTTGGAGACTTCCAATGTTTAGCTGAACTTGTCAGTGAACATTGGAGAGGAATATATATCTTAGCTATGTCCTAGACTTCAGACGCAAAGGGCCAGCTATACGTACATGGTCAAAATACGCACTCACTGTGCATCTGAAATGAATGTTCAGTTAACTAAGCTACTGCTAATGCTGTACTGCTTACTGCCTGGGATGATGACAAAATTACCTTGTTTATAAACTAAAATTAAATGAAGATATACATTTATATCTATCCCTGTAGCCTTTGTTCTGATTGGCATCATTCTCTCATTACATCACATAACACGATGCTCGACATTGAGGGTATCTATTAGCTGATTTACTGTAACTGGTAGTTAGATTTTCTGCATGTGTGTTGAGCCATCCAGTGATGTTGTAGCAGCAGAAGTGCAAAAAGAAGTGTGGCATCATAGAAGCATATGCTAGACTTGCCAACTTTAGCATTATGCGATAGGGAGAGATGTAGCTAAGAATGAAGTCAGTGCAATTTGAATTAGCAAGGACTAAGTTGAAAGAGGAAAAACGAGTTCACTGTCAAATGGTGACAAGTGTTACCAAAGCCACTCTACATATCACATATTATATGCATTAAGGCACATTTGTCTACCCCTTCTCACATACGTATATCTGGCCCTGAAAGTCATGTTTCAGCACATTAGCATATTCTCGAGACCTGTGCGTTTGTCTAGCAGTTCAGACTGATATCTCTGTTAATCTACCCCAATTTTACAGAGGAATTTCACAGATTTCTTTTAGAATGGAATTTAAACAGTTTTTAAAAAAGAGTTTTAAAAGAGTGTAATGCCTCCGATAGTTATTATGTAAAATGGTGATTAATACACTGCATTGTGTGTGAAGCTGCCACAAAAGGTTTAGTACATTGAAAGCAAAAACAATTAGTGAATCTGTGCATGTCACTGACAAGTAATCTATAAAATCCAAATGTTTTGTGTAAAACACTCTACAGTGTTTCTGCTTGTTCCAGTAGCTCTTGCAGTATGTCCAATTTTCCATAAAATTGTGCCAAAATGGAAGAGAGGTTCATAGTAATAGGATCATTTTGTGTTGGAGCATTTTTGAAAGAATCATTTAGAGGTATCATGTTGTCTGTATTGTGACTGCTGCGCTCCCTGTCTAGTCATCTAGTCAGCTTTCCTAGATTTTGTGGACTAATTGTTGCATTAGATTAGATCTTGTCTGGAGGGACAGCGTTCCACAGGCTGTATCACTGTCTCTCTCTCTCTCACAGTCTCAATTTGCTATAGAGGCCAGAGAGTTAAAGATCCAGTCACCCGTATAATGCAAATTCCATCTCCCACTGTGTTTCTATCAGAGAGAGAGAGAGAGAGAGAGAGAGAGAGAGTTAATATGTGTGTGTACAATTTCCAGTAAACTGAAGCCAGGACTTTAAGGAGAGCCTCTGGTGATGAGTCATGCATCTAGACTTCAGCCAGATATTTCTCCAGCAATAGATGTATTAGAAATATTGCCAAATGCTTAAAAAAATACAGAATATGACGTAATTACAGAACAGAATCTACTAGTTTGATTTGTGAAGTCAGATATAACTCAGCAAAGCATACCAAAGCTTCTGTTTGCCACAGAAAGTGTCATTATGTTTGCATTGTTAGTTGCATGCGTAGTAATTTCTGTTGACAGTCACATGAAGGAATTAAAAAAATCATGCCATACATTTGTATTTTTCCACTAGTTAGGAAAAAGAGCAGCCGTAGTCTTGATAAACCATAGGCCAACAAAGAGGACTAACCTTTGGCACAATTAGGTGTTTAATCTGGTAGTTAACACATCTGAGTACCGAAATGTTAGCTCTGAGAAACATGTGTTTGTTATCATCGCTCAGGACATTAACAAAATAAAAAACTACCTACCTTACATAGAGTCAGTCAGGTGGGGCCTTTTCATCTTCCCAATAAACCATCTACAGTTTCATTGTTGTCCATTGATCCGGTGATATCAGTTATTTGATGGAATGTTATTCGATGTGATCCTGTGTGTTTCATGAAACTTGTTATTTGAGGTTGAGGCACATGAAGTTATGCACCTGAGGTTTAGGCAAGTTTAGGCAAGTAGGACACTTTACATTATGCAGTTGAAATTCCATGTAGTTCCATGCAAGTCTTGTATTGTGAAGATGCTGTTAATAACATTATTTTGTTACAGGTCAAAGTAATCACATCACCATAACGTCCTTCTTTGTACTGTTTTACCCTACATTGATTCAGAGGGAGGTCACTTATTGGGTGACATGAAAAAGGAATTGTTTTGTTGTTAAAACGGTGTGATTCCTGGAGAAGGAAGAGGGAGTAAGGCCTTGAACGGAGCTGAAGAAGCTATTACATCCTGGCAGACATTACATCATAAAATCCCAAAGCTCCAAGCGTCTTGTAACCACACCTATAAGAGAGCTAGCACTTTACTAATTAGCTGGCTGCTTTCAACTGATCCGCCAGTCCAATTTTATGTCAAACATGCAGTCTCATGGTTACGAATACTGTAGTGGTTATTGATGTGAGTCCCTTTCTTCCTCCCCCAGGCTATGACTTTGCCGCAGTGCTGGAGTGGTTTGCTGAGCGTGTGGACCGGATCATCCTCCTCTTTGATGCCCACAAGCTGGACATTTCAGATGAGTTCTCCGAGGTTATCAAGGCCCTAAAGAACCATGAAGACAAGATCCGTGTGGTGCTCAACAAGGCCGACCAGATCGAAACACAGCAGTTGATGCGTGTCTACGGTGCCCTGATGTGGTCTCTGGGCAAGATCGTTAACACGCCTGAAGTTATTCGGGTCTACATTGGTTCTTTTTGGTCACACCCGCTCCTCATCCCTGACAACCGCAAGCTGTTCGAAGCTGAGGAGCAGGACCTCTTCAAGGACATCCAATCTCTGCCACGCAACGCTGCCCTCCGAAAGCTCAATGATCTCATCAAGAGGGCCAGGCTTGCCAAGGTAAAACATATAAAACAGTCATTTTCAGATCTGGCCCTGCAGTCATGTTTTGGTCCTGCAGTCATATTTTTGATGCTCTAACACATCTAATCCAGCTAATCCACTAATTTCGAAACCCTTTGAATTGACGTGAGAGCTACAGAGAAGGGAAACAGAAATACACCCAAACCCAAATTGGGAACGGTTGATTTAGACCTTCTAATATTGCTGCTTCAAGTACTCCTGCAATGACACGAGGAGTGAAAATCCTTGCTAAACACCTTTAGCTGAAAATTGATACCAAAAACAATATTTATTATTATTAGTATATTTATTGATAAACATTGTCATTTTAACATAATAAAACTGGCAAAATACAAAAAAATGTTTGCAGAAACTAACAAATATAAATCTAATGGATTTCCCATTTTCATTACCATAAATGTGTTATTTGTTAATTGTTAAAATTAAGTATAAATGTTATTAATGATTTGGGACTTTCAGCCAGCTGCAATTTCGGTGCATCTTTATTAATTATTTTGTGAAAAGTTTTTTTTTTGTCAGCCTCTTCTGATGTTTCCTGCAGTGTTGGGGTGTTTGGCACTCTTAGTTATTTCATGGTTGTAGTTTCTGACAAGTCAATATACTGAGGTTTTTTCCTCTACACTTCGGAATTTCTTGTGGGCGTGTGGGCACATGCATGTATGCATGAAAATGCATTTTCAGGGGGCACTCCCCACCCCTAAGCAGCACCCCTTAATCTTTGTTCCCACACCCCTGCAGGCCCTCATGTCACCTAGAGCTAGTAACTGAAAGCTCTTTCTGGGCAGTTACAACAGATTACAAAGCAATATTAACATATGTTGCCAATAGAGGTGGACAATATGATAATATTTTTATCTGCATCATTTTAAATTTGCTTTTATGAACATATTGTGGATATGTTAGTTATTAAATACTGTATGTTTCATTAAAAAAGACTAATTAGTCCCGGTTAGTTGTATTTATTCCAGTATGGCATGCATAAAAATTAGTTTTTAGCTGTTTCTAAACATGTTTTTCTATATCACCCACTCCTAGTTGCTACTAAGCATGCTGTTATAATATTTTTAGCCTAGATTTACACTAGATTTCAGTCCATTGCAGAATAGTGAAGATGTTAAAACTTGCCTTTAGGTCTGTGGCATCAAGTTCTCAGTGGTAGGAGAGTGAAAGCAGCCTTTTGAGTGCTGATAACTAATGGCGAGTAGATGGAAGTGATATGTGATACATCTCATGAATCAGGACCATGAAGAATAGAGTTCGTTCACTGTGAAAGAATAGCCTCTGAAAGGACATTGTCGACTTGACTACATAATTGAGTGCCTGCTTAGATGCACGTCAGTGTGGCTCACTCACGAATGCAAGAATAATACTTGCAGTCCCCGATTTCACATAACTCTCCCAAGAGAACATTGTGTGCCTAGTTTTGGTGGCTTAGTTGCCTTATAATATGGTAATGGGCTGAGTTACCTTATAATATGGTAATAAAAATAATAATAAGTTAATAATAAAAAATAACACAGATCTATACCTCATCTGAGGTCACTGCTCTCCCATATAGCCTAGACAAGGCTGTCAGTCTCACTGCTGCTGAGCAAATAACAGTAAAGTGGTCTAGAATGTCTTACTGAAAGTGTTTTTCTCTGTTACAAAGGAATGTTTGGTAGGGTCAAGTCAGCACAGTTAATGCTAGTAAAGTTTAACAATGCTATATATGCCAATGAGTTTGACAGTCCTGTTTTGCTGCTCAGTATTTATTGTTAAAAGGAGGTGATTTAACCTTCATGTAGGGGTGGACAATAAAATAAGGGTGGACCATACTTGACATTTTTGTTTACATAATATGTAGCACATTATTTCACTTTTTTTAAAGGTTGAAACAAACAAAATGCATTATCAGTTCTAACAGATGTGCCCATATTCCACATTTTCCCCTTTTTCTACTTTGTAGAAGTTTACTTTGTGTGGATTTATGTACCAAAACCTGTCATTATTGTTACATGACATCACCTACAATTAAACTTTCTGCTACTTTAAAAAAAATACTTAAAAAATGTGAATTACATCTTGCAGACAAACTCATTGTGAGAACAAAGAAGTGTATCAAAACAAGATCTACTAATTTGACAGTAGGGCTAAATTTGAATTAAAGTTTATAGCGTCACTGTGAATGAGCAGGGATAAACTGGTGTAGTCTGAATAAACATCACAAAAACAAAAACTTCACAACAAGCTGTTTTTGTGGCTTATCTTATGCATATGTAAACTATGGGCTTAGGAAACAGAAAACCACTACTTACTGGCAGTCTAGCACACTCAAGGGCATAGGTTTGGTCTCAGCATTGGTAGGGACCCAATATTCCACCTCTATCACCCCTTTCACCACCACTCCCGCCCTACCCCCCAATTTTTTATATTTATTGCTGAAAAACAAATGGTTTATAGGATATAGGATCTAAATTATACAATAAAAACTATGGACACAGTAACGTAAGCAAAAGTGAAAGTTTGGAAATTACTTGTTAATGAAAAAGGAACAAGAACATAAAATTATATATATAAATAAATAAATATATATATTTTTCTATGTGTAATGAAATGATGCACTGGTTAATAAGATACCTACAACCTATGATTACATGTTAATTTTTGAGAGTAATTTCAAATATTGAGGGAATATCTTATGAATATAACTTATGTTCTAATGTCTTTATGTCAAACCAGGTTTTCATTTTAAATTATTTGTGGCTACTGACTAGTTAGTTTACTACCGGTTACACTCTGAGTGGTGAAAAGGCTCCTGGTGTCTCTTCTCTTTTTGGCAGCATGATATCTAAGTAAAAGTACAAAATGTGGCAGTAGTGCAAGTGATGAAGGAAAGTGAGTAAATCCCCTGAAAGACTACATTTTATCAGTGCTTGAGATATATGGCCTGACAGCACTGATAACTTACTGTTAGCACACTGATCACTGATGGTAGTAAGCATGATATTCGCACACTGTGACTTCAGCTTTCAGGTAGCCCCCACCCTTTCAGGCAATCAAGTGTTAGCATGTCTAAACATCGTCTTGGAGAAGGAGCCTCTAGTAGACATGTCTGAATTACGTAATATGCTTTCAAAGATAATGTGAGTGAGTTAGCTTAAATATTGTCCCTACCATCCAAATGCAAACCTACGTCTGTGGGTACAGTACATTCAGAGGTCAAACCCCAAGCCATAAAAGGTAAGTACTGTAGTACAAAAAACTTAATTTATAGAAAAGAATTGCTATTTTAAATTGAAGTCACAATATTAGTCAAAGATATCGCTATTAGATATTTACCCCAATTTGTTCAGAATACATATATATAGTCAGAAAAGTGCACGGTGTGCCGTAAATGCCTGTAATGTATGTTGAGGCAGCTGTTGTGCAACACATATCTGACTGTCTCAGCCCAGTGGCGACTCTTCATCATCTGATCTCCTATACTCCTCTGCATTATTGATGTCTCCGAGGCTGAACAGAGAGCTATTGATTTGTCCTTCATATCCTCCCAAGATAAATACAGTATGACTGTGCCGCTTGTGTGGCGAATTGTGTTCAACCATTATACTGAGCATGCCCATGTGCTAAGGCTAATCAGCTAAGGCAGTATGATCTACTTGCAATCTGTTATTTCTGGTGTATGCCAAACCCACATACACTAAATAGGTACTGACACTTATTGTGTCATGGCCAGGGGTGCTCAATCCTGGTCCTGAAGAGTCTAGCTTTAACAATATACAAACACATCTGATCTAGGTAATACAGGGGTTCAAGGGCGTCTGATTTTTAGAGGTAGGTGTGTGTATCTAAAATATCCAGGTGGCAGGTGGTCGGGTCTTGGCCAGTCCCCTCAATCTGATTCAAATGCCTTAAAGGCCTCATGAAATGGCCTGACTGATTATTTTACTGCTGATAATACATCATAAATAAGTGACTTTGTTAATTGCAACATCAGCAGAATTCAAGCTCACAGTCTCCTGATGTTATGGGTAAACCTATAGGCCTATTAGTACCAAGTTTCTTCCAGACAAAAGAAACGTAGTGTAGGTGTAGGAATGATGTTCTGAAACATCATTAACTTCAAAACAAGGCACAGGTGTTTATGTTAATCAAGGAGCTAATAGTTTGTAGTTATTCTCAAGCATTACCAGACACGAATACACTATAAATGGCTATATACAGTCGCTATGTTATGTACTAAGGCATTCACAGTTATTCATCAGCCTTTCTCAAATCAATCAGAAATTAAAAATGTGTTTTCTGAAATGGTTAGCTTCTCTTGGGTGGCTTATTATGGTTATACAGACTGATATTTGTACCACATCTGTCACTATAGAGTTTTCTCTCAGTACATCTGAAGCGATGAGACAATGTGTGGATCGCTTTGTGTTGCTAGTAAAAGCATTACGTCATGTCGGCAGGAAACTTGCTTACAGCTATAAAACATGCCTGTGCTAACATAGCTTACTTGTTTGAAACCATGCAGTAAGCTATTCGCTTGCTGTGTCAAATCGTCAAACTTGTATTCCACATCTGTCTAATAAACTGTCAGATATGGCATAGAGCTGTCCTCGTACCAGTTAACGTTCTGATCTTCACACATCACAGCACAGGATCTTTCCAGCTCACTGAAGCTGTACTGACGCATGTTTATGGAATCAGAGTGATAGAAATCTGTGTTTTTGTGTGTGGAGTTGTTGGATTAACTACTTTTAATTCATATCCTGCTCATCACTAGATATTATTCAAATTTGAGCAAGTGAATCTGGCGCCGAAAGACTGGATCTTTATGAACGATTATGTTACAGTGGGAGCTTAAGTTTGTTTCTGCTGTGTCTGTAACATAGATAGAAATAGCATGCAGGGGAGGCAAAAGGAAACTAGGGATGCAAAGGGGGCATTTACAGTTTGCATCATCATACATATTCATAGATCTTCACATTCTTAATGGGTTTCACGGGTTTTTTACGGTCTTATACCAGTTTTAATAGTTTCGTAGGCAGCAAATAAAAAAGGTCAAAATTATTATTCAACATGGATTCATATTTTTATGTTTTAAATTATGTTTAGAAGCACTTTAACCTCCACATTTTTACTGTCTGCGTAGTTTTTGTACTCTCTCACTTTCGCTTGGTCTGCAATGATGGCAGTGGAGCACTGATTGATCATCCTGATTTATTATACATCCATCACAACAAGTTTTAACTGGTTAAAACTTAGCATAATGTCTTAGCCTGTCTGATATCTGTTTAGAAGCATCTTTTGATCTTTACATCAGGTTCCTGCTTCTTTAATGAGCAGAGATAACAAAATACACAAATGACTGAAAACAAGTACACGTTTCTGTACATTTTCATGCACAGTAACTGTTTATTTGTTGACTTAACATGGTAAAAAAAAAATCTGTGCAAAGGTTAAAGCACATTTTATGTTTTATTTTTGTTCAATATGTTTAACTGAGCAAGTAAATAGATATTTTTTATTCCTTGCTGAGGCTTTCTTAGCTTATTTTAACTTGCTTCTGCTTCTGATTTTTCTAACTTGTTTACAGGTCATTCACAAGTTCTATTTTATGTTCTGTTTCTTTACTTAACACTTATTAGAGGGTGCTAGGTTGTTTCGGCCCAGCTAAATTTGATTTGAGTTACAGACCTGGATCAGATGTTCGTATTAACATTGTGCCAGTGAGTTGACACATCTCGTTACCCTTCACAGAGCAATGTTTAGTAGCACAACAGCAGATGGAAGGCCTTGTAAGTGTTTGAACTCTTTAGATCGGCTCTTTGGATTTGCCCTCTAAAAGACATGACGCTCTTAATTTTCATCCACCTTTTTCCCTCTCCATAAAGTGACAGCACCATAAATTTTGTGCTTGGCAGTACAGAGGATCAGGTTTCAACTGCACTGAAAGAGGGTGAGGGCAAAAGAGATGCACAAAAAAAAGGCTTTTTTAGTAGCTGCCCTCTGTCCACTGATTTGTTTTCTTATGAAATTAACTCATCTGTAATCTCATAGAGCTATGTCTGTGAAGATTGTTATATAAGAGAATGAGCAATATTATCTGCAGGACCTTAATAAGACAAATCTGGAGGTAGTCACACCTACAGCTGTCATTTGAAAGGGAAACCACTCAGATGTCACTTCCTCTACGCATGAAATCCTCCTTTAACCCATGACAAACTGTCCTCAAGATGCCCCGTCTGCTAGAGGAATCCCTCAGTGCCCTTGGTACCATTCACCTGTCAGACTAAAAGCTGCAGGTCAGAGGCAGCTGGTTCCCTTGAAAGAGAACTCCAGGTTAACCTTTGGCTTCCCCCGGCAACATACCCTGATCACAGGAGCATCCTTCCCCTCCTGTCATCAAATATAAGGTCATCTTTCCTTTAGCCGGACGGCAGATTCCCTTCACATAGTAGCTTGTGAGAGCTCTTTTTCAGTATCAGTCATATTCAGCTTGTACTGTATGATTTATACCCACATAACACTGAGAGCCCTGTCTTCTGATGGGTCAGCCAGCTATAAAGAGTCCTTTGCTTAAATGAAGCATTGCAGCATGATCTCAGGAAGAGTCACCGCTCACTTTTAGTTATAAAATGTCACTAGATAGCCTGGACCTATTTATTCATTCATTTTTCATTTCCATTCTCAAAAGGTACACGCTTACATCATCAGCTCTTTGAAGAAGGAGATGCCCTCAGTCTTCGGGAAAGAGAACAAGAAGAAAGAACTGATTAACAGTCTGGGAGAGATCTACAGCCGCATTGAGAGGGAGCATCAGATTTCTCCTGGAGATTTCCCCAACCTCAAAAAAATGCAGGTAAAGGAAATGTTTCTGAGTGTTTGAGATTTGATTGATGCATTAAATGGCATAACCACTTATGTTAGTAATGTATGTGAGATATGTATATGTGAAAGCAACCTCAGAAATGGTGTATGTGGCCTATACACCACTCTGAGCAGAATAATTTCCTACCTAAAGGCTTAATATTTTAACCGACAATAGCTTTATGTCTGTGATTTTGTGTTTGACTTCGATTTGGCTTTGACCAAGCAGAGTAAAGTCATCATGCTCATCCAGTACATATATGTATATGTACTGTAAGCTGCTGGAGTTCTTCTTAATCGCTGTTTTCCTCTACAGTTGTAGGCACCAGCCCTGTTCTAGGAGATCTCCTTTCCTGCAGAGTCCAACCTGCATGTTCTAGGCTGCCTCCCCCTTATCTAGCACTAATGCATCTGATGCAGCCAATCAAAGAGTTGTGAAAACATTAATTAGCTGGATCAAGTGTGGTAAATAGTGGTTGGAAAAAAAGACTTATAATGCTGTCTAGCTAGCAGCTAGCCAGTATTTAACAGTTGTGCAGGAAAGAAAGTGAATACATCAAAGCTAGTTATTCATGTTATTCTATAACACCAACAGCTATATTTGTGTCTAGTGAATCGTCTTCGCCATCCATTATGTGATTATGTCCCCTCATCATCTAATTCTTTTGATGAATTATAGTCTTTCATCTTTGAATCATGAATGAATACCCTTAGTAAAGTAATTACATAGTATTTTCATCGTTAATACTGGCTTGTAGCGTATTGTATTATGTTTATTTTGATATCCTTGTTAGATGTCCTTTACACACTTCAATTATAGAGTATATTGGGTTGGGGATGCCTTATAAAGGACTGAGCATAAATGACATGGTCAAACCAGAGTCCAGAATGTGTCCCTTTATACATCCTCCAAAAAGTTGGAACATTCTTCAGAAAATAAACATTATTTATTCAGTGCTTTGCTGGTTCAACTCAGAAAAAAACATCAAAGCTGGGTTTTGTGAAGCCGCTTCAGTCTTCTGACTGGATTGTGTGTATACAATAAAAGATAACATGAAAACAATTTAATTCAAAGATTTTATGCATGAAATGATTCATTTCATCCATGTTCTAACATTCACCTGCTTGCTTCTCCATAAACAGGAGCAGCTTCAGGCTCATGACCTTAACAAGTTCCAGCC
Source organism: Semaprochilodus insignis (assembly GCA_034552555.1). NCBI lineage: Eukaryota > Metazoa > Chordata > Actinopteri > Characiformes > Prochilodontidae > Semaprochilodus > Semaprochilodus insignis. The sequence goes on along the minus strand of CM067481.1, from coordinate 11,984,358 downwards.
CCTGAAAATGAAGCTGCTGGACACCGTGGACGACATGCTGGCCCACGACATCGCTCAGCTGATGGTGCTGGTGCGGCAGGAGGAGACGCAGCGGCCAAACCAGGTGGTAAAGGGAGGAGCGTTCGAGGGCACCATGAACGGGCCATTTGGCCATGGCTACGGTGAGGGAGCAGGTGAGGGTATTGACGAGGTGGAATGGGTGGTGGCCCGCGACAAGCCCATGTACGATGAGATCTTCTACACCCTGTCTCCTGTCAACGGAAAGGTTACTGGCGCCAACGCAAAGAAGGAAATGGTCAAGTCTAAGCTGCCTAACACTGTGCTGGGCAAAATCTGGAAGCTGGCTGACATCGACAAGGACGGCATGCTGGACGATGAAGAGTTCGCCCTGGCCAACCACCTCATTAAGGTCAAACTAGAAGGGCATGAGCTTCCTAGTGAGCTTCCGGCCCATCTGGTGCCACCATCCAAAAGAAAAATACCAGAATAATGTGGAGCAGGATTTAGGCGGTTGGGAGCTGGGTCACATTTAGGGAAAGTGGCTGTTAGGAATTCACATTCGGAAATCGTATATGGAGAATTATAGACACGACAACACTAATGAAATGCATTGACTGCTGTATTTTGAGACTATGCCCAGGACAAGGAGTGGATTGAAACATTGTATGCTAGCTCTTTTGACATGTGTATGGTTTAGTTTTGTTTGTTTTTTTTGTTTGTTTTTTTAGAAACAAACATGTTCACTACAAGGTCTGTTAATGATTCCAGTTTTTTTGTGTGATTTTGGACTCGTTAATGCCATAACGTCAGTTACTTTCAGTGATACACCGCTTTCTGTTGAACAACCACAGCATTAGACATTTTAAATGTGAATTTTTATTTCAAGCCATTTAATCAAATATGCATCTGTGTCAGTAGAGTTGCAGCATGTATTAAAAAAGAGGAATAACATCAGCCTCAGTCTTAATTTTACTTTTATCGATAGTTATCCTCAGTAAAATGACAAACTTTAACAATGAGGAAAAAAAAGCTTTTATAAGTAGTTGTAGAACTATTATCTTCTTGTGAAGGCAGCATCATAATGAATGCAAGCCCTTTCTAGCCTGACCAAGAGACTGTTAATGATGTATAGCCGTCATGTCAGAGAGTTAGTAGACTTCTCTGTGTTTAGTGTATGGATGGACCTGTAGAGATAGTATTCTTGTCAATAGTCTACTGTTTAATGTTAATCCCAATATAACCTTTTCTGAGGGGTATTTAGAATACTTACTAAATTCCAGCCAGGTTTAAGAAGGGGGTGAGGCAGCACTGACACATTACTTATTTAATGCTTTATTATTGGGAAGGTATCTTTTAACATGAACTGTCCTGCTTTTGTCCTGCTCACTCTTTGCACAATTTGAGACATTTATTCTTTGGTCTTGTAAGCCAGACGTGATGTTGTAACAAGAATACACGTCTGGGTGCAAGTTGTTAATACTTCTGGTGTTGGTTTGCAACGAAATCCACCATATAAAAGGGTGAGCATCCACCCACCCCCGAGTTCCTCTTGTCCATGCCTTTTTAAGGTACAGTTGATAACACGAGAAAGGCAAAACTAGCTGGCTATTGCTAGCTAACGGAGCGTTTTTTCCTTTGCAAGAGGTAGTGTTTATTTTTGTGCTCTCTGTGCATGCAACACCCATCTTCATGCTTATAGAAGTTTTTGTGGGCTACTTTATGTTACATACATGGCTAGCCAGAGAGTTGTTGTCGAGCGCACCATCATGCCACTTCTTTCATCTCGGCTTTCACAAGCTGTTGGATTGGTTTTGTAATTTCATGCTCGGTTTACTACCACCCTGATTTAGCCCCAAATTTTTCTTTCTCATTATGAGATCACGTCAGACCACGCAAGACTACACTACCTAGTAATATCACTACTGTTCATATAACACACCTGCAAACTCACTACATATACTGCAGCAGACTGTAGTTGAAATGTGTATCATTTATCAATATCAAGGTTTCATAGTTTAGTTTCCTGTAATTGTTAAGCTTCTGAAATGACAGGCCAACTTCCGATCTTTCACAAGAATTTCAGGACTTTGGGAAGAGCTGAAGCGATGGAGCCTTTTCTTTTTCGTGCACTGAGGCTTGTAGCATGGTGTCTAGTGCCTGATAAGAAAGCACGAGGACACTGACAGGAGGGTCAGTGGAACATCTGGTCCTCTAAACCACATTTGCTCAGACAAGTCAGAAACATTTGTAAATATAAATGATGAAAATAAACGATGATGATGATCCTAGCCACTAGCCTGTAAGAGAGTTATAATGACCTGAGCAGTGCAACTATTTCAGTTTCTGGTGTTTATTTTCTTTGTGCTTTACTGTTAAAGAGCCATTTATTTGCCTCAGTACATCACTGTGTTCTGCTATGTCACCCAGAGAGCCGACCATGTGAACAAAAAGGCTCAAGAAACACTGATTTAATGCTCTTCGTCCTGATTCCTTTGTTCATTCTGTCTATGTGTGAGTGAGTGTGGGGGTTGCATATGTATTTGTGGCCTTGGCCTGCACACGAGCAAGGATATAAATATGTATATGTTTACAGACATATTGTAAAGTGATTCTGTATTTGCGTGGTTGTCGCGTAGACGAAAACATGATCTACCGACAGATGCTCCTTTTGTGTTTTCCCAATGCTGAATATCTAAGTGATGAAACATTGTGCTGTCATGGGGAGGTTGGCCGCAAAAAACTACAATAAAAGCGTAACCCATTTAAAGAGGGTTCTGTGGTCTTCTGTCTCAGTGCTTTTCAGATTCAGCCTTTCTTTGTTCTGGCCCACGTCTCATTGCTTAAAGATACTTTAGCATATGCTTTCCACAATATGCAGTTTCTATTGTCGGAAAGTCTTCCAGTGTGGGGAAAGCCTGGAAAATAACTCCGAAGTGGTCAGAATCCAAGAATGTTGGCAAGATATGTTTTCCTCATTGCTGGAATCGTATGAGCAAGAACATCGTAAATCCAAGTCGGCAGCATCTACTGTGTGTTTAGTGTGTCCACCCTTTGCTTTTAACACAGTCTCCATTCTTCAGGAGACTTGCTTTCAGTTCTGTAAGGATTCGGTCGTAGCAGTTGGTTGGATTTTCTGCTTCGCATGATCAAAGTTATCTAAAACACTTTAATGATGTTGAGATATGGACAATGTCCAGCTTCAAGCTCTAGAGCAAATGTTCTTTTCTCAGTAGCTGCACCTCATCAGCTACACATCCTTTCAGACACATAGCGAAACAGAGTTGTCTTCTTAGAGTGGAAGGATGGACAGAAACAGATGTGGATTATTTTACATCTGAAGTAAGAGTGGAGCTAGATTTTCTCCTCTCTCAAAGATGAAAGTTTTAAGTTCTGTTTATTTGCTGGGGACAGTTTTGGTGGTCTACCAGCACTGTTGTTAAGAGTCTTTTCTTCTAATCTTATAATAGCTTTTGGAATGTTGCTTTTTCACTTATTTGATGAGATGTGCTCTGATTTGCTGATGATCACCCAGAAGTAACATGTCAAAATATACACAGACAGGAAAATAAAATGAACTAAGCTAAAATTATTTTCTTGCTACGATAACATTAGTTACATAAGGCTTAAGCTACTTGTTTTGATCCCAACAACACAAAATTAAATTAAAGGAGCTACTATTAAACTTACAATTTATGTTTATCTGGATTCAAATTTCAATAAGTGGATACAATCACAGCATGGTGCTAATAAAGGTGAAACTGCTCCTCTCCTCTGTCAATTCGGTGTTGAAGCAAAAACTGCTCAATATTGTCCAAGGTTTAAGAAACTGTCCAGAATAAAATGTGCCAAGCGAACTAACATGTTTGAATTAAAGTCGTTCAGGATCTTATTAAAGATGTGGGCGCTGACGTTGGCTCGCTGTTTGCCATCTTGTTTCTGAATTTCCCGTTCATCCAAATGTTCGCCTTTAAACAAGGCTGAAGGGGCTTCCTATTCAGCAGCTTCTTAATCAAATGTTTGGTTCCACCTTAAATGGTGCCATTTGTACAGGCACTAGAGTGAAACTGTCTAGGCACTTAAGATGGAACCGAACATTTGATTAAGAAGCTGGTGAATAGGAAGCCCCTTCAGTCGTTTAAAGATGAATATTAACAAAGCTTGTTGTCAGATTGGTTCCTTGGAAAGGGTGTAAAAAAGTGTCAACAACCATTTCACAGCCTGAAACATACCTTTCTCCACATAGTCTGGCATTTTCGTTGCTGTTGTTTGGTTGTTGTTTTGCTGGGCTACAGTGTGAGTAGGTGTATTTAATATATTGGGGTGTAAATATTAATGCATCACGGCTGTTATATCACCGTTTAGGATTTTGGAACTCTTTGGCAAATGCAATATTTGGACAAGAGTGTATGAGGTTATCACTATGTCAGTTCTATGTGCTGAACTCTCCTTATTCAACTATGACAATGTAAATACAGTTTTCCATTCTATGACACCTTTAAACAAATGAAGGGTGGTCTCTAATCTCAGCACATTTACTGAATGGCTGTGGTCTTATGAATTCTGAAATTTGGATGATGGCCTTGTAACTGGATGTAGCAGTTGATGCAGCATCACACTGTACATGTTAACCTCATGCACGGGCAGGTTTAGCTTTACAGTAAATGAGCATTGTTCCTAAGTGGGGGGCATTTAACCCGTGAACGTGACTGGTACAATACATTAATGACCATAACACATGTGCTTTTTTGGGTGTTATCAGATTTCACAGCACGAGAAACTGCTTCCTGTTTGTCACATGTCCCTGTACTCACGCAAGCTGAGGGTGGACTCACATCTGTCACATTTACCGGACACCAGGATGTCATAGGTGCTATGAAAGTACAGAGGTTAGCAGTTTAACACAGTCGTTGGCCATATAAGCTTTTACTTTTGGCAGGTGTGCAGGAAAATAACACTGATTATTCCATCCTAGTTAAAACTTCATCAAGTTGTGTCTAATACAGTAACAAGCTATAAATAAAAAGCTACAGATTAGGCTACTACTGAACGACGTTTCAGAATCCCACAGTACGACTGATTATCTACTGTATTTGTCACCAGTTTTTGTCATACATCCATGAGACTCAGAAAGAGAGAATTGCTGCAAACAAAGAAGGAACACTACGATGTTGCTTGTTGTCAGGAGGCCAGGACTGGAACAGGGAGCCAGTCATGCGTGGGCCAAAAACTCAGGCTGTCTCAGGACAGCTTGACTGACCTTGAATCCCCCTCTCTCTCCGGGTCGCCAGAGGAAGGAGCCGATCAGTATCAGACGAAAGGTCCTAAATATCCCTCTTCCAACATATCCCTCAGGAAGAGCAGCCCTGCAGCACAGCTGCATGACCAGTAACCTTGGAGGGAGTACATTATGTAACTATCTATTGTTTACAAATAGAATTTACTGTACATCCTCCATTTCTTTTTCTGGACAGACGACTGATAATTAGAATAGACAGATACTGTTAAACCATTTATTTATTTATTTATTTACTTATTTATTTATTTATTAAAGCTAAGTCTACTCAAAAGCATGCTAAGATATAAAGCTATAATCCCAGGATTAAAAAAACACCCACATTAAACAGTGTTAAACACTCAATAAATTGTTTAAATGTGCGGGCGGCACTGTGGTGCAGTGGGTAGCATGTTCCCATGCTGGGGCATCCAGGGTCCTTTCTGTATGAAGTATGCATGTTCTCCCCGGGTCTGTGTGGATTTCCTCCCACAGTTCAAAGACATGCAGTGAACTCAAGATGCTAAGTTGCATCCCTAGGTGTGTGTGAATGTGTATGTCTGTGATGGACCGGTGACCTGTCCAGGGTGTTTCCTGCCTTTCGCCTAATGATAAAACAAGAGGGTGTCCCTTTTTGGTGAGCTCATGAATAATTTGATGAGCTCTGCTCTGATTTGCTGGTTTGATCCTGGGTTTGATCTGGGAAACTTTCAGTGTAAGATGATCTTCTTCAACCGTTAAAACAGGAGATAGAATCACACAGCATGGCTGCGACTTACAGGTTGCGATTGGGCTTGTGATGCTAATAACGTTGGAACTGCTCCTCTCTTCAGTCTCTTCAGTGTCAAACTCTGAGCCAAGCTGCCTGATATTGTCCAAGATTTGAGAAACTGTTCAGAGTGCAATGTGCAGAGCGAACAACCAACTTTGAATGAAAGTTGTCCAGGATCTTGTTATAGATGTGGGTGCTGAAGTTAGCTTCCTAATTGCCAGTTTGTTCCATGAATTTCCCATTCCACCTTAAATGGTGCTGCAGTTACAGTGAGGCACTCTACAAGCTACAGCATTTGCAGGTGAAATGAAACACTTGATTAGGAAGCGAATAAAAAGTCAACTTTAGCCTTGTTTAAAGATGAACATCAGTCATGCCCTGTTGACAGTCTGATTCCTTGGAAAGTGTAAGAAAAGTGCAGACATCACCTTCACAGCCTGGAAAAGTATTTCCACACAGTTTTGGTTGCTGTTGCTGTTATACACTTCTCTGTTCTACAGCACCATAAACCTTGGCCTTACCATTGGGAGATCACAAGTTCGATCCCCGGAGATGCCACAGCCATCCGTGCCAGGAGTTCAAAAGAGTATAACTGGCCTTACTCTCTCTTTGTCGGAAGGATGGCGCTCGCTCACCCCATCACTCTGCCCATTGCCAGCCAACATAAGCATCTGTTAACATTGGCAGTCACTGTTCTCTGAGCTGTCCATTGACATTGTGTTAGCAGCAGTTCAAAAAGATGTAGTGGTGCCGTACATGACTCAGAGAAAACACGCAAACTCTCACCCTCACAGCTTGGTAACGTTTACTGTGTATGAAGCTGCCTACCACAGTACGTACTCCCTGACGAAAATCACTAAGTAGAACACAATATGTGACCAAATACACCCAGATGACATTATGCTCTGGCCAAATATTCCAGAATGCAACCAGAGCCGTCTCGATGAAATACTGCATGTCAAAATACAAAGCGGTCATTTCAAGAGGACATAAACAGTGATGTAACCAGTTAGTTCTAAACAATTTAATAGCCCAGGATTGTGTCCTTGTATGGATACATAAAGGAGATTAAATGTAATCATTTGTATTGCTATTACACTCAGTGCGCCACCAGGTTTGTATGCTGGTTTTGAGTTGAAGTGGAAGTTATTACTTCATCAACAACCCCAATTCTAAAAGAGTTAGAACAGTGAAATGTGAAATGTCCCTTTTTTGGATGTTGTTGACATATGCCTTCCGCTGTGCATTGTACAGTCTTAATATATGTGGCTGCAGTGAAGGACATTGTTTACTGACAAAGGTTTTTCAAAGTCTTCTTCAGCCCATGTGGCTGATCTCTAACCAACACGCCAATTTTATATGCAGGGCTGTCTGAATGGGTTGAAAGGCATTACCAATAAAGTCACAAGTATTTTATTAGTAGTTTTTTAAGCAAGGAGATTTCTCCGGATTCCCTGAATCTTTTGAGGATAGTATGTACTGTCGAAGGTGAAATACCAAAAATCCTTGCAACCCCTGGAGGAGGAATGCTAGACTGTTGGCAGTCTAGTCATGCACCTGCCCTGTATTACAGCAAATGGATTTTGTCATAAACTGGATACTACTATTATAAAGAGTTTCAGTGAGTATGCAAAGGGGTGGGCCATATGCCAAAAGACATGTCCACAATGCATAATACATATAACAAGATTTTGACACACAGACACAATGCACAAGTAGAACTACATTTAAAAACAAGCATTTTTGTTATTCAGCATTTAACACATCATAATCCAACTAATCAGGATTAATTATGCTCTCTTGGTTATGAAACATGCACTTAGTCGGTGTTCTGTACGTACTAACGATTTCCACTATAGGCTCTGAAAAACATATTATCACAGTAACAAACTGTATCACAATGAGGATAAAATATTGTCCTATTGTCCAGTTAAAATGATCAAATTGTGTTTGAAACTGTAAACTGTGAAAATGGCAGACTGTGTGCCGAAATGTACAGTATTGTTCCAGGCTGTGAATGGAATGTTGGCACTTTACATACCCTTGCAAGCAACCAAACTGTCAGCGAGCATGGCTGATGTTCATTGAGGCTCAATGGGCTTCCTATTCACCAGCTTCATAATCGAATGTTCCATTCCACCTTAAATGCTACAGCTTGCACAAGTGCCAGGATATAACTGCAGCATTTTAGGTGGAACAGAAAATTTCCAAACACAAGCTAGCAATTAAGAAGCCAACTTCAGCTCCAACATCTTTAATAAGATTGCAGACAACTTAAATTCAAAGCAGTTAGTTTGCTCTGCACGTTTCACTCCAGATAGCTTCCCAAACCTTGACCAATATCAAGCAACTTTATGTATTTGACACTATACAGACTGAGGACAGGAGCAACTCCACCTTTGTTAGCATAACAACCCCAACCGCAACCTGTAAATAGCAGCCATGCCGTGTGATTTTATCCTCTTCCTGACAGTTGAAGCAGATCGTCTTAAACTGTAAATCTGTTTTGACGTGTTGCTTCTGTGTTATCATCGCTGTGCCTCACTGTAAATCAGCAATTCATATCAGAGCTCACCATTTATTATTATACACCAAAGAAAGGAGAAACATCTCGCTTTAATCAAGGCCCAAATCACAGCGTGTAAAGGGGCCTGTAAAACTGCATCTGGGCCTAAATCACATACCTTCTATGTAGACATCAGAGACCAATTTTAAACGTTGAATAAATGAACAAATTCTATGGCACCTTTAAAGCAAGCATCATGACTAGCCAATACTAAGCCAGTAGTATTTCTACAACATTACAGAGAGACACAAATGATGTCCACATATTTACACGACTTGAAAAGAAAACAATTCTACAGACAGATCTTTTAACCAAATGAAGAACAACTCCATTAAATATGTGCTTGCATGCAGTTTTTAGAGAGTATTAGCAAACATATCTGTTATGTAAATACCCTCAAACCATTTTTGAGATTAAAACATGCCCTTGGTGAATCATACTCCCCATACATTTATAGAAAGTGGAGCGTGTTTCGTGTCATTTGTGGCTCCAGTGAGGATGGGCGTGAGTGAAGTTTCCAGAATGACTACAGAAGATGGGAAACAATGTGAAAGGTTTTAAAAATACCATATTCCCTGGCAGTCTAGGACAATAAGTCCAATAACAGGAATCTCTTATCACTTCCTTAGGAAATTTCCAAGCAGTGGTCCACTCTTCACTCACAGTAGCGGTGGATATGAAGAAGGGAAGTAATACAGAATGTCACCAGCTGTCGTCTTGTAAGTGCCCAATATGTTAAGCTGTCATAATTGTCCTGGGTACGTAGAGAAAAAAATCACACCAAATCTCAATCTATAAACAAAGCCTCCTCACCGCCTTTACCATCAATCACATTTAACATGTTATGACTCGTTGTCACATTATACTGTCAATTAACATTTAATAGGCCAGACAGATCTGGCCAGGACAACACCCATAACATAGGACTGATCTGCATAACATAGGACTAGCTCTGCTACACTCTTTAAAATTAAGGTTCTTATAAGATTCCTGGCATATGTGTGCAGTTCTAGCGAAATGTCTTTAATTGCTATGGAACCTTTACAATGTGTGGAGACTCTTGAAATTTTGGAAAGGTTCTTTACACTCAAACATCGATTTTACAGAAAGAGATCAATCTTTTGAAAGTTACTTAGGGAATCAGGAGTGGTCTCTTATGGCATCACGCCAAAAGACCCTTTTTGTATCTTTAGTTTTAAGGGCGTATAAGCGAAGGGAAAATGACTCATCTCCAAAGTAGCACAGTAATGTGGAAAGTGAGAGGAATGAAAAGCATGTTCCCTGTTCCCAAGTGACGTTCAGAGGGGTTTGTTTTTCCCCACAGTGATGGTACAGGTATCCTAGCTACATAACAGACACTTGTTTCAGTAAACTATTTTAAAGACCCATCCATCTTTTCTTTTTCAATCACACATGCAAGTAAAACTGTCCTGCACGAGAGCCTCGTGTTTGCTCTCCGGTCCTGTTTTATTCACACTTTTTTAAATTGATTATCTCATAAAAAGGGGCATATGAAGAGTGGAGCTGAGCTGAGCTGAAGGCAAACAAGTTTTCAACTCAATCTACAGCAGAAAATGCTTTCTGGGGTTGAAAATTGAGGGGGGCTGCTGTATGATATGTAGGTGTTTTGGGTGGAATATGTTCTGCTGTCTGACCACTGCAGAGGAAGCGACCAACTAGTGATGTATTGTTTGTGAACGAGTCAAGCTTTTTTATGTGAATGTTGGGAACCAATCCACAATATGTGTGTGTGTGTGTGTGTGTGTGTGTGTGTGTGAACTGAAACAAAACAAACTGAGTGATTTTATGATGATGTATCTGAAGTTACATTTCTCCTAGATCTCCTTGGACCATTCCAGCACTGCCCCTCATTGTTGCCAACACCTGCTAAGTTTGTGTTACCTTGTTTCTGGTTTTGTTCTTCTTGGCAGGTGCTCTCAGAAAAATAAGAACCAACAAGGTTGTTTGAAATACAAACAGAAAATAAGTTGGTATTAAATATTAATGAGCATTGATCCAAAGAGAAATTCATTCCAATGAAGCATAAATAGTAGACACAGGTTTTGTTGAAAGTTAAATGGGAAACAACATCACTAACATGGGCAATTTTAGGGAAAAAAGCTCGGAATGCTACTGACAGACTAACCATTTGGGAGCCGACTCTTATTTGTGAGCTAGGACAATCATGTTACTCTGGGGGTGGCAAATGTGGTTGGTGTGGCTCAGCGGTTAACACCACTACCCACCAGAGAGCTACCACCCCATGTGGGAGACGGGGGCTCGAATCCCAGTCTAGGTAGCAAATGCTGAGCCACACCAATGAGAGTCCTTAGGCAAGACTCCTAACACTGCACTGGCCTACCTGTAAAACGAATAACCTTCTAAGTCACTCTGGATAAGAGCGTCAGCTAAATGTAGAATTAGGAGTTTTGGCCAAGGACTTACTGGTGTAGCATGGTTGTTTACCCAGGCAGGGAATCCCAGTCTGGCACATAGAAGACAGCAATTTTCCAGATACAACAGGTGGGACAGAAAAAAGCCTTAATTAAGGGGTCGAACTACCCCAATGACCCCTGCAATTCACACCTTACATGTTTCCATTCTTTGGGCTGTTATAACACAGTGAGAGAATGTGTCATGAGTGTCAGGGTTGGGCTGCTGGACCTGTATGAAAGCTAACACAAGGGCACTAATTGACAGCACGAGTGACTTAGTCAGCATTGTGACCTGAGAGCAACCCTGAGATTCTTAAGAACTGTAGGCCCCTGCCAATATGTGAAGAAGGGATGTTTAAGCATACAGTTAACCAGGGGCGTAGCCAGGACTTGGAGTGGCCAGGTTAGGCCTACTGATTTTAAAAATAACACAGAGGGTAATAACATTCTTCTGTGCATACAGTGGCAAAAGTTTGGGCACCCTTGGTCACAATTTCTATTACTGTGAATAACTAAGTGAACAGACAATTACCTGATTTCCAAAAGGCATAAAGTTAAAGTTGACACATTTCTTAGATTATATTTTAGTTTAGTATAGTTTAAGATAACAAAAAGGTTAGGGCAAAAGTTTGGGTACCCTCTGTGATCAGTACTTAGTAACTGGTGAGTATCACAACTTGTAAACGTTTCTTGTATCCAGGTAAGAGTCGTTCAGTTCCCCCATTGTTCCTTGCATAGGGAGTGTAGTTCTGTGAGATTTAAGGCTGTCTTGCATGCAGTGCGCTTTTGAAGTCACAGATTTAGTACCCCTTAAGGTAGTCCATTGTAAATTCTGAGGTGTGTTTAGGATCATTATCCTGTTGTAGAAGGCATACTTTTTCATCTTTCATCTTTTAATAGACTGCTTTCTGTCTGCTTGCTCCCAGAAATTGCTGGTATTTATTTGAATGCATTCTTCCTTCTGATGTTACCTGAAATGTTTCCTGTCTCACTGTCTGCAACACAAGCCCAAAGCATGATTGGCCATAGCCTCATGCTTAACAGTTGGAGAGGCGTTATGTATTTTAGCATCTGTTTTCAGGACCTGTTTCCAAAATGCATCAGGTTTGTTTTGTGGTGAAGACAGTGGAAGGGTTTTCTTCTGATGACTTCTCCATTAAGGTAATATTTGTGAAGGTGTCACTGCATAGTAGAACATATGCTCCACCACTCCAGAGTCTGCTGAATCTTCCTTGAAGGTATTTTGCAGTCAAACAACAGCTTAGATTTTTTTAGCAATCCTACAAGCAGTTCTCTCTGAAAGTTTTTTGGTCATCCAGACCTCAACTAATGATGAATGTGAACAAGCCATACTAGAGCTACTGTGAAAAATGCTTCACTGGTACAACCTAAAAAAATACTTCTTTGTAATGTAGTAATTGAAGAAGTTTTAGTCAGCGCTAAAATGGCTTTGAATGAATTGTTCATTCGAAGTACTTTTTTAGGTTGAATAAACCTAGTTGATTTGCTTGTAATCAAAGTAATAAAAAAAAATAATTAAAAACCTTTTTACAGTGTAGCTAAGGTCTCAGACTTATGTTATCTGAGAGCTCAAATTTATCATGCAGAACTGCCCACTTAGCTGTAACTGTATTTCTCCTGCTGTACACACAAGCAGCACTGCCTTTGTGCAACATTTTGTTCTCTAAAATGTGTGTATTTCCATCTTCTTCTTATTCCTAGTTCCTAGCTCCTATTAATTATTCATAAACTATACTGAGATAAACAAGGTGACTACAGTAGATAAATGAAAACTGAAGAAAAAAATTGTGACATCATTATAAGTAACTTGATTATGTAATCTAAGTAACTTAAATTAACCTCCTGTCAACATTTCTCACTGTCCACTTGCTCCCCTCATCCTCCAAAACTAGCTTTCCCAAACCTGGACTTTCTGCATTTCCTGCCGCTGCTGTCCATTTTCACATAATTCACCTGTGAAAATCATGACAACAATTATAAACTGTCTGTTGGGCCAGCCAGCACCAAATCATCATGCTGAGTTTGATAATCTGTTGAGTGTTTGTCTCCCCCTGATGCTGACAGAGAGCAGCACACAGGCTTCAAAAGCAGCACACATAAACGTAATGCCCTAAACTGGCTTTACAAATGGAAGTAGGGCAGACTGGGGTTGCATGGCATAGTGTTAGTTCTTTGGTGAGGCGAGGACACTGTCCCAAAACATAGCACCTGTTTGTCCTTTTGACCTAGACTGATCTACTTTGTCAAGACAGCTGATGGTCACAAACATATTCATTTTAGCTATTAGAGATAGGGATAATCTGCATAAGAGAACATTTCCCAAGTCTGGGATGAGCACAGCTAGTGGATGGAGCAGGTGCACACATATATCTACAGTCATATGTAAAATCTGGGCATTCCTGCTCAAATAAGATGTTTTGTTGATTTTCTAAGAGCAAGTAGTACAAATTCTGTACAGTGAATGCACTTCTGCACATTTAATACACCATTACTGCTTATTTGCACATGACAGTAGGTATATATTTATCGTCTGTGCTAAGATACTAAGTATGTATTAAATACACTAATACACTAAAATGATTTGTGATACATTTAATTTATTAATAAAAGAATGTGCATGAAAAAAGAACATTCAGAAACAAATGTTTAATATGTGCTTCAAGACATTTGCTGGTATAGAAATGAAGTATACCATATACTGCTGTCATAACATACAGCAAACAGGAAATATACTAAAGGGGGGAAACTGTCCCAACCAGCCTGGTGTCACTTACTGACTTTGGATGATGTCAAGCGGTTCCATGTAACTCACAAACAAAAGAAAAATCTTTTATTACACTTCAAAGTGTATGGGCTTCCCTCTCGTTTCAGACTCCGCTGCTAGTTTAACTTTGAAGGATTCATGTGTTTACAAAATTAAGCCTTGCACTAGTAAATGCTATGTTATGGTGATGTTCATGTACGCCTGTCATCCTTAATTTCTGGATATTTCCAGAACAGAGTCAAAGAAAGAGAGAGAGTGAGAGAAACTTCCTGGAACAAAAATAGAGATGTATGTATGCACTTGGCAAGATTATTTGATATTTAAAATATTAAAGCCAAGTAAAACTTTCACTATCGTTAGCTTGGCACTAAAATAACACTGAAAAACCCACAGACAAGCTAGCAGACATTAGCATTATTCCAGTGGTAAAAGTGGAAAAAAAAAACATCCCACTGAGCTGACCACACTAATTAAGTTATTTTTGATAGTTTGCAAAGAAGTGTTGAATTTCCACAAAATGATATTCAGGAGTGGGCAAAACAAGTATCCACCAGGCATATTATATGTTTTATTAATTTTCTAAGTTTTCACACTTGTGCATATTTAAATGCACAATTATTGTTTATTTACTGAATATAAAATACTGGGGAAAATGTGTGTCTGTGCAAAAGTTATGGCACATATTTTTTATTTTCAATACGTTCAGAAAATAAATAGAAATTGTACACTACAATTTGCAGAAAAATGTTCTTCATTTTTTCCCTGTAAAAGCTGTTAATGCATTTTTACAAATCAAGAACACGCGATTTGACCATGAAAGTTTGAATTGGACTGGATTTCAGTTAATAAGGGAACACAGCACACAGTTCCATCTCAAACAGCTCATGTTTGTTTGACATTTGCATGATTGGCTACATTTTTGTCCTTATCCTCATGTCCAGAGTTTGGTCTGCTATGAGGGGAAAAAACAGGATGTAGTGGAGAGAATATAGTCCTTTAGGAGAAACAAATGACCTCTTACTCGCCATGGCCTTGTTCTGAACTCCCTCTTAGCACGGACGAGAGACCTCCAGAAGGACAACCAGCGTCCACCCTATGCTCATTTGCCCGTCCTTGACCACAATAGCTCTATTCATATCTGTCAGTACCCTTGCATTACAAAACAGACGAAGGGAGGGAGACAGATTACTTACTTGCTTGAGTGTATTTAGATAAGATGATGGTGAAAGGTTGTGGGGCCAAAACCTGTCTGCTTCCTCATGATGAGGGTATACACTGTGTGGATCATATACATATATAAAGTACATAGGAACACAACACCAATCAGCCTTGTATCCTTGTCTTTACACATATTACCTGCTTCGCTTACCATGTAGTTCATCAGTTTCTTTGCATACTTTGTTAGCCCTCTTTTCAGCCCCCTCATGGCTAGCTATATATAACTATAAGTATATATAATCATATAAATTAAACAAAGCTTCAGAACAAAGAATTTAAATCAATGATTTTTAGTAAACAAGGAATTGTTTCAGTCGTATGAATAACTAAAATACACTCAATGAACGCAACGCAATGAACACCACACAATCTCAAACCGAAATGTTGCTTTTGTCGGAAGTATACTGCCAACTTTTTGTCACTTATCAAGACACAGCCCTGATTAGGTGCAATGTTAATTTCTCTAAACAAGCATGTAGTGACTTCCATAGAAGAGTGTAACTCACTAGCTACTTCACTGAAATCCTTTTCTCTGAACTGTTCACTTTTGCTTCTTAAGAGTTTTCATATCTTGCATGTATATTCAGTTATGCTGCTGTCTGATGTTTCTTACGGTATGCTGTGCTGCAGTTACAGTATAAGTGGCATACATTTGCTCAGGTCTGCACTGTTTATTAATTGATTATGTTGCATTATCTGTATTGTACTGTGTTTCTAATCGGTCATTTGAGGCTTGGCTTGAGTTTCTACATATTGTACTGAATAGAGTTTACTGTACTACCTTACTTCTTTGTCTTATGTGTGGTTCATGTAAATTGTGCTTTGATTCTGCACTGTCTTGATCATACCGTATTGCACAGCTGCAGGTCCTGTCTTACATGTAGCTCCAAACATTAGTCAACTCAAATCCAAATCTTATGTAGAGGGCTTTTTCTACAATTATTGTCACAAAGCAGTTTTACCAATGTCTGTGTACAAGCCAAGCCAAAAACTCAAAAAAGTAACCCATGCTACTCTTGTTGGCACTGAGGTGTGGTAAAACATAGACAAAGTGACCATCTAGCCCTCTCGATGGCATACCGACTGATCTTGACAATGTCTTAGCTGAAGAATTAACTCTGGTTCAGCTTCAAGATACTTTGTAAAGAACCGAGAGAACGAGTCTTCAGCAAAACCAAGGCCTTTCAGAAACTGGCCTTAGGGTTTTCTCAGTGGGGTAATATGGATAAGACACTCTAGCGCTGGTGACCAGGGTCACTACAGGATCACTGCAGAACTGATCACTGCAGAACGCCCTTGTAAATAGTGAATTTATCTACTTTTAAAGTGCACCCACTGCTGAAGGGTACAAAGCCTTCCAGCATTGGGCTGTGGTGCTGTGGAACTATGTTCTCTGAAGTGATGGTTCCACACCTCCAAAGTCTTGTGTTACACGTTTCACAATTTCTTTCCTAAGCATTCTTCAGCTTCTCACATGTTCAAGATAAATATATATGACATCTACCAACTCCATTAGCTCCAATAGTTGTTTTTACTTTACATAGTAAACGTCATATATTCTGTCTTTCCAGGAACAAGAGGAGTTACGCCTGGCACCAGAGTACCTTACAACAACAACAACGTGCTGTTTTGAACAGAGGCCCTGTTAAAGAGCACATGCCTTCTTTATTTCAGCCTGACAGTTATGCTGTTTTTCCCGTCCAACCAAAGCGCTGGTACAGCTCCTCGTTCAAAAGACTTTTTTTCTAGGAAGTGTCACTGAAGAATTCGATCTGGAGGTAAAATATAGTTGCTCTCGTTCTTGGTTGCTCTTGTATAAAGATACAGATACACAGAAAGGAATGGAGGCTTAGCAGCATGACCATTGACCTTGGAGGTGAGAGCCTGGGGAAAGATGAGCCAGATATGATCACACAAAGCTGCTTGGGAAGAGTCAGAATGTTTGGCTTAGTGGACTGATAGCTACTCCTGCTAGAGAATACCTATGTCCACAGCACATCCAGAAAAAATAATTTAGGGTAATTTCAGGCATTTTGTAATTTTCAACTCAAACCCCCAAAACACTAGCTAGTATATGACTAGCAAGCACAGCCCTGAACAGTTGTACACAAAGTTGTAATTCAGCACATCCCAAAAATTCTCAATGGGGTTCAGGTCTGGACCCTGTGGTGGCCAATCCATGTGTGAAAATAATGTCTCATGCTCCCTGAACCACTCTGTCACAATTTGAGCCCGATGAATCCTGGCATTGTCATCTTGGAATATGCCCGTGCCATCAGGAAAGAAAAAATCCATTGATGGAATAATCAGGTCGTTCAGTATATTCAGGTAGTCAGCTGACCTCATTCTTTGGGCACATAACGTTGCTGAACCTAGACCTGACCAGCTGCAGCAACCCCACATCATAGCACTGCCCCCACAGTCTTGTACAGTAGGCACTAGGCATGATGGGTGCATCACTTCAGCCGCCTCTCTTCCTACCCTGATGCGCCCATCACTCTGGAACAGGGTAAATCTGGACTCATCAGACCACATGACCTTCTTCCATTGCTCCAGAGCCCAATCTTTATGCTCCCCAGCAAACTGAAGCAAATTTGCCGGTTAGCCTCACTGACAAGTGGTTTTCCTAAGGCCTTGTCAATCAAACTGTTTGCCCTTGGTTAATGATAAATTTAAATCTTTCAACTTCAATTTAGAAGAAATCAGTTTTTCTCAAAAACAAAGAATCAAAATAAAGTAAATATCGAAATTTAGGGTTTAGGGTTTGGGACAGTCACCTCCTAAAAAGAAAGCACCCTATAAATGAAGATTTTGTGTATATTTGTCAGGTCATCCCAGGATAGGCACTCCTGGGACACTTCTCATGCCGGCCACCAGAAGTCTAACTCACCGGAATTCTAGGGTTTTCGCGTCTGCTCCCTCTCACCTAGCCCCTCCCGCACCTGCCCTCTCTCACCTGCTTCCCATCCCAAATAATCATCCTTCCCTTTAAATGGCCTTCCCCTCCCCAGGTGTTTGTGGAGCATTACCCATTGTACCGCTTGCATGGATGGTACTGAATCTATCCTCTGCTCTTTGTATAACCTCTGTCTCATTGCCTTTCAGAGTAACCCCTCTGCCCTGGACTCTTGAACCCTGGACATCCTTTTGCTCTTGTTTTCTTTGTGGGTTCCTGTTGTGACTTTTTTGACACGTCTTCTGAGCTTTTGAATTTTTGAAGCCTTTTGCTTTATTTTTTAGAGAACTTCTGGGCTTTTCTTTCTTTTGGACCCTTTTTTTGCATTTTTCTGCTATTTTGTGTTTGACAATAAATCCTACTATGGATCCGACCCCTGTGTCCGGCTTGCCACCATTACAATATTTAGCTTTTTACTATCTCAATGCATTGAGTTTGAATAGATCATAACATAATCCTTGTAAATATCTATCTAAATCCTGTCCTTTTTAACTGTGGGACTGCAGTTTGAAACAACTCAATGATCAATCTATTGATATTTATTTATGGAATACAAACTGGTATATCCATGTGCTGTCTTAGTTATTTCATTTTTTTTTTAACTCATTAAGTGCTGTACAAATACATTTTCCAGCCCATTTGTTCTGACATTCTGTAACACAGACAAGGGCATGAGAAAACAACTTGTGGTAATCTGAGGGGTAAGATAAATATGCACACACCATGAAACTACAGCTGTAATTTGAAAATAGCTGGAAGAAATACCGGGTTTATCCTGTAGCCTAATTTTGGCTCTGTGCCTACAAACACACTGTCTCCCTATTCAAAATTACTGTACTAAATAGTATGTTTAATGTAGCGACTGCCCCATGATGGTATGCTAATTTGACATAGTATTTAATGCAGGTGGTTTGCAATGCAGCTGTAACTGACAATCTCTGCTGTGAGTGAGAGAGACATGGAAATGAGAACACTTCAGCTGATGGAACGCACTTAGAGTGAGGCTCAACCAGACATTTTAAAATATTACTGTGTTAGAAGATAAAGAGGTAAGAGGTATAGGCTAAAGTCATTCACACTGAGGAGGATGAGTACAGAACTGGCCACTTACAAAAACCCTTCAATTATGATCCCCACTAGGACATGCATAACAATACAACTGTCCACATTTATACTACACTTAGACAGAAGATGCCATGAAACAAATGTTATAACAATAATACAAAGTCATATGCTTAGAATCACTAGCATTACAGTATCAACTGGACAACAGAGCTCAAAACCAGACTGCATGGTCCAAGATCAGGGATGACTTCACCACCATGAAAATGTGTGCTCATGTAGTTACATACAAGTGTATTTATCGGCTCTTATGGGCTTTATGTTAACTCATGGCCTCATTATATGAACTTGTGGCTTTAATATACTGCATTAACTCGTGGTCTCAATGTAATGTATTGTGGCCTAAATATATTAAATGATTGTTTCTATATATTAATTTATGGCATCAATATGTTAAACTGAAGTCTTAATAAATTAACTTGTGGCCTTAATGTATTACCTCATGACATCAATGTGTGAAATAATGGCCCCAATATATTAACCTGTGATCTTTATAACTTATGGCATCGATCTACTGACTCATGACCTCAAAATATTAATTTGTGGCATTAATATGTGAACTCATGGTCTAAATATATTGTAACTTTTGGCTTTAATATTCTAATTTGTGTCCTTAATATGTGGCAATATGTGGCCATACCTTACTAATAAAATGATCACCATGTTACCTTATGGGCTCCATAGTCACACACATGATTTTACTGTACAATTATGCTGATGAATTTACCCCCAGTTTCTCTCTTACTCTATATCTCTCTGATCAGTGGTTGTTAATGTCTCCTAAAGTTTAGGAAAACTATCTCTCCTCAGCAAAAAAACACTCCCAGCTGTGCACCCCTGGACTGAAGCCCAGCCTCACTGACAGACTTTTAAAATTTAGGGGCTGATATTTTACTGATTATTTGCAGTTTATGTATGTGACCAGCCAATCACTTTCTATTCTGTGCTGTACAAAATGAAGGACGATTTGTGTGAATCAGATGCCTGGACCATGATTAACAATTTGAGGACCCTCTAAATTCCCTGTAGATTTTGAGGGCATTTTTGTAACATATAAAGGAGGTCTGGAGGGGCTTGATACATGAAGAATACAGCAGTGATTATGAGAAACTCTACTGAGAGCTCACATTCAGCCAAGAAAAACAAGCACATAGATGATCCACTGTCACAGAGGAATTTGAGTCAGCTAGGCTGGAGAATTTTCTCTCACAGCAGATGTGCAACGTTCATGCAGTCTTGTACAAGAGGATGTGTCACCACTGCTTTTACTCATTTTTACCTACAACCTGGTGTTACTGGGGTAAGGCAAGAAGATTTCATCATAGGAAACAGGCTGAAGTGAGCAAGGAAAACAGTAGCTGAGCAAAGTTTCCATGCAGGAAAAGTGCTAAAACTTTAACTGATCAGAACAAATCTCAAAAATGTCATTGTGCCCCTGTTATAGAAAAATATACTCCTCATGTTTATGAAATAATACAATTTAATGTAGTATCAATGTTAAATGTTAAATGTTAAACAATGTTAAAGTTTTCAAAACGACTTTTTTATAAGTCTGTTGATAATTCATTCAGGGATGTCTAAAATGCACATTTCAGTCTCACTTTCATACACTACGTTTAAAGTTATGTCTTATCTGCCAGTATTATTTGGGAGCAGAGGAAGAAGATGGAAGCACTTCCTATACTATACCATCATTTACAGCAGTATTTTGTTGTTTTCACTAAGAGAAAAGATACACATCCATCCTACCAAGTAAACCAACAAATTATATTAATATTTTTGCACCAGAATCGATTCTTAATAATGATTAGAAGTATGGATATTTAGGTATTGATCTGTCCATCCCTACCAGCCACAACAACATTGCAGTCTTGATTAGCTCCAAAATGTCCAGTTTAGAGAAACAAACACACACAAAAACAGGTCTTTTTTCCCCCTGTTTCTAACTTTGGTTTAGAAGAAAAGATCAAAGTTTAAAGCTGTAGAGTGTGTTTTATTTGGAGTGCCTGTTAACTAGCAATGTAATTCAATGCTATCACAGTTTTGGAGATAAACTGTGTGATACGGGAACCCTAGAAAGTTTATTACACTTTCTGTTCTAATGTGCACGTATGGTTTAAGCGCATGCAGTGTTAGCAGGGCTGCTCATGTCTAGAGGCAAGATTGCTCAGTCAATCTTGCTTAAACTCATTTACTAGCGCCAACATTCTGGAAGCACACAGCCAGGTGCCGCAACTCTGGGGCTTGCCTGTGGCAGAAACATTTTCCCCTTAATCTCAACTCACCACATTAGGAGGCAATAGGACAGTCACTAAATGTTACATTGTTAATCTACCTGTTATTTTAACTCGTAATCAAGTTTTTTAATCACTGCCTTTTTAAAAGTCAAACAGAAATAGACTTGATTGAACAGTAATAAACTCTGAACAGCCATTCAAACATTATCAACTACCTGGACTGTTCTTCATAATCATCTAACAGTGAAGAGCATGTAGTTTAATGTAAACTGTGTTTCTTTACACAGTACAAAGAAAAATGTGTAAATATGCTCTAGCAAAGATACTGTAATCAGTCTGTACAGACTATAATTTCTATTGATGTAGCCGAGTCAACTCAGAAACTTTTGTTGTAGCTGCAGATATATAAGAAAAGTAACTCAGATACTCAAGATGTTTTCCAGTAAGCTACTTATTTACTCTTACTTAAGTAACTGTCTTTAGCAATACTTGTATATGTACACAGGTAAATATTCATTAGTGTAAAAGTACTTTTACTTAAATAGGAATTTGTACTACTCCTAATTCCAGTCTGACCATGCACAGCCAATGTAACGCTCTCGATATGGGGAGGAACAGTGCTAGCAAATTGGAGGCAGCAAAATGTTGCTGACTTTACTCTGTTTGAATAAAACACAAATAATAGAAAGCATTGTAGCACAAGAAATCTCCCAGCTAAACTCTGTGGAGTCACAGGTCTGGTTCAAAACAAAGCTTTTATTCTTTTTAGTCAAAAAATAGCTAATACAGCAAGGAGAAACACAACCTCAGTTAGCTAAAGGTTAAAAACACTTAGACTGTGTACGTTTCAGTGCTGTTCAGTGCAGCCATGTTCCTCAGTGTGTTTGTTTTGTACTTGGTGTGCAGTGTGTTGTTTTGAATGAAATACAGTGAATACAGCTTTTCTGACATGGAACAAAACCCACTCTTTACTGCAACACCACTTAATAGAAGGTAGCATAGCTTATTAATTCATTTTCACTCAGAAAATCAACAATATGTGTAATTCTCTCAA
Organism: Semaprochilodus insignis; assembly: GCA_034552555.1. Classification (NCBI taxonomy): domain Eukaryota; kingdom Metazoa; phylum Chordata; class Actinopteri; order Characiformes; family Prochilodontidae; genus Semaprochilodus; species Semaprochilodus insignis. Next base: position 11,961,941 of record CM067481.1, on the reverse strand, counting down.
GCTTTTGCATGTACAGCTTGATCAAATTACACATATTGTTGATTATTTTGACAGTACAGCTTTGAGCCACGGTAAGATGTTTTTGGTATTTAGCTAAGCGTGTTTTCTCCTTGCTGTTTCTGCTGTTTTTCTAAAAGGAATAAAAGCTTCAGTTTGGACCAGACCTATGACTCCACAGAGTTTATCTGGGAGATTCCTTATGCTACAATACCTTGTATTATTAGGGTCCTAGCACGTAGTGCAGGGACCCTATTGTATTTGTTAGGTTTTTTCTTCTTCTTCTTATTATTCTTTTTCTCGGCTGAAACGCATTGTGGAGCAAAGACCGTAAGGCCTAGAGACACCAAATTTGGAATGAAGGTAGACTAGGGGTGAAATGACTCAGCCACAAAAAATGGCACAGATTGGCCAAAGGGGGGCGCTATAGCAAACCACAATACGTTTTGGCCTATAATTCCTAAACCACAATTTTGCCAGACAAAATGACATTTTTCCCATGTTGCTTGGGTCAAAACAAATCACTTTGCAATTTGGACCATTAAGCTCCGCCCACTTAGATTTTTTTCTAATTTGCATAATATCCAAAACCTACTTTTGCGAACTAGTCTTAGGGTTTAAGCCCAAAAATTCTGAAAAAAATCTCAAAAAATCCGCAAGACCCTGAACCTCAAGAATTATCAAAAACATGTCGACTTTTGTAAACAAGATGGCCGCCATATGCAAATGAAACCTTTCGAGAAAATACATAATTAATAAAAAATTCTGTAACTCAAAAATGCTTCATCCAAAAAATTTGAAACTTTGG